>SJOL01005976.1:355942-449783 GCA_004794785.1 Opisthorchis felineus | reverse complement strand
GGATGAACCGATTGAGGTAGTAGATAAATTTGTTTAACTAGGCAGTTGTGTCAGTTTCGGTGGTCTCGCGAAAGATGATATTTCCATCCGGATTGGGAAGGCCAGAGCAGCTTTTATGAACCTGCGTCACCTGTGGCGTAGGCGTGACATCAGCTTATCCGTCAAGGGTTGAGTTTACAATGCTGTGGTGCGCTCCATATTGCTATACGGGTGTGACATCTGGCCGCTGCGCGCCGAGGAGGTCAAAAGTATTTCAGTGTTTGACCATCAATGTCTTCGGAGCATTGCCCGAGTCTGGTGGGAACACCGGATCAGCTATGTTGAGGTACATCGACTGGTATTTGGAAGAAATAACTCACCCAGGATAGGTGGACTGATCACACTTCATGGGTTGTGCTGGCTTGGCCACGTGCTCCGTATGGCAGTCGACCGACTTCCTCGAAGTGTTCCTTTCGCACAACCACGTGAAGGGTGGAAACGAGCCAGAGGCAGTCAAACAATGACTTGGCAGCGAAGTATAAAAGCCATTACCAGAAAACCCAGCTGCGCTGGCCATTGCCGTCGCCATGGCGACACTGTCAGACATCGCCCAATCGAGCCCTCAATGGCGCTCGTGCATCCAAGCAACTGCCTTCAGCGCATAGCTCCCTTTCAAATCCCCCCACTTGACAATCTATTGACAGTGCTGTATTTACGCACCAATTTATCAGCTGCCGCCTCCAGTGTGCAGCTACCTACCCCACCTCCCCAAATCATCGGTGAACGAAACTGTGGCAGCCACAACCACTGTACGACATGTACACGGTTCTTACAGCTGACAATGATGATGGTTGATGATGTCTATTCTTGTGTTTCTGGAAACGTTACAAACGTTTTGTGCGTGAGAATTCATTTTGTTGTAAATGCCATGGAAATTAGGCTGGCAGCAATTTTGGCACACATCCTCTCTGCATCTGAGTGAAAATCTTTTTGGCGCTGACTACTAAATATATAAATGCTGAAATATATGCTTTGCTATAGCGTTACAAAACTCACTAGGGAATTTGTATTTTATGTCCCTTGAAGTAGGCAATCTATGTTTGCGTAAAGCGTGCCATATTTTCTTTAACTGCGCCAATGGATGCTCATTCTCCGTAAACCTCCTCCTAGCTTTAACGACTGGGACTATGTAAAATATGGTATCGTAATGACTCTCATATGAATTATCATTGGCCAAATTCCTTGGGTGTTTTATGGATTAACTCAAGTGTTTATTCTTTCATTATTCCTACACAAACGGTTAACTCAGTTCTGCCAACTTTATGAATACAAACAGATTTATCGAGTTTCAGATCTCAGAATTTTCACGCATTCCTACAAACTGAAGGCTTCAGTCCCAGGTCAATCCCAAAACCAGTTTATCGAAGTAATTACCGGAGCCTTGCATTACACATAACAAAGCGAGGATCACCTTTTAGATTTGATCAAATGTTATTGGAGATAAGACGGAATGTGTGATGAGAGCCCGATTTAGTCATCATGTCCGGATATACATATAAAGCAGAATAAAATCTACTCAAGTCGGGTGCCAGTTTAACCTGAATGACCAACTGGGAGAAAATATGGTCGTCACCAAACACAGGGTAGTACGATGTTTGGCTCTCGCCATGTGAACGTTCAATCCCATGCTAGAGCGTGCACGTCTTACTCTGAAATATTCACTTGAGGATTACGTCCTCAGTGGAAAAATCCTTGGTGTTGACTTTGATAGCCCAGGTGAACCAGTGTTTTAAAACTACTGAAACTCTCACGCAGTTCTTGTGCCTTGTATATGGGCGGGCACACAACTAGCAACTGTGTGCTACTGATTTCTGCTAGAGACAGTCAAGAGCAGTCGGCACACTTATCGATAGCTTTTCTGTTTTTCAATTATCATTTATGGTTTGTGAACGCAAAAGAGCAGTGTATGCTTCGACCGACTTTTGAGAATGCATCTGGAGGTTCGGCTTAACATCTTACTTTAATGGGAGCTCATAATGATCTTGCCAGCTCGTACTTTTAAATTACGGGACTTGGCTCATGAAAGATGATGTCCACTTTTCGATCGATCGTCTCAATCCAGGTCAAGAAGGTTCACATGGAGTCGCCAGTAAATCTTTTGAAGCTAATTCATTTGGAGTCACAGCTTGATGAAAGGCCCACAGATGCGTACAAACAAGATGTGACCCTTCATGCTGCTCCAATAAAACGGTCGTGGTGAAGTGACGCAAAGTGGGAATGGATACCTGGGTCTATGAATGGCATCGACGGTACCTGAGTGACCGAGCCTTTTGTATCATCTTGTGCATTGTTTTCAAAATTATGCATACTGCCACGCGCTCTTTCTGAATATCTGTTTGATGACATGAGTGGCCGTCATATTGCTTTCTATGACAGGCCTATAGCCAATGTAATCAATCCTCACCTGATATATTAGCAGGATTTAGAACAACTGCACACAGAATGTAGTAATAAAACCGCCACGTATGACAGAACAAGCGGCTGCATTGTGTTGTACACCGAATCCCTTCGGTAGATGGCAGCGTCGTGCTCTTTGATAACGGAGCGCTGTTAGGTGGCACGAAACGAATATACACAATAACTTGGACTGTGAAGCTTATTATGGATAGAATATATGTTTCAAAATCGTAACTTGACTTACAAGTTGTTCTTTTTCGGAGAGCTATCAGGCCTTTTATACAGCAATAAAACAAAGGAAATCACTGGATATGTATTTAAATCCACGGAAGCATTTCCAGCTCAGTTTTGTTTGCAGTCCAGTGGTGAATAGCCTCGATTTTATTTTTTGCATACACTGTTATCTGACGAGAGGCGTCAACTGTTTGTCCTTGTCCGGTTGGTGATCAGGGGTATATCTAATGGGGCAGCAAAAAAGTTGCTTCAAAAACAGCGCCGATGTTCAGTAAAAGTTAAAGGGTCTAAATTGACACTGTTTTTGAGGAGTATTCATCAGTTTGCCAATAACGATGCTTGTTGCTTGCTTGCTTAGTTGCCAGAAGAGTTGCCGGTCGATGGGACCGAGAATAGTGCACCAAAAGACTACCGACGACCAAGACTTACTGACCGGCACTAACGTAAACCCAACTGTTTAGGGCTACAGTTTGCTCACGCAATTATAACATCCTCCGTTTCTGAACGGGTCAAAGTTGACCTAGGCAAAGCAATGAAAACCGTGCAGTCTTTTTACAGGAGTGATGTATATAGTATATCGTATATATGTATATATATATATGTATATATATATGTATATATATGTATATAGTATATCGTAGTAAGCATTTTTAGTACGTATCAACGTCGGATGCATTTGTCTCATTTTGTAATAATGTATTTCTTCTTTGGGATCATCTGAATGGGATTTGGAAATACGCTGTCGCGTAGCTACGGTAAGGAAGCCATATTTGACGTATCATATTCAGTTGCCACTCTAACAATCCACTCTACTCGCGAGGTCGTGGTCAAATGAAATTTCACAGCAGACATAGTCAAGCAAATGCATATGAACGGTTGACTTATCACAAATAATTAGGCGAATATGATCAACTATGATACCGTTTAATCCGTAGAACAACCCCACAGTTAATTATGCCTTGATACTGAGGGTATCTAGCATGAACTGTGTTGACGCCCTTTATTTCAAATAACCCTAAGAGCCTTTGTTCCAAGGGTGAAATATTAAAGTCTTCTGGGTTGAAGAAAGTGTTCCAACAGGTATGGTGTAGTCTAAAATAATGGAACAACAACACAGTCGTTGCTGATACAAGCGTAACATCAAGACCAAGCCTACTTAGTGACGTATTCTGTAACGGAGTGAGATTCATCTGGGTAGCGGACTTCGGATATCACGGAGTTAATGACAGAAAATGGTGGATGTGATAAGAAATCTCTTGGAAGGTCCATCAGCGTGTGATATATTGAGTCATTCTAAATCTAGTCAGAGACTTTGGCCTAATGTTACTATCCACACTGGAACAAACTGCTCACCAGACCCTGTCTGCTTCCACTTTTAATACCCCTATAGCTAAATCACAAAACGTTACTGCTCACTCGAAGGGGCTATGTCACCTCGGAACCCAAAGAAATCAGTTAAGAGTCTTTGAAAGGCAAATGGGATCATGCATCCCCGTTCCTCTATGGTTGTGCTAAACCAGTTTTTTAAATTAGACCTTTTTGCTTGCTTGTAATCCCCTATTCTCAATCAAGTTGAGGACTGATGTGTTATACGACCACTCGAGATAAATCGGTAAAAATATGTGCATCGACCAAATAGCATATTTGGAACTGATCACATCTTGCTGAGCGTAGACTAGATTCAGAGCTGAACTGTAACCTTTACATTTTAACCAGTCTGTGGTCAAAACCAAAAAAAATGGGACAACACCAAAAGGTACAAAATGGTAAGTAGTTTTCATTTTAATATTGATCGAATTTTCCCCGTATTTGTTCCACCATATAGGAATCAGTTTAGCCCCTCAAAGTAGAACATTAGTGAAATCAACTACAACTGGAATAGGCCTTTAATTCTGTTGCCACTGGGACTCGACGGAACTGAATGTACGTTAGTCACCCTGTGTAGGGTCGTAGTACACAGGAACAGTAGCAGCACCATAGCTGCACGATGCACTTGCTGATGGGAAGCATATCACGAGTTAACTGCAATTTATGTTTCAACCTCATAAGGACATCCTCTCCTTGCTTTTTGAAAGAACTACTACAAATCAGGTTTAAACGTCTGAAGTAAGGTTCAGTAGAAGTTGCTGTGCGGCAAACATATATTTACATAGCCTCACGACAACATACAAGCAGTGAGTTCAAAGGGCTCCTCAAACTAGGCGCGAAGTCAGGTAGAAATGAGCAAAAAGTGGCTTCATCAAGATTACTCTTAATTGGTAAAATCAATGGCACATTCAAGCAAACCAAACCAACATTGCCTTCAGCAACACATGTAAAAGCGTTTATCTTATTAGAGGTAGGTTTGAAGGATTAATCTGTAATCATCTAATTGAATCGCTGAATAAACCAGGGGACTTCATTTCGTTCGAATTTTATTGCCTTTAATGGGATGTTTTCGGTACATCCTACACATCAAAAGCGAACATTCAATGGCTCGAGTGATTCTAAACGATTGTAAGAAATAGCCCAGTTTCTTGACAGAACAGAGTGATTCAGCCGTAATCATTAGATGTAAATTCGCAAGTGCGAACAGCCTGTAGACCGCACTCAACCAATAATTGTATTTACTCGTCGGAAATAAAACGATTAAAAAACAGAGGTATAATAACAACCACACTGTTAACGGAGAAGCATACCAGAACCCGACACTAATTATGAACTGGCCAATGAAATCGAGAATGCCATCTCCCGAAGCAATAAACAATTGGTTCTCTTTAAAAACTACATGAACAAAAGCAAGTATGCCCCCCCAACCACGCACTGAGGGCGCCTTCTCAATTGTCTGCGAATTGTTTGCAAGCATAAAATATTCTCTCATTTAGCTTGAATGCACTGTGTGTTTGTCCGTTTTTCAGCCACCAATAGCTTACCAAAATCCAGTCTAAGATTCGTTTTCCACTGTAGACTTTTGCTTGCAATTCTTCTGTTCAGGACGAATAACGCTGGTTAAAACCTTTCATCACGATGTCCTCCTTTGGAGGATCCACTGAGGGGAATACACTAAAAATGATCTCATCCGATCAGTACGTCCTTAAGGAAGGAGAGGAACGAAGGCATTAGCTTACTTAAATACTACACCGGACGGCTGTATTTTGAGGCCTTATGACGATAAACCACGCCAGCTTCTGCAAGGAGCGAAAGAGAGTAAAGCATTCTGCACCCTTTGGAATGATCTGATAGAGATCTGTGACAGAAAACGGTTTGGATATTCCCTCTCTATGTTCGGAAAATGCCGTGTGTTTATCAGAGTGAAATAATAAACCTCTAGAAGGGGAATACGCCAGTATAACTCTCCAGTTCATTGCAAATTAAAGCAGTGAAAGCAGTTATTTCCAAGTGGATTATTTATGTATGCTGCTGAAGATGCGGTATGGAGGTGCATAAAAGGTAGTGAGACAAGCAGTCAGCTGGTCCTGATGGGGTATGGGAACCCTACTGATTGCGACTGGATCCGGAGTAACCCAGCAAAGTTAGATAAGTATCTGAGGTCTACATGAATTAATTTAACGGAAGGGTTGATTAGCTTTATTCTGGAGTCACAAAGTTCTGAAGAGTTGGATCAACTGGTTTTTGTTTCTGAGGGCCATAACCCTTTCTGTATAAAATGCCGACAGAACTATGCCTTCCATGAAAATATTCCTCAGTTCAAACCGGTCTAGTACTGAATGAGAGGGGAAAAAAGTCAAAATCGTCAAGGTAGCGTAGTTCTGATTTTATTGGATCATGCACTCATATTCTTGAGTGTAATTTAATGTAAATTAAAATTGTCTACGTTAACCCACCCGTGATTGTGGCATGTCATCGCATGAAACTTTTGTCATTCAGGCCACCCATTGAAAACCATTTTCTTCATCGATAGCCTGCTCCTTGTTTGGAGGCTCCCATTGGTGAATACTAGTGATAAGTTCAAGTATGTTACCTGGAAATTCCGCAAGACTAACATAAGCACAGTTTAGAATTACGCCACGCAAATGATTTTCAGAGAACCAATTTTATTCAAAAACTCGGTAAATCTGATGTGGGGTGGGAATATACAGGCTGGTATATAGGCTTCTGAATAAGTCATGATACTTAGTCTGGTGACTTTGTCTTTCACTGGGCTACACGCGGCCAACTCATTTCCTGTGGTCCGCTATAATTGGCTGCACCCACTGTTACAGTGTCCCGCAAAGAGAGCGAAAGGAATGACGCAAGAACGTTTTTGTAATTGTCAGTGATGCCGATGGGACCTTTGGCAGGTACAGCACAATTATCAAAAAAGTACCACGTGAGTGTTCTATGACACCTTTTCAGGTGAAAGCATTATGATAGCAGCTTGTGCAAGAGAGTTTTTTTCGCTTCGCTGTATCAGCAAACTAACCAAGCGTTAGTCGTTTCAGTACCTTGGTTCGTGTTTTTCAGGGTCTCTCTGGAAATCCAAAGTTATTAAGACCAAGTGAGAGAATTAAACTTGACAGAGAGATCTAATTTTTGGCCTGGACATATAGTATGCAAACCATGAATATCTTACTTTTTATTAGTTGTTGTCCTCTGACGCACTAAGATGAGATACCATATAAACATCGTCATTCTCAGTTTGATTACTTGTTCGGCCAATTTAAAAGTTCAGATGGAAGTTCATTCGGATGCTCCGCATTCTAGACTACTTGCAAATAATCCTTCCTGTCTTTTTCCTGCTGGAAAATGTCACTATCACAAACAACGGGTTCGTTTCAATCCATCGGGAAGTTTTGATGAGCACATGTTATGATGGTTTCGATTCAGTCTGCAGTTCCGCGTCTGTTTTTTGTAGCCTGTATGACAGAGTTATCCCGTCAGACTGAGCAATTCGAAGTAGATGCAATTATTCTGGCCACGCTTCTGGCTTACTTCAGAGTGCCTGTAATGAGATACCCCAGTTGATAAAATCCACAGAAAAATTATATGGGTGACCACATTTTTTATCATAAATCGGCTACTGATGAACATAACTGAAAGACGATAGGTCAGCGGTCTATTCATATAAAACGAATTCCGGTGTTCGTCAGAAGAGTTGGCGGTAACGAAAACAGTAATCAACACATTACACAGAAGCACTTTGCCGTTAAGGAATTACCATTATTACCTGGTTTATTGAACGACTCGGCCATGAGTGGGCGGCCGGACGATTTGTTTGAGCTGGATACCATACAAGGTCACCTGATATGTCTAGGGTCTAAAATAACAGTCAAAATTCTGTGCAGAATATGTGCAGATGTACTCCAAAAAAACATTTGCATCTATGAAGGTGACAAAGTTTACACTAACCTGAAAAACAAATAATTTATGAAAATGGAGCCAGTGAAATAGGTGTGTGGGATTATGGTGAGTTGAATAATGCCAAACAACTTACATTTTTGCACAAGTGAAGTGACTTTGACTCAGTTACGCCCCACCTATATGAGACTGTTTTTGAGACTCGGCCAGTTCAACAACTGAGGCTGTTATACCCGAAGATACCTGTTGGTAGTTTTGCAAGTCCTGGAACGTCGTGGACAGCTTTTTGACAAATTCTGCATCCGAAAGTCTCTTGTTTCCATCTGACAATCAAGGACCTTCTTCCTTCAAGGACTCGTTCGAAAAACGAGAGGAGGTTTTGTGCATCTCTATAGTGATTTTACTTATCGGGTTGTGATCTGACATTCTGTGACATACCTGTGCTTGCATTAAAACTGTCTTCTGCATTGTTCGTTATCAATATGAGCTTACTTACGCGCTCAAACCAGCAGTGGCAATGCCACCTCGATTAGTGATGAAATGTTTTCACCCCAGCTACCAACCTCGATGAACGGAAAAATGACCTATGCGCCATCCACTTTGGTGGTATTGCACATGGAAGTCACCCTTTTAGCCACTATATAAAGGCGAAAGCATCATTTCTAGAGCAATCAAAAGGCAGTGCAACAGTCATATTAGTTTTCGGAAACCAATATGTTTTCTATAGAGGAGAATGTTGGTAGCTCAGTTAGCGTAGATGGTCGTTGGCTTGTTCGTTGAGCTGGACAATTTGATTGCAAACGTTTCATCACCAATCGACGTGACGTCATCAGTGCGTTATTGGGGAGCGTATTGATGCGTAGCGATGGGTTGGTGGTTGTGCGTTCAGTATTGTTGCGTGTGTGTTAATATACGTGCTGCTAGCCGGGGCTGACCTTTGATCGCGATTAGTTGTTCGGTCGGGCGGTTCCATTGATCGCTCCGTTGCCCTGTATCCTCATTTGCCGATGCCCACGTGACCTTTGAGCTTGGATCCCCTGTCGTCGTACTCTGGTCGATGCTGGAGTGACCTTTGTCCTTGGCCCTTCCGAGTTCCGGCTTGTGACCTTTATTGACCTGACTCCAAGGAGTTCCTTGTTTCTTTGTTTGTGAATCCAATATTCGGTTCTCCTTGAGTATTCCGGTTGAGATGTTGGTCCTTTGCACGTAGCGGTGCGTAAATTGGATCCAGTTCGATGCACCGGTTGATCGAATCCGCCGTGGAGTACCATGCTTCCAGAAATTCTCTTCCGTGTCTCGTGTCTCCGTGTGCCAAAATTTTCGCGTTTTCCAGATTGAATTTGTGGCCTTCTTGGTCTTCGTGTATGGATATCAAGGATAGAGGGTCATGTCTCCTGACAGCCGCCTTGTGTTCCTTTATTCGTGTGCCTAATTTCCTCCCAGTTTGTCCAACGTAGAATTTGTTGCAGTTGCTGCAGTTGATTTGGTATATCACATTGTTACTCTTGGTTTTGTCTCGATTGTCCTTCGGTCTTGAGATTAGTTTCCTTAGGGTGGCATTCGGTTTGTGAGCGACGAGAATTCCTTTTTGAGCCAATAATCTGGTTGCGAGTTCCGATATATTCTTGATGTAAGGCAGAACTACCCGTCTGGTGGCTTGTTCCTGCTGTTGCTGTTGTTGAGATGTCTTCTTTTTCAAGCTTCTCCTGATAAAATTCCTTGGATATCCGTTGTTCTGGAATACTCTGAATAGATGGTTTTCTTCCTTCTTCCGTAGTTCTGTGGTGCTGCAGTGTGTCTCCGCCCTCTTGAACAGGGTTTGGATGCAGCTCTTCTTATGGTTTACAGGATGATTGCTGTTGTAGTTCAGTATTTGATCCGTATGTGTCTCTTTCCGGTATACGCAGGTTTCCAGAGTCCCATCCACCTTTCTGTTCACCAAAACGTCTAGGAATGGTAATTGATTGTTCTTCTCCAGTTCGATTGTAAACTTGATCTCTTCAAACGTGGTGTTGAGCAGTTCATGTGCATTGTGTACTGAATCTCGTTTCATGATGACAAAGGTGTCGTCCACGTAGCGGATCCACAGCTTTGGATTGATGATCGGCAGTACCATGCGCTCTAATCTTTGCATTACTGCCTCAGCGATAAATCCTGATATTGGAGATCCCATTGGAGTCCCTTTCAGCTGCTGATATATCTGTCCGTCGAAGGTAAAGTATGTTTCCATGCAAAAGTCCAACAGCTTGCATAGACTTTCAGGTTTCATGGTTTCTGTCGTGTTTGGATTATTCCGAAACAGTTCTGCTATGGTTTCTCTTGCGAGGTTGTGGTTGATTGAAGTGAACAGTGATGTGACATCAAATGAAAGCATGATTTCATCGTCTTCTACCCTGACGTTCCGTAGTTTGCGTAGAAATTGACCTGCATTATTGATTGTGTGTTCCGATCCAGAAATTAAGTGTTTCAATCTTCTCCATAAGTCTTTTGCTAATTTGTAAGATGGGGTTCCCGGAAGTGAAACGATTGGTCTAAGTGGAGTTCCTTCTTTGTGCACCTTTGGTAGTCCGTAGAATTGTGCAATGTTGGTATCGTCGGCTTTCATTTTCCATCGTTCCTGCCTGGTTATTTCGTGTGTTGCTTGCAGTTTCTTGAGCGTCGTGTTGATTCGATTGATGATGTTTGAAGTTGGATCATGATCGATTGGCTTGTAGGTCGTTGTGTCATTTAGCAGATGTTTGGCCTTCTCAATGTAATCTGGCTTGTCCATTATCACCGTGATGCGTCCTTTGTCCGCCGGTAGTATTATGATTGTTTCATCCTTTTGTAGATTTGTGAGTGCGTCTCGTTCTTGTTTGGAAATCAGTTGCGTGTTCCTATTCCGTGTGATCGCCGGTACGATTGTCTGTCGGATCTGTTGTTGAACCTCCTCGGACATTTCGTTTGTTTTCAGGGCGTGTTCTACGCTGGCTAGGTAATCTTTGTAAGATGCATCCTCGACGTTGAAGTTGAGTCCTTTCATTAGAAGTTCTTGTTCAACTGTACTGAGTTGGCGGCCAGATAAGTTTTTGATCCAAGCGTCGTAATTGTTGTGTTTGTTGTTCCTCGTGAGCTTGCGCAATTTTGTCTCCATGGTTGTTCTACGTTTGATCTTGACATTGTCTACCCGGCGTCCGATTGCTGCTTCAAGTTCTGCCAAGTGGTGTGGACTGGTTTTAGCCAGACAATTTGTCTTGCTTTCGGTGATTACTCTTTCGTATTTTCTGAGACGATTGTGGGCGTCAGTTATCATTAACCTCACCATTCGTCTGCCATACTGTCTTGCTATGGCCCACGCCTGTGGATGGTCTAGTGCCGGTCTGTGATTAGTACTAGGTGGCAGCACGTTCTTACGTAGGCATTCATGGAGGAAGTATAATTGTTGGCGTGTAGAGGCTTGTCGACAGGCGAAGTTCTCCCAGCGACGAGCTTCTTTGAGCGTTGTACGCCCGAATTGGTTTTCTATAGAGGAAAATGTTGGTAGCTCAGGTAGCGTAGATGGTCGTTGGCTTGTTCGCTGAGCTGGGCAATTTGATTGCAAACGTTTCATCACCAATCGAGGTGACATCATCAGTGCGTTATTGGGGAGCGTAGTGGTGCGTAGCGGTGGGTTGGTGGTTGTGCGTTGAGTAGTGTTGCGTGTGTGTTAATATACGTGCTGCTAGCTGGGGCTGACCTTTGACCGCGATTAGTTGTTCGGTCGAGTGGTTCCATTGGTTGCTCCGTTATCTTGTGTCCTCATTCGTCGGTGCCCATGTGACCTTTGAGCATGGCACCCCCTGTCGTCGTACTCCGGTCGATGCTGGAGTGACCTTTGCCCTTGGCCCTTCCGAGTTCCGGCTTGTGACCTTTATTGATCCGACTCCAAGGAGCTCCTTGTTTCTTTGTTTGCGAATCCAATATTTGGTTCTCCTTGAGTATTCCGGTTGAGATGTTGGTCCTTTGCCCGTAGAGGCGCGTAAATTGGATCCAGTTCGATGCACCGGTTGATCGAATCCGCCGTGGAGTACCATGCTTCCAGAAATTCTCTTCCGTGTCTCGTGTCTCCGTGTGCCAAAATTTTCGCGTTTTCCAGATTGAATTTGTGGCCTTCTTGGTCTTCGTGTATGGATATCAAGGATAGAGGGTCATGTCTCCTGACAGCCGCCTTGTGTTCCTTTATTCGTGTGCCTAATTTCCTCCCAGTTTGTCCAACGTAGAATTTGTTGCAGTTGCTGCAGTTGATTTGGTATATCACATTGTTACTCTTGGTTTTGTCTCGATTGTCCTTCGGTCTTGAGATTAGTTTCCTTAGGGTGGCATTCGGTTTGTGAGCGACGAGAATTCCTTTTTGAGCCAATAATCTGGTTGCGAGTTCCGATATATTCTTGATGTAAGGCAGAACTACCCGTCTGGTGGCTTGTTCCTGCTGTTGCTGTTGTTGAGATGTCTTCTTTTTCAAGCTTCTCCTGATAAAATTCCTTGGATATCCGTTGTTCTGGAATACTCTGAATAGATGGTTTTCTTCCTTCTTCCGTAGTTCTGTGGTGCTGCAGTGTGTCTCCGCCCTCTTGAACAGGGTTTGGATGCAGCTCTTCTTATGGTTTACAGGATGATTGCTGTTGTAGTTCAGTATTTGATCCGTATGTGTCTCTTTCCGGTATACGCAGGTTTCCAGAGTCCCATCCACCTTTCTGTTCACCAAAACGTCTAGGAATGGTAATCGATTGTTCTTCTCCAGTTCGATTGTAAACTTGATCTCTTCAAACGTGGTGTTGAGCAGTTCATGTGCATTGTGTACTGAATCTCGTTTCATGATGACAAAGGTGTCGTCCACGTAGCGGATCCACAGCTTTGGATTGATGATCGGCAGTACCATGCGCTCTAATCTTTGCATTACTGCCTCAGCGATAAATCCTGATATTGGAGATCCCATTGGAGTCCCTTTCAGCTGCTGATATATCTGTCCGTCGAAGGTAAAGTATGTTTCCATGCAAAAGTCCAACAGCTTGCATAGACTTTCAGGTTTCATGGTTTCTGTCGTGTTTGGATTATTCCGAAACAGTTCTGCTATGGTTTCTCTTGCGAGGTTGTGGTTGATTGAAGTGAACAGTGATGTGACATCAAATGAAAGCATGATTTCATCGTCTTCTACCCTGACGTTCCGTAGTTTGCGTAGAAATTGACCTGCATTATTGATTGTGTGTTCCGATCCAGAAATTAAGTGTTTCAATCTTCTCCATAAGTCTTTTGCTAATTTGTAAGATGGGGTTCCCGGAAGTGAAACGATTGGTCTAAGTGGAATTCCTTCTTTGTGCACCTTTGGTAGTCCGTAGAATTGTGCGATGTTGGTATCATCGGCTTTCATTTTCCATCGTTCCTGCCTGGTTATTTCGTGTGTTGCTTGCAGTTTCTTGAGCGTCGTGTTGATTCGATTGATGATGTTTGAAGTTGGATCATGATCGATTGGCTTGTAGGTCGTTGTGTCATTTAGCAGATGTTTGGCCTTCTCAATGTAATCTGGCTTGTCCATTATCACCGTGATGCGTCCTTTGTCCGCCGGTAGTATTATGATTGTTTCATCCTTTTGTAGGTTCGTGAGCGCGTCTCGTTCTTGTTTGGAAGTCAGTTGCGTGTTTCTATTCCGTGTGATCGCCGGTACGATTGTCTGTCGGATCTGTTGTTGAACCTCCTCGGACATCTCGTTTGTTTTCAACGCGTGTTCTAAGCTGGCTAGGTAATCTTTGTAAGATGCATCCTCAACGTTGAAGTTAATTCCTTTCATTCATAGTTCTTGTTCAGCTGTACTGAACAAGAACTGAACAAGCTGAACAAGACCTATTAATGAAAGGACTCAACTTTAACGTCGAGGCTGCATCCTACAAAGATTACCTAGCCAGCTTAGAACACGCCCTGAAAACAAACGAGATTGTCCGAAGCGAGACATCCAAAGAAGTGCTTTTTTTGAGAATTCATCAAACTAACACAGAGTCATCACCCTGAACATGCTATTTTAATCGCGCAGCTGGCACTGTTTCCATCTGAATTATATCACATTGCTGAGGAAACATCCGAAATTGAGTGGTACGATGTTTAAAATCTCAGTCCAAAACCAGCGGGCCCTAATTATCCTGGATATTCGTTTATTATGCATTGTTGACTGATCTACAGAGTACTTATATATGTTGGCAAAATTGATTATATTCAAAAGAAAACACAGACTTACCATCCAATATCTGCTCATTAACTTCAGTACATTTTGTCACGTTACTTTCTGCACTGCTGTCGCAGAAAGCAAGTGAATAAGCCGGAGGAAAATACATTTCGCTCAGGTGTGACTGTATTCCAGTCTGCTGACTACACAATGCGTAAACGGTCAGCGTGCACGGGTGTAGCTTAGGTAGCTCAAGGGCTTTGCTGTTCAAATGTCTATAGTTGATGTTCTGGAGTAGTCTAGATCGTCTACTAATAATAAAATATAATGGGAGCAAAAATCCGTTTCATTTTGCCTTTATTATTTTCTGGGTTGTTCTGGAGAGTCGCATCAGAATAGGAAGGGATATGTTTTAAACAGTAAGATGAAAATTTATGGCATCTTGTTTCGACGCTAAAGAGTTAGAACACGTGGGCACATGCATTCTGTGCAGACAGGCAGAAGTTGGAAAATATCCAATTCAGCGACAGGACAAAGGCTACTTCACGTAAACGTTTTGTTTTTCGAGCGACTAAATGAATCCTATGGTACCCGCCAGAGAGAACATGCAGCGGTTACTTGAAAATCATGCGTGTATATACGATACTGGAAGCAATTTATAGGTCAGCGAATCATGGAATCAAATGGTCAGCTCCAGTGTCGGACATTCATGGAAAAGGATTTTTCGAAGGCCAGAACAAGTTCGGAAATTGCACAAATTACTTTTGTACACAGAGTTGCAGGATCCAATGATCAAAAATTTGATGACTTCCATCCAAATTATAGACTGAGGTAACTGTGAACCGATTAGGATGCGTTGGTATGTTTGATGGGCGAACTGACATCTTACGGTTTGTTTTTGACCTTATTGGATAAGATGTCATACAAACAGGCGAGCTGCAGCCACTGCGCCAGCAAAGAGGGAACATTGTTTAAACGGTGTTTTAGCGGAAGTAAATTTTACAAATTCCACAACTACCCATGGCCAATCTAGATGGCTGTTCAAAGCAACTGCTTCTCCGAGCCTATTCGAATATGTTTGCTCAAACTGATTCGTCTGACAACGCATTGAGGTAAAGCAGTCAAAATGGGTCCTCTGTTGTAATCGAAGAATTGTGTTTGTAAACAATATCAATTTGGTTTTGATGGGATAGTCACCTGGAACCTAGCGGAATCTCTCGTTTATGATGTTCTTAAGCAGAAGAGTATTCATCAAGCTTATGAGAAGTGCATTACGACTTTACCGGGTCGTTCGGCACAGCCCATGCTGTGAATTGGTTAGAAACGTCTCACACAAATAGACGTATTTAGAAGCTTCCATCACACGTCAAATCATCGGTGCCAAATATCTGACAACCAATCTTAACACAGCAGTTAACCTAGTGTTCGGGTCAGCAATAGGCCCAACTATCCGTTGTCGATCACAGTACACCCTGATGACCAAACCAACACACTACTTATCTTCCTTATGCATGTGATCAGTTTTGTTCCAATTTCTTTGTTAGTGTGATCCTCAGTAACATAAACTTTGAATTTCATTCAACATGTGGTGTGATTTTACTATATAAACAGAATGTTGAGTAATTTTTGAATCTAGGTTGTGTAACTTGGTGTTTGGGATCCACTACCGGGAATTTGCCTTAGTTCTGGCTTGGAATCCAGTAAGAGGCTGAAAATCAAAATGAATGTAGGTCATGTCCACGGTCATTTTCCAATTTTTCTTCTGTAAGGTTTGTGGAGATGAATGATTAACAATCTACATTTCTACTGAACTGCAGTTTGTTCCAAAATTAATGTTACAAATGTTGTGCCTAAAAATGGACAGTCATAATTTGGTCACTGGGTGTATGAATCTGCCACCTATCAGTTAAAAGTCCTGCCTACGCACAAGACAAATATTGGAGTCTGCAATTTTTGCTTTAAGTTCTATTCCCATAACACTTTCGACGATCACTTCTTACCGACTAGTAAGATAAACAAGGTATCCATCATTTTGAAGAGTAGTGTCCTTGAAAAATGCGTTATTTTGGGGAAATTGTGTTATGTGCAAAACAACAACAATCCCTAAAGCACATTGTCGGCGTAGAAAATTTCAGCATATCCGCAGTAATCTTTGTCCAGAAATAGATGAAACGCGGGATTCAGACAATACTGCATGTTATTATTCTTCAGAGTTTCCAGAGAGATTTTTAACGGCGATATTCCCTGAAGAGATCAGGCTTCTATGCTGAAAAGTCGAGAAGCTGTTTCGTTCCTATTCGGAGCCATCAACAATGTTCATCTCACGAAACTCGGGGAGACTCGAACCCGCTAATTCTTGGCTAGTAATCCAAACGTTAACTGGCCGACCAAGAGAGGCTGATCAGCGGTGTGAGTACCTTGCAATTCGACAGAATATATCACCACTTATGCTTCACTTGTTTGGTTCGCCCCACGTGGTCACTTGTTGACTGGCTCCTACTTCTCAGAAGGATATGAATTGTTCTTACTATAAGCTACTAAGGATTTCTTGGTGGTGTGGGGCGACGTGGGAATTCCCACTAGAGATTCGTCCTGTGATCGAAGACATTTTGTGCTGAGCACGTGAACATGTGATGTAAATTTCGCGATTGAATGGTGAATGGCACTATATCCTGTCGAAGTGCAAGTTAATCGCATTGTTGATCAGCTCCTGGTGCCCGGACGGTTACGCGTTCAAATATTTAGCCGTGAGGTGGTGGATTCGAAATTTCCTGAAGCTTTAAGTTGCGCACTGCTGGTGGCTCCTAATGAGGATGAAATAGCTGTATTGCGCCCTTCGGTTTTCAGCCTAGGCTGGTCTTACTTACATGACGAAATCTCCTTTGAAAATTTTCAGGTGCCTATAAACGGTATATGTACTACACTCTTATCAAGGAGTCTGAAATCCGGTGAGCTTATAACATGGATTTCACCTTCTTCGAAAAATTGCCTACTTTAAGTTCACTTGTCGACTGAAGATCGTACGGTAAATGCACCAAATTACATTGTTTAGTAATATGCTGTCTGTGGCAATCAGTGACACGAAAGGGATAGTTTGACCAGGCGATGTCATGTGAAGCAAGCATGCATTCACAGGCTGATACTTTTTTAGGGATATCAGACTGGCCAGCCACATAGGCAGTTCAAATATATAGGGAAGCGGTTACTTACAGAACGTATTTTGGGAGCGGAACATCTAGAGTTTAATGTGACTCCGTTGGCGAAACTCTACTGACATGCCAAATGGTTTGCCCAAATTCCTATGCTTTCTAAATACCAACTTTGGTTATCTTGACATCCATATCACAAGGCTTGCTGATAAATACCGATAACTAGGCTGCTCAGTTGTATTGTCTGATCATATGTTTTCGCAGACAAATAACTGTGTGGGCGATGGGAACAAAAATATCGATAGTGAATGCTTTCTTAGGAGGATGGAACACATCCATGCTGAGATATCGTCCGATAATCATGAAATGCACAACCTAACTTACAAACAATACTTACAGTTGAACGTCCAAATTTCCCAATAGATTATGGAGCCTGAATAAATCCTATCCTGTTTAAAGGTTGCAATCGCCATTCATATGCACTTGAGGCGAAATCCTTCAATAATTTCAGACATTACTGCATTTCTGATTGTGATCAACTGGAAGGCCAGCACAGTCACTTGTATATTTGTCTGTTATGGTTTGTTTGACAGCGCGCACTACCACATTCTTCAAGTGTATAATATATATATATATATATCTATAGTATGGGATGGTATTTTGTTGCGGGGTAGATTGTGACTCCAATAATTGGTCCACGGATTACCTGCACTAAAATAAACTAAGATTTTTAAGTGAGATCCTTCTGCGGGTAGACGAATTAACTGAAGAGACCTAAAGCTCTCAATGCTCCTCGTCACTCACGCAGCAGGTTCCCCCCCGAATCGGCTACCGTTATGAGAAGACCCTCACAGAGGACGTCACATGTAAATTATCCTTCAGGGGTCTTCTAGAGGGCTAACTTTATGGCGCAATTTGACACTCGGTTGCATTGGTTGCTTCCTTATGACATTAAACTGGCGTTTTTGGAATTTCGACTGTAACGGTCAAATTGTCTTTAGTTAGAGCACATGCAGAGTGAAACCCAGTATAGTAATACAAAGCATCTTAATCATTTATTGAAACGTTTTGTAGATAACGATAGGCCAGACGTTCTGACATGGTCGTAACTCATGGGGAGTGCTCGCTTTCAAAGGCCTTGTCAAGTTGACTGTAGGCAGGGAAATGCATGACAATATTTGTGAATGCAAAGCAAGAAAAACTTGTTGACCCAAAACCCAGTAGGCAGGGCAAAACAACTCAACAATACTTACTGCAAAAACTTAGAACGGGCTATTGTGATGTCATCTTCTTTTTGAATGGGATTCCACTGGAAGAGTCAATTCCATGGCCGTTTTTTTATAGAAGTGGAAGTTATTAGAACATCCTGGCCTGAGACTCAAAAGGCTTCCTTTTGGCACTCACTGCATATGCGGTATTACTGTGTGGTGCCTACATGTTTATTTCGTGCCTTCCGTACATTTACTATATATCCGCCGCGTCCCAACTTATGCTCCAAAAAATTGGAATGAGTCCACAGTGGCCAGAGAGGTGGCGAAACATATGAGCTGCAGATGCACCAATTTGTGGAAATCATACACCGTTTTACATAGGGGGGGGTTACTACGGTGAAACAGATAAAGTCGACATGACGAACAAAATATGTCCGTGGATGCTGTGTAAGGACGTATTTGTTCTACGCGTTGAGTACGAGTCCCTCTAGTCATTCGACTGATTAGATTAGATTAGATTAGATTAGATTAACTAAAACACAACTTGTGCATCAAACCGGATGTCAAACCTTAACTGCCAAAAATATTTGCCGTAATGTAAGTCACTAAATGCCCTGCAAATACGTTATTGTCTTGAATAAAATAATGGTTAATCTGTCAGCATCTTTTATACCTATGGATTACTTTAACGTCAGTACTTTTATTTACAAAGACTGTCTCTTGCGAAAGGATAGGTCAGCTTCACGGGCATTCAAATCAATCAGCTAACCGCATGCTTGTGCGCAGTCCTGTTGAAACAACCGGTTTGATTCGGGCAAGGTGTGCTACTGTGGGTGACTGCCAATCCGATGTACACATGACAATCGAGGGAAAACGAAAGGAGACCTTTTGACAGCCATCAACCAATCTGAGTATGATAAAATTACACTGAGTAAAAGGGCAGCATACGCCACTCATTTATCTAAAAACACGGAGGTTTGCAAGCGCATGGTTCGGATGACTACTGGCAAACGATTTCGTCAAGTAAGTGAATTTTTTATGATGGGCAGCATAAGATGTTGTGTGGTCTCCACAAGGGGAAAATTTGGTTCCTATCTGATCACCAACAAATTTCTTTTTTGTGGTTAGGTACTTTTGGTTGTTTTCATTTTTCCACAACTGATGAGATAACAACCTTGTTTTCCAGCATTACTAACAGCAATAGTTGCTTGTTCCGCAAAGAGCTCACGGATGACTGTAATCATTACACGAAGAGCACCAGCTATGGCACCCTTTCGTCTAAATTTGCTGGTTGGAAATAATCAGAGATCTTACTTCTCTCAGTGGCAAATGCCTCACCGAATTGTAGCCATTTTGTACGGTTGCACCCTTTGGAGCTGACCGAGTGCCTGGGTTAGTTTTGCATCTCAACGCGCTTAGCTACACCACTGCAATTGGATAAAGTTATTCGTATTGGACAAAAGGTGAAATATTTTAAAAAGGTCATTGATAAACATTTTACAGGCACATGTTTGCCGAACAAATACACAAATACCCGGTTGACGTTGAGTCTGAATTTCACTATAGGGACTAAAAAGCTGTGAAAGCGAGCTAGTAATTGCACTGGTCTAGTCTGAAGAAATTAGATTGCTACCAACAACTGTGATAAGTACTGGTACGCCCGCATTTAAGATGCGTTGCAACCAAGAAGCTAATCGATAGTTATGACAAAGTGAGTCCACAAGAATGCTGGAATCGCAGCTAATTCCAAAAAATTCATCCATCCCCAAAACACCTTGATAGTTTTACGCTATGAGCTACCACCCTTTGTGGTGCAACCTAACCATTCTAAGAATAACTTCTTTCAAAAGGCTTCTAGTAATAAAATTCACCTTACTTCCTTAAGGTTAAGTATTGGTAAGCAATGTGACACTCCAGTTGTTTCAGCTGTGCATTAATATATGGTTAATTTTGCCCACTTTCTTCCCCCTGTTCAGAACGCAGGGCAGTCTGAACACGTATGCGGCCACAATGTTCCCCTTGTGATAACTAGCTGAAAGGAGTCATGTTTAATATAAGTAGGTGCTATATCTCTCCGCTACTAACCATGTCTAGCCTCAGAATTTTTGCACTCGAATTTCTCATCGGTACTTTGGTATACCCAGATGTGATCCAGATTTGCTGTTATTGGTCATCGCTGTATAAACCTTATAATTCAGCAAGTCATCTTAGCTAGATTGCAAGCCTGGAGCGTTTTCAGACAACGCTTACTTGATTGCATGCCATGTGGAAGTTTTCTTGATCTTCTAAGTACTGTTTAGAATAGAGTCTAATAAAATCTATATAATGAAGGCTTCACTGGATGAATCAGATTGCTGTTAGCAGTGTCACATCCAAACGTTCGATAATATTTTGACAACGTGGCTTTCTAAGTGAACTAAATGGGTAAAATCACACCAATTGATCCGGTAATGCGCAGATCTACATCGACCTAAAGTGGGAAGAATCAATACAAGATTCAATAACAAGACCTCCTGGTGGTGCACAATGATACTCTGCGTTACTTGGTGGGGCAGCCCTGGATATAATAACCTTCTTTAACAAGGAACGGACCAGTTGTTAAAAGATAATTTTTAAAGTGCTATAGGTTTTCGGCTCCAGACTGAAAGTGCTTATTGATACTACTCGGAGACTTGTTTTGGGTCGTCGAAACACTCCTATGTAAACTTAGTTGTCTTCGGTGCAATTTTCCATTGTTAGGTGGTCAGTTGTAATTACTCCGCTCTTCTTTTCCCTTCACAGTGTCATTTAACTTTCTTGGTTTACAAAAACGGTAGTCCAGGTTTGAAGCCTTTTAACACAAAGTTACTACTGTGTGGTCCCTTTGTAATCCAGTGGGCACGACATTGCTCAAATGGAGCTTTGCATAAGCAACCAAAAAAGTAAACATCTTTTACACTTCTTAACATCGTTCTCTGATTTGCAAAAATTTGACTTCAATCAATAGACAATGCATTGCAGTCCCTCCAAAGGATACCTATTTATGTGCACTTATCTCACGCTGTTGTATCACTCCCAACAGATACCTACTAAACTCTCGCTACCAGTGCCTTCACTTGAAGTCCTGCAATAGTCCTGAGTAAACGAGTAACAATGATGCTGTGGACAGCTGGTTAGTTGCGTCTTTTGCCATTAACTGAAAAATATGAACTCGCCTAATGCTGCTGCCAATTCCCGGGCAAAAACCGTTGGTCTCCGCTTAAAACGGTATGAACTAAGTTCCGACAAAAATGACGTATATAAAAAGTTAGATGACTTAATATTTTATCCTTGCAAACTGATAATATAGGAAGACGAAGGATGGTGGAAATAGAGTGACGGATTATTCAAGTACTGCCCTGTAGATACAGTCTCATAAAACATACAGATTCCGATAACGTCTGCAAATGGATAATATGTATAACACAAGTGTCTATATATGAACCTAAAATGTCAGCGCTTTTTGGTGATGATATACACATTCTATTTTTCCAGAAAGACGATCATCGCACTTTTGTGCAGTACCTTTCAGTAGGAATATTTTGAACCTGATGGACTGTCTTTATTGGAGCAGTTGTATAGACGAGAGGACGCCTGTTTATATATGGAAGTATATATACTTATGTACGTATAAATATCTAGAATGGACATTCACATTCGCTTACAAATGAAGGGTTTATCTGGGGTCACCAGCAAACGGATTTACTCGTAACAGGCTGGTGGGCCAAGTTCTGAACCCGAGTTTTTTGACACGCATTAGGCATATTTATCACTTACTGAACATCGAGACACTTTGAATATCCTGAGGGCTAGAGATGATGGCCTGTGATAGAGGTCATAATATATAAGATCCTTGTTAATAATAAAATCCGAAGGATAGACCGGAAAGTCAAAGGCCTCCAAAGATATCTGCTTACCATAAATATGGAGCTAACCGAAGGCCTTCTGTTTAGGCCGTTAACCTCAACTAGAATAGCAAAACAGCCAACGAATGAAAAATAATGCAGCACCCTGCTGAAGACAGAAAGGATCGTTAGGGGTTATGAAATAAACGACTATTTAGCTCTATCAGTAGCCGATTGGACATGCTGACTCTAGAATACATGGCAAATCAAATGTTTCGGGGGTGGTTCATTTACATGTGCCTCTGGACAATCCATTCACTAGGTGTAACTTTATGAAAACATTCACAGGCCTAAGTCGCCGGAAAGGAACACATAACATCCCCGGGAAACAAGTCAGCTAATTTACTTAGTAGAGCTTTGTAAGTGGGGTGAAAAAAAGACAATTCGCAAAATTATAGTGCATACAGCTCTACCTGCTTCAGGTTGATATCAGAAGTTCTCCTGTAGTTACTTATAAATAGAGGATCAGATTATTCCTGGACACAAGCCAGACATTTTGACGGACAAAAAGGATTTGTGACCAATACAAATGTTGCTGCAGAAATGTCGAGCCTGGTCGACCAAGTGACAGAGGGTGGATTGGAAGCACCCACACTTTTCACCATTTGTTTCATCAGAGGATTAACAAAAGACAATAGAGAGAAGGTACAAACATCCCGGTGGAGCAATGCTGTCAATCCTGGTACGTGCAAAAATAAGATTATTTGGACAGGAGATAGTAGGTGGTAGTAGCGGCAGCAGGATCAATCTTCTTTCTAGCCGGAAAATGTAACAACTGCCTGAAAATGTCGGTGGCCAACGGAATACTTAGTGGAACATATTAATCGAGAAACAGTGGTAAGGGAGAGATAGAAAAGCCCATTTACAGGTTTCGAGCCCCAAAGTTTTGCGTGGACATGCTGCTAGAAAGTTGCCTTGGGATACACCGCAATTCATGACAATATCGAGCCTTTAAAGATAGGTAATTGTACAACTCGTTCAGACTATCGGATTTGTGTGCATGCCGGATGACTGAGGATGTAAAAAAACTTGACTTGACTTGACCTTTCGATAACGTGTCGTGCGATTCGCATATCAAACCATCGTGCCCGGTTATTCTGCTGTGCCATCCGGAGAGTCGCAGTGCTAACATTTTGTACTTCTCCGAGTTCAACGTGCAAAACCGCGTTTCCAGTTACCAGGTCGATTGATTTCCGTTGTCTTCACGGGCGCAGGTGTAAAGGGGCGTCCAGATAAGCAGAGGATTTAATGCTATTACGTACAATCTATTGAAAACACTAAGAATGATTAAATGGAAATTTACCATTTCTTTGACAAAGACTGAGTGGCATTCAGTTGCAAATAGGCCCATCAATCAGGTTCGTGCGGGTGGTCTTCTCTGTGGAAGACTTCGTTTTTTTAGTGTATTCGAATTGGGATAAATTAGATGTACGGTGAGCTTAACCTCAGACAGGCAAAATACATCACAGCTATATACCAATGAGCTAGAAACACAACATACAACGCGTTGCAGTGCTCAGCCTCATCTACTTGTCGCTGTTTAAATGTAGGTTCTTAGCAAAGCAAGTAAGGTGAAACCTCAGCGAGCCAACGTGAGTCAGTTTATTATTTATGTATCCTTTTTAGCCTTGTTTATTTTTTATGTGCGAAGTTCATCTAAGATCGTGTTTCGGTGGGCGTTGAGCGTCACTACTTCGGTGGGAAGAGACCGAGAGCAAGCGAAGTCGTCAAGCTATTTTATCCAATCAGAAAACGTGTTAGCTAGTGACATTAATCACCGATCGTTCCGTTTTATGACCATCTGGCGACCTTAGACTTTGGATGCCCAAAGAACAAGTAAGTCATATGACCGAGTGGGATACCATGTTTATCTTCACTTTTGGGAATTACTTAAGTGGATATCACACTAGTGTAGGAAATGCTACGAAGTTTGTGTGGGATAATTTGTGCTATCGACTGCTACTTTGCGCAAGCTTAGTTAGTTAACAAATTGTGGTCACTTTTATTGATAAGTAAGGGACGGAAAATCGGAACCCCAATATATCTAGATAACAACTTTAGAATAACGTATAAGTCATCAATAAGAGGGAAAAGTGTCCTTAACCTATCTCGTGACAATTTTGGATCTTAAAGAACATACTGAAGAACATCTGACATTTGGTTTTCTGTACTGCTTATTTGGAAAGTAAAAAAGTTAGTAGTTATCGTGCTGTAAGTAATATCAGTTGAATGAAGATACGGTCGAGATCATGACGAAGGTTTTATCGCTTTAGGGGAAGGCAAGTGGGGCCACCTTGTTTCTCGAATGAACACTACTCACAAGGTTGCTAAAAGCTTTTTAATAGCTCAAGACCGGTTTCGCTTTTCTTGGGCCTCGTGAGACAGGCTGAGTCGATGAGTCTTTGTCAACCTTGTGTCCTGATGGAACCTAAATTTGACGTAATCAGCTAAATACATTCACTTGCGCAACAATTTGGTTTCGACGGGAGATTTCAACAAATCAGTCTGAATCGCTCGGTTATGATGATTTGTGGAACTTAACACTTTTTGCTGTCAGAAGATGCTATCTGGAAGATACCTCGGGAAGCGCTACAGACCGGCAGTGTCCCTGAGATAAGAATATGCGGTAAAGTGGAAAACAAACGAAGGATACTGTCTTATTCGAGCATAACTAATTTTATGTCATCTAAATTTCTCAGTGAAATAATGGTTTTCAAACCAGCTGAATTAGACGAATTACCTGTTATTTCTGGATTCAGAAATTCTATTCGCTTGAAGCCAATAACAAGATAGATTCATATGCTAGCGTCGTACTATCAGGTAGAATGAAGAAAACAATTTTCACCTGAAATGCAAAAAGACAGGAAATCCAGGGAAAAGTTGAACATTTAAGCATGCTTCCCAAGTGCAAATCAACTGACATTGAACACAGTAATGTGGTGAAGTCTTTGGAACAAAACTGCTTCATTGATACGAAATTTTGAGACAGCCGTCATAAAAAAATTGATGTCGGACTGACTAATTTAAGTGCTTCCCAAAGAAATAAACGCGTGATCCAAAGTCGGAATGGGAAAAGAAAGGACAATTTCACTATTCCACTGGCTAACAGACAGATAGAGACATGGTCATGCAACTCAACAAAACTGTTCATAGTGGCTTAAGTCAGTAGCACTGCTGTACGGATATGTTTTCAATGTCCAGGCGGTTTGCCCGGTGTTTTTGATGCCAAGTGCGATTTTTCATCAGGGTACAACCGACTGGGATACATGGATTTGAAACTAGCCGTGTATTCCTGACATCACCGAACTGCAAGAAAACACTTGCAAATTAACTTCGCAAAAATGTGTGATCCCTTCTTTGACTGACTTGCACACACTTTTCTATAACAATGAAGGGTTCTTCTCTCCAAATCTATCACATATTTCAATCTGCCTTCACGTATCCTTTGTAAAAGCCCTGGATGTGAGCACCAAGATAACCATATACGAAATGATTATGTTACTTTATTACTAAAAGAATTCAGAAGCTTGTAATTGAACACCCAGAAAGGTATTTATCAAAATTTGTGACTGCCTTCTTACATAATAACGATAAGCTTTATGAGATTCGACTAAAAATATATCTACTTTCTAACGCTCAATAATTGGATTCACTTAGATATTTTATGTATACGCATTAGAAGACGCAATTTTTTCTTACACATAACCTAATGTCGCCAAATTAATCGTGTCACGTGTTGGAACGCCAAATGCTCTAATCGAATGTAGTGGGTCAGACATGGCAATTATTATTTTACGAATTTCGCATCGAATTCAGTACCTGACACCAACTAAATTATTCTATTTAAGGATACACAAGTCCACTAAGAAACATGCGCAAACAAGCTGATTACCAGACCTGATTAACCTAAAACCCGAGAACAAACCCGATTGTGTTTTGTTTTGCTTGGTTGTTTTGTCGCATTAAGTCAAGCTGTTCAATGATTTCCATGACAGTGCTCAACTCGAAAATGCTAAGAGGGAAGGTAATAAAGATCGATTGAGCTCAGCCAAGTTTATGATGATTTATTACCTAACCTACATTAAGTTTGAAGTCAAATGAAAATAAGTCATCGATTTTGACCTATCCTTGCATTAGGTGTCAGTTCTGTATCGAACCAGGCTGGAAGAATTCACTAAGAGATTGAGGCTGTTTCTGACTTTCGCGGAGTTGAAACAGAAATGTGTTCATTAGATTTTCCAAAAATCCTCATCTTTTAGCAGATGACACGACGGGTAAGTATGAATTGCGCAACTAATTTAACACACTAAGTAACAACTTTTAATAGAAACAATGAAATTACGGAATGCTATCATTCACTTTATTGATACTCTACACATGCGTCAGTACAAGGTACATGCAACCATTTTTTCAGTTGCAGTAACGTCATTCCCTCAGAATCTGTCAAAGACCACGTAAATCCAGTTTGTTTGTGAAACAATGCACGATAAGATGTGTTGTGCGCTATCGTGCCGGTAGCGATATCTCTGTAAGGCATCTCACGTAGTCCATCATCTTGAAGTTCATCTAGCCCATACACATTGTCTCCAGCGTAATACATACCAACGAATAGCCGGATAACAACACACGGGATATGTGTCAATCTCCTCAGTTTACTAATCGATTGTATAAGATTTTTAGTACTGACTTGATTGGCCATGCCTCTTCTCCTATGTTACTCGACGCAGACTAACGGGTAGAAGGCATTTTAGAATGATCACCGGATTTATTGGGCGGGAAGTCTTTACTCACAAGCCAACGTAGAACTACTGGTAGCCTAATGATGATTGTGGATTTGTGCTCCCATAATGATAGATTGGAATTGGCCCAAACAACCGATTATTGGACATGAGTTAAGGAACCCCTGTACACTAAGTGAGTGACGGAAGGAACACTGACAGAGAGCCGAATCAGAGTTCTATTTAATTCACATAACTAAGACTACAACCTATATCCCATAGTCTGCCACGTCGTCGCGAGCTCATGTTGGTCAGCTATACTGATTGCGAGACATTCAAAGTTACCGAAATTTTCTCCTTGATTTAACCGGGTGGCAGATTAAAGATTGCTGAAAGCATCCGGTAGAAGTTGAAACTAGCAGTGGAAAACGACGTTCAGCATGCTTTGACATGATTGAAATTATTTGGTTTATTATATCAGACAGAAGTCGGTTTTTCGTACTGCATTTTGTGCTTGTGAGGCAAAGCTCTGTAAGTAACTCTGCAATGGTCAATCTGAATATTATTATTTTCCTTAAGTAGAATAATTGGATCGTTTTCTGACTGACTCAGGTCATCAGTTTTTATCTCCATGTCGTTTCTGTTCAGTAAAGCGTATTATTTTTGTGTCTACTCACTCCCCCTTCGTAGTTTGCGAGGCAGCCCCCACAATGAATCCAGCAGCACGATCTTTTCATGCCTCCAGTGGCCTAGATATCAAGCTCAAATTAGACCATGCGAAAATTTCGGCGATCCATTCGTGATACGGCAATGGGAGAATCATGCGTTGGGTTCTGTTTTGTGCTGTCTGCATTCGTCACATCTCGAAAACTAGAGGACAGGTTAATCATTTCCCTTTGGGACTGCTTTTTTCTGGTTCGCTTTGCTCTAGCAAACACCAACAACCATTATCATGCTTAGTGAGTGAGACGATTGGAAATCTTAGTGCTGAGCCTGAATGGATTGGCGTGTGCTACGCAGGCTACTGAAAGTACATACGCATAATCTAGTAAACCGATTTCGAATTGTTCCCTTTCGTTCACGTAGTCACATTAAGAGCCTTTATAAATACCAACGTGCCATTGAAACACTCGCGCGGCCTAAGTGTCCCAGGAAAAAAGTTCCCGACCGTTGGTGTGGCCTGAGGTCCTGAATCTAATCCATTTTCATGCGCGTACGGAATTTGGTTGGAAGTCAAATAAGTCGAACGTAGGCAAAACCCTGTTTGATTCTGTAGTGATGTTAAACAAAGGTAACTGTTTGTAGGCCAGCTAAGATGGACGGGATCCAAGACAGAAATTATGTTACAGTCTTCTGAAAACATGGTATCAACGCCAAGTAGAACACGAGTCTACACCATTTCCCCAGGCTAAACAAAAAGAAACGCCATTGACGTAGTATTTTTAGAGCCTCACTTGCTCTAGAGGAACGTATTTGATCCCTATTTACTGTCATATTTTCACAAAATTCGTTCAGTAGCGATACGGGGCTTTGTAACATCTTGTAACGTTTGACATCTTTGTAACGTTAAATCCGCCTTACTAACTATTGTGGAATAGATTAGCATAAAACTATAACGCGGGGAAATTATTTTTTGCGCAGAAAACAACTATTTACGCCTCGAAAATGTCACAATATCACAGCATTATCATACACGGGAGTTTCAAAAATCATTTAAAATCAAACTGAAGGATCGAAATACCCAACTCGATAACTGTAGTCAGATCAACGCTAGTAAAATATTTGTTTGGAATGTTAGATGCTTTTTATCTAAAACACTGTTCACATCAGTGTTCATCACTTAGTCATGTGTTGTGTGCATAATTTGCTCAGAAGCTCTACCTTGAATGTATATATATATATATATATACATATATATATATATATACGTATATATAATACGTATTCCATTGCAAATTATCTGAGGGTTTTACAGAAGACAGCACTTGTTTCTTACCTCGTGATTTATACGTCTCCGGGTATATTCGAGTTGTTTCGTTACAACTAGATTCACACAGGTTTTTAAATAAATTCTGTGATTTTATTCTATTCCGCAAATCGTGTACGCAAACTACGAAAGCGATAAACGATACTACTGTACTGGAAGAATAATCTCTAAGCTGTCATCAATTGGAGATGAGTGGGAAGCTTCAGAAATCTATGCAGATATTGTAAGCCCTTTGGATATTTTTGCTTTCCCGCTTTTTCCGCACCACTAAAGGTATAGACGGATTTGCCGGTTTTATTTCCACCGAACGGTTTTGGTCGGTGGAGGGTTTTTTAGCTTTCCAAGTGTTGTTTTCGGAGCTACACATGAGAAGCGCAACGAGTAGAATCTCACGCATGCAGAATTATTTACTCACATTTTTATCTTCNATATATATATATATCGCTGCACCCAAGATAGCGTCTATGTGGAACGTCGAAGTGACTCGGCCACATATCCGTTTCCCGCGAGATAAAAAGAATCTCCAAAGAGGGTGCAGGCTTCTCATCCTGGTTGAAGAGCAACTTCATGCTGATGTCGACTCATACAAAAAGGCTTTACCTTGGCTGCTTAGACAGAGAAGAAATAACTTGCATCCATCAGAAAAGTGCTGCTCTAAACGCCAACAAATACCATGCTGCCATTAACTTATTGCAAAGGCGAACTTTGTGTGCGACATTTGCGGGTGGCTAAATGGCAACCAGAGTCATCCCTTCCACGGAACGGACATTCGAAATCGTAAAATGAGGAAATGGCTGGGAGAAGATGCTTATCGATTGCTGTTTTGGCAAATTAGTCGCCAACACCTGAAGCGGGTCTTCGATTAAATCTGGTTGAACCGACAGGTGGCTGCGCGTTGTTCGTAAATAACAGGCGGGTTTCTTGGAGGAGTGTAAGCGACAGATGCCAACGAGGGAATAAGACCGGTGGAAAAACACACACAGGTCTACTTAGATATATCGGTCTAATTGGACTGATAACTTAAAATATTCTTAAAAATGATGCGGCAATATTGAAATGTTGTCCATCTTCAATCTGTCGCTCCATTTTTCAGCTAACCGTAAATGAGTCTTTGGTTTTATAGCTTGGCAGAATAACCGTATTTAATTTCGTTTGATTCTGGTGTTGTATGATTCTGTAGTGTTCTGTTACATTATAAGGCTGCCATCAAACTGTCACTGTGACTGCACCGACGTGGTTTTATGGGCTTGCCTTTTTAGACTGATAACACATAGACACTTTGGGTGCATATCTCCCCGCTTTCGGTGCCCATAATTAGAGCCACGTATTACTACCAACAAACGCCTTGAAAAGGTAGCTTGTGGTTAGACCGGAGCATTCTAGTTAGCTAACTTTCGATTTTTGGCTGTCAACCTGTTTCAGAAAAGGTTTCGGACCTGTTCGACCCAGTGTCTTCATGACATAGGATACAGCTGACATCACATTTATTCCTTTGACCAAGTGAAGCAATAATTTGTTCGCCCGTATATTTTACCGTACTGTTGTTTAGATATGTGTATTTATGTACATATATCTGATAATAGTGGTCATAACCTAGAAAACACTATCTGCACCATGCCCACCTGACCGGAAAATGTGCCAAAAACACCCAAAAACTCAGCGGGTATCGACGGCTGGTCAATTAAGTCGAACGAACGAAGTTCGCATACTCAGTGCAATTAACGACAAGTAAATATACCACTGGTGTAAGGAGTGCACAGTTTTATCTCTCCTTTGTATTCCATTTAGTCTTGGTCTACCGCCTTCAAACTTGAAAACAGTATTATCAATTTTACCTTTCCCGAAATTAATGCGGTTTAAAAACTCCATCTAGCCTCTCAAAGTCGATTGTTTGGGGGCCTTTTTTACTAAGACTGGTGTTCTTCACTTTTAATTGTATACCTCATAGTGTATATAATACCCGAAATGGGCGTTAACAAACTAGTGATGTCGAATTTGAGTTGTTCGTTTAAACCTGGCACTGCATCTCTTGCCTCCGTTTTTGTTCCGGTTGTTTTTGGTTGTAAAATAATTCATGATCTTTTTGAAAAAAATCCCCAGCGGTTAAGGCTTATGCTCACTAGTGTCACACCAGGTAACTAGACTTTCTTTCAGACGACATTAGCTTTGAAATTTTTGCCAAACAATCAGGATGAAATCCTTATATATCACATCCATGAAAGAGTTAGAATATCACACATTTTAGAGCGTCAAACCGCTGTCAAGAACGATAAGTAAAAGAAGCGTTGGAATATCAACTAGTGAAGAATTCGCTTAGTTCCTCAAGTATAGTTGTTTTTGGGTGAAAATAAATAAACAGGAAGGTTTTCTAGATACGGTAGTTGACGGGCCACTTGGATAAAACCGTGTTTCATCCGCTAAGGCAACAAGAAGGAGAATAATGTTGCATATATACTTACATATGCATGTATCCGTATGGAAACAAAAAGCTAGTGGTTTTCGAACAAATAGATTATTCAGTATGTTCAGTGCACATCTATTTAACCTGATTGGCTTCGAATAACTCGGATAACTCATTTGTTTACCTGGCATCACATAAATACATGAGGTGCGCGAGAACAGACGAAGCCAAAAGAGGTTAAACGGATTTAGCAAGTAATTTGGTACAGCATCAGTTTACCTATTCTTCTGAGTAAAATCGGCCAATGAAAACTAGTGGGAAAATTGGGACCGTAAAATGCGGCTTATGATGACGAACAAAAAAATACCAGATGGGTATATTAAGGAGGGACCACATAACACACTAAAACCATTTGCGACCAGTAGGTCAATACGTTGGCCCAAAACTATCTGTCTGCACGGACGATTAAAATCCGGTTTTTACAGGCACGCTTCTGGGTGGTGGTGCTTTTTGAAGCCGAACTGTCAATTAAGGTAGCAGAATATGCTAACTCTGATGCAAGGACAAACAGGTACATCTGATGAGTAAAACCTAAGCACATATATAATGTGCGCGTGCTTGATATATAAAGTGGGAATGTCGCTATAAACAATTGAGAATTTTGGCGGACTAATTGACAGTTTAGAACAAAGGAACACATCATTTTCCTGCGGTTATGCTTTTTTAACGAGAGCGTAAAGTACAAATAAACGCACGCGTACTCTGGTATAGTGGATAGCATTCAAGAAGGCGTTTTGTGGATGGTACCTACGTGACTTTTGGTATATTGTGGGTTAAAACTCCTCATTCCCTAAAGAGTCAGTCCTTCGCAACCGAGGGGGAACGGAAACGCGTGAAAACAGTGACACAAATGACAGACTGCCGCAGTCAAGAAAAAAGTGACACATTAATTCTTCAATAAAGCATTACATTTTTGAATCTTTCAATTCGCATGACATTGGTTATAGTTACCCATCAGGTGAAGGAAGCGGTACATGAAAGACTAGATGTTATTTTCCAATGTGTTTGAAATAGCATGTAGTGTTACAATTTTAAGAAAAGTTTAAATTGATCAGTTTTTAACTGATTCCTAAATTTTCTGCAGACTTTCATGTGGTAAATGTTGGGTTTGTCGTGACGAATTCACCTGTGTCACTCGAGAGTGTAGGAAATATCGTGGACGAGTCAAAACGTAAACAAAATAACCATGGCACTACGTATCATGGAAAGTCTGTTTCTTTTTTAATATGTATACAGTGTGGAAGACATCACACTGTCAGTTTGATTGGTAACAAGCAGTCTCAGGTGGGTTAAGTCCTGGTTGAATTATTATTGGTATCGATAGTAAAATTTAAAAGTAACTTAGTTCAGATCAAAAATGCAAGTGTGCTCTATGTTATGACGTGCCAGAATTTAGCCTCCATAACAGCTCGTCATAGCAACAATTTAAGGAAAATTGTTATGCGTACATATAATAATACTTTGTTTAAGAGATTAGCTGGAGCAGATGCATGCAAGCGGTTGCAAACAATCGAAACATGGGAATCGCATTAGTTTTCTGAACGTTGAAAAGAAGAGACTGCACGCTTCACAGGTCTTTCTCAACCTAAACCAATGAAGTAAAATTGTGTAATACCTGACTGGTGGAGCAATGAGAATTTTTCCGACAAAAACCTAAAGATGTCTTGAAACGACTAGAGGACGTATTTACACTGGACCGATGCCCAAGCCATATGGTGGTCCTACATTAAGGTGGATGTTTGTTAGGATTCAGCTGAATCCAATCCTAAAGTCATTTATAAGGTTGACTTCCAAGTGATATACCGAGTTCCGGTAAATCGCTCTGTTGCCACGGACAGATCTATCCAAATGCGCAAGCGTGACTGCTGTGCACAAAATCAGTTTGTATGAGCAATCAGGCTCCATTATCCTGCAACCCCTAATTATGTTATGGTTGACAGTGACCTCTTAAACGTCCCATACTGTCATGCGGCGAATTTTTATTTGTTACATCCTTACCCCAATCCTAGCTGCTATCTTAATACGTATTCCATTGCAAATTATCTGAGGGTTTTACAGAAGACAGCACTTGTTTCTTACCTCGTGATTTATACGTCTCCGGGTATATTCGAGTTGTTTCGTTACAACTAGATTCACACAGGTTTTTAAATAAATTCTGTGATTTTATTCTATTCCGCAAATCGTGTACGCAAACTACGAAAGCGATAAACGATACTACTGTACTGGAAGAATAATCTCTAAGCTGTCATCAATTGGAGATGAGTGGGAAGCTTCAGAAATCTATGCAGATATTGTAAGCCCTTTGGATATTTTTGCTTTCCCGCTTTTTCCGCACCAATAAAGGTATAGACGGATTTGCCGGTTTTATTTCCACCGAACGGTTTTGGTCGGTGGAGGGTTTTTTAGCTTTCCAAGTGTTGTTTTCGGAGCTACACATGAGAAGCGCAACGAGTAGAATCTCACGCATGCAGAATTATTTACTCACATTTTTATCTCCGTCTTTCGAGATATGGCGGCTGTTGGACTATATTCAATGTACAACATAAAAGACGACAAGCAACTTCAATGCCAATTTGAGCTATGTTCTAAGTGCATGTCAAAGGAACGTTTAGAGCACAATATTTTGCGTGCCGGAGACTCAACACTCAACGGACAGGGTAAGTTCTAGTTGTCATCTGACTCGTAAACCTAAGTTAACCTAATGCGGTTTACCTCTAAGCAGTCTGGAGAATCACTCTGTGAGGACTCAAAGTTTCGTTAACTTGCAGTTTTTAATGTAACTACGTAGCTAGATAGAGGGGCAGAATAAGTAAGTGGGCAGAACAAATAAATGTGTGACGAAGTAAATAACTGCTAGTGCTTAAACCTGCAAATCAAGCTTGAGGCCTTACCATATATTTACGGGGTATCAGCAACACCATGCTCGACAGAGCTGTTCGGGGGCTAATGAACCATATTAAACCAGCCCGTAGGGCTCCGATAATGATCAGGCTTTGAATACATCCTGGGTCGCCTTTTATAAGCATAGCACACATGGCGCGTGCATAGTATCAAAGGGTAAGGTTCCAAGTGTGTATAACACACGCTGTTGAAGAAGGGATGTCACGGATGCCTCGTATGACTGCAGTCAAAGTACAAATTTTGGCATGACCAAAGAGATGCTGGCAAGTTATAAGAAAATCAGGACTTGATCCGGTGATTCAATCTCTTTCGCCCAAGTGAGAACGGGACTAACAGTACTGCTCAGGTGAGAGTGGTCATTTTCGTGGGTCCTGCTAGTACCCCGTAAATGGGAGGAAACAGTGATTTTTTCGAACGGTGTCATACCTTTCATGCTCCGAGAGACCGTTTCTCCCATAGTGATTTGAAATCAACTTGATTGTTTCTTACTCACTTAGTTAGAAGCACTACACTGACAATCAAAGTTTAAAACGAATTGATGCACCGTGGACAACTGAAAACGCTTTCGGTTTCGTGAAAGATGACAGCTTCTAAACTCCCCTAGAATGGGGACATTGAATGAACCACCCGACTTGTTATGCAGTGCATCGAATCTGAGAAGTCATTATTCATAGGAGGCTTTCAATCCACTGACACACCTGAGGAACGCCAAAAAACTGGATATGTGAAATCTGCTGATGTGGTTCCAAAAATAATGAGGGCTATCACGCTGTTATTTTCATAGTCGAACTCTAAACGTGCTTTACTTCGTTTTTTCAATAGACCATACCTGCAGGAGTTAATTCAACAAGTAATTGTTTTCAAATGTTTTACCAATGGATGGGCAGATCATTAGGGCAACTGTGACCAAAGTAGATTCACGCCAGTGCGTTTGAACTTTGAGAGCACCTGATTGAAGATCTGGCGGTGGCTGGTTAACCCTCGAAACGAGGATATAATGACATTTGTTTCAGGTGATTATAGTGTTGAAACTTGACCATATTCCTTTTAGAATTTTATTACATTCAGGTTGTCATGTGAATAACGTCACTTTTTCTTATATAGCGCGAATCTTAAATCACTGAATCATTTTAACGGCAAGCAAATGCTCCAATGAGATGGACGTATTCCTAGGAAACCTGCTTAATATAACATAGAAGACATACTGCAACCGTATATTTTGATGAAACCGTATCCTCATCTTGCAAATGAAACGTGTATGTTCTAGATACCCTCCAGTGGTACGACATACTATTTGAAAAAGAGCCTCACACTCTGAAATACCTCGAGTGTCCTAAACAAATTTAGCACACCGTGTCAGAAATATGACCAAACAACCAGCGGCTCTTTCAAAGTACTTCAGATGTGTTGAACAGTATCATTTGCTAATTATGTCACGTCTCCTGAAAAAAAGAATATTCTTGATTTCCCAGTTTTGCTCTACGTCCTGCGTTCCGAGTGGAAATACCACGTGACCAATTCCATAAGCCGTCGGAGGTATTAGTGAAATCAAATGTCATGAGCATACTTTGACACTGGTTTGGGGAATTTCGAAACCAATACATAAATACTTTTTGTTCTGAAAACCGAGTTAATCTATTTCCCAATTGCATGTGAGAGGAGCATCTCGACTATCCGTAGTAAGGTAAAGAAAAAATAGTCCTCCGCATTGACAGATCGCTTTTTGTATTGAACGGTACGGTCACAAATAAAATGTGACCACATGATTCTATGGTGCGCGTGATATGCGAGCTTTTGGAACAAACTTGCTATCTGGACAATTGTCCTCTAAGGTGAGCTGCACGCTGGGGTTGTAGAATTAAAAAACACAAGCGGAAAGTTTTTCGTCATTCGTTATTGCTAGTGAATTGCTGGTGAATGCAGATTTGCTCGAGAAATATTTTTACACATATTTATACTCATCATAATTACATGTTCACAAGCTGAGATAGCAAACAAAGGCTGAGAAAACGAATAAGGACTCAAAAAAAGGAAGACAGTTCAGGAACAACAAATTATGTTGAAACATTTTACCTCCAGGATACTTTTCATATTAGCAGGTGTCGAGATAAGAATCCAAAGGCAATTTTTATATACGATTCTTGCGTACGAATGCGGGTGTTGTCTAGTGGATGTTTTGAGAGGCAAACCATTTTGTCTAAATGTAATCGATTGAAGGATTTGCTTTGGCATTCATTTGTCTCTAATATAAGATATCAATCAGAAAGCAGGTTGGAATGTCAGTTGAAAGTGCCGAAGGCCGAGTGCTGCTATTGCTGGTAAAAGCGTCTATTTCCTGTAATCCGGCAAACGTTTTAAAAATAATTGCCTACTAGGTAGTGGGAATAAGAGGGTAAATTCGTCCTCGAAACTTACGCTTACTAATTTGAAGATGTTAAATCCATGCAACTTCACAGATGACCATAACACAGCGACACTGCATGCCCTCAACTCCGGATGGTGGCGGCAATGAGTGGACAGTGGTCGCGATATGTATACGGCCTCAGTAGGAGACTGAATATGGTAGATAAGGCTGCCATTTTAAGTAGAAAATAAGATTTGTGGAAACTCGGGGTATACAATTACTCGATGAACCACAGGATGAGCTAAACTAGCGTTGGACCATCGAGGAGTGCCCACCAACCACATGACCAACTTTGGGTCAGGATTTCGTACCACGCTTGAATAAATGCCCGGTTAGTGCCTTGGATGATGCGCAAGGAGTAGCAATTTTGCCAGCATACTCCCTGGTACTGACAATTGGTAGATTATCAGAAAATTCCTGATTTATCTCAGCATCTCCAATCATAGGATGCAAAATGCGGTACATTTCTCAAGGCTTTCCGTGAAGTTTTACAAGAAACAGAAATAGGCATTCAGACACATTTAGTAGTATCCATCTGTGCGGTATCGGACGGAACTTTAGTAGTTGACTAGGTTGAGAATCTCAGGTACAGGAGTTATTCTGGTGGTTCTTCATCCGTCCGCGATACGGATGTTTTCTAGGACTAGTTTGATCAAATGATACGGGAAAGGATTTCTGAAGCAAAACACTTTATCCGAAACCAAGACAACCCGCACCGGCAACAGATCCTGTTAAGGTCGAAGATTATTAGGTTGATATATTCTTCATTCGGAGATATCGTTGTTGACTGGTCAATTACGCTCCATAGTGTATGTTTCCAAACTGGTTACAATGTTATCCTTCGTGAAGGCAGTCCTTTTGAGTTTCTAGTCTAAAAGACTTAGTTCCTGTCATTTATTCCTACCACTAGAGCGTAAAAGGGAGTTCACCTGGAAATACGTCATTGATTCCCTTGTTTTTGCATGACGCCTATAACTGTAAACGATCGTTTTCTATACAACCTTACTGACAACTTGATCTTTGAAGAGGGAAAACTGGTTAAGTATTTGCGTGCAAAAGGCATCGGATGTTTAAATGTACGGCAAAAATGGGACGATATTAAAGTCACTCGAAATGGTTTGATTACAGACATAAGTCGGTAGGCCAAGGCAAGAAGAAAGCTTCATTTGAAGTCATTTTACGGGAACACCGGTTTGTATAGTCGAACGGCGACCGCCCCTGTGGTTGTAAGTGTCTTTCGCTTAACCACTCGAGAACAAACAGGTATAATTGGATGGATGGATGGATCACGGTGAACCACCCGGTATACCTAATACAGAGCCCTGCTCGACCGAATGAGTTGCATTTGAAATCATCGTGTATTTCGCTTGTCCGATTCCTGTGTGTTGCAGTTCGTGCTCAGCAGTTGTATGAGTTAGATGTCAGGTCACCCAAACCAACTGGATTGCGGATCACTCGGTAAAAATATGAACATATCACCACGGAAGAGACGTGTAGCCGTACATTATGCTTGATTTGTGTGCTGAGCGTCGCTGAAGGGTCCTTAGGCTCTGCGGAAATAAACGTCCTTGTAAATGAAGTCGTTAGCGCCTGCGCTGTTGTTTAGGAAAAACTTTTATGAACAGCAGCACAATGTAAATGAGCAGCTTCAAAACTATCAGGTTTTTGCTATCATCGGTTGCAAAATGTTGCTTCGAATAGTTCTTTGCAGACTTCCCTGGGTATCCGTTTTTCATTAGGGATATTTGGTATGGACGTAAATGCCATAGGTGATATGTCACTTGCGCAGCCCTGGTTCACAGAAACCTGACAAATATTTGCTCATACATCCTGTTCACAAAGCGATGGAAATGTGCTTACTGGCCAGACCACGTTGTAACTCGGTGTCCCTGGAGAACTTTATCTGGTTTACGCTTACTCCGCAGTGAGTGAAACGCCGCAAATGCCTAACCAGGTCGTACAAATTCGCCTCGATTACAGTGTGAAAATCACGCGCAATGAAAGTGTACTCGACCAATCAGCCACAAAATTTCAATTGTTCACTTATTAATTTTGCTTTTCTGTGTCCGGGCTTTCTCAAAAAAATATCCGTTAAAGGCAGACCAAGATGAAGATGCATGGTTGCTGCTTAACTGTTTTTAGAAAAGAAAACCGTACAGATGAAAACGAACTTTTATAAAGCCACTATGGTATGAAGTAAAGTAAAGTTAAATTGGAAAATAAAATCACAAATGTGATTTTATTTGCCTGTGTGTTCATTGGACCAGTACATATTTTTTCCCTGAATCAAATCTGTACTGGTTATGTACCCAACCATGCATGTCACCACGGTTCAGTTTTACCTTAATTTGTAGGGCACTAGCCATGATTGATAACAAATACGCTTAAGTTTGCACGCCGTCCATGTTCTTAGTAAGACATCCACCAGTATATTCATTGCTCCAGTAGAATTCTGAAACAATCCGCTTCGAGCGATGCAAAATCTAGATAAATTACATCCGTAGATCAAGTTCCAGGGCTTTGCTAGGAAAAATGGCATTTGTGCATTTATCTGATAAAAAGATGAAAATTCCAACAGTTACAACGCAATAACTCTAAAGCATGTCGTTTGAACTCCTAAGACGATTATTTTCCATTTGACTGGAATGGATGAGTGATGGTTCATTACAGATAGTCTACGTCGCTAAGAAAGCGCTTTAAATCCCGGACAGAACGACCTATTGAGAAACCCTAAAAATCCAAAATCAAGATTTTCGACTCTGAGCACGTTTCTCAAGAATGAACCCACAATCAAAGTCAGTTTTTACTCATGGTGCATACTCATACTGTGCATTTGCAACATTATCATTAATAAGTATCGCTGGTCGCAACAGTTTGTTTTATTGTTTGCCTAGCGGTATTTTTTATGATAAAGACATTGAAATATCACTCTAGTTGTGACTTTCAATTATCAGACTAAACAGATGCTATCGTCAGCAGTATCTGACAATAGCCGACAGACGATCACTAGTCAGTTTATTGATAATTTAATTCCCTGTAATCCGGTTGCGTACCCCTACTAAGTTCAAGCTCTGATACCATGCTAAATTAGAGTATTTTGAATAAGTCCATTTACGTCACCCCATTAAATTTCAGAGAACTGTCTTCACTGAGCAATGTAGCTGAGTCACTGGCTACACAGGCAACGCGCGAGCACGTAAATGTCACTCTAAGCTTATACAAATCGACAGTTGCATAACTACAGTTAAGGGTTAATTTGCTCAGAAAAATGAGTCATTTAGACAAGTAAGCACTGGTCGGGCGGTTTGCCAGTACTATGCATTCCTTGCTTGTTTCTTTTGGTTGCATGTTAGCTCAATGGTTCTATACCTTAAGTGTGTTTATTGCACTTTGGTGTTTGAACTAAAGATGTTCCACGAATGGGACCAAAAACAAACTAAGGTTAGTAGTTTTTCTCTCTTTCATACTGAATCATATCAAAATTGCCACTAATATTATGTTTCGCTGATTGGTGTAGAGCGATATCTCTGCCCACGTGATGAACGATATTTCAAATGGCGTCCAGGGAAATGCGATTGACTGATTGGTCAAGCGATTGATTGGAATCTTTCTCATTAGTGGTAACGATGTTCATTACCATATGCAAATGAGATGAGACCTATCTCCAAGTAACCTTCCATTTAGTTTTTTTGAGTGGAGTTTCTCAAAGAGTATCTTCTGTCCAAATATCACAAGTGGGTTATAAGTACAAACTAAGCCAGTCATTGTGTTCACTTCATCCCACCATCGACTTGAATATTCTCCTCTGGTATTTCCTCTTTGTTCTCAGTAAAAATCTCGTAAGAAGATCTGCACGTTCCTCTATCCAGCTGTAATATTTACAATAATCATTTTCGTTACTTCTCTGGTTGAAAAACCACTACTTCAGAAAAACACAGCAGGAAGGGCGCTATATGTTTTTCATAACCAATCAGGTTAGGAGCGAACATTTAATCTATGCTTGAGGAGCAGCCAAACAATCACGGTTTTCATTTGCATTCACCTTCTAATGACTTCTTTTTCACAACCGTACGGATGTAGGCGTTGTTCGCAAGAAATAAGTGGTCTGTCCAGAATGCGAATAATTTCCAGATATATGGAGTACTTGTACTGCATTTATTGCCACATGCATAATAAGGCACCACAATAGATAGCTTCATCCTACTTCCAGGACCTTACTTCGTGTAACTTGTTTAATTCCTCCGGGACTCTACAGTGAGTAATATCTGGATAAGTTTGATGATTGAGTGCACTGTTGTCGTCTTTTTCTCGTTTAGTGCTCCGACGAAGGCGATGGCACGCCCATGTAACTCTCTGAAAGGGACAAGTTCTTTCATCTCAGCAACCCAGAGTAAAACATTCAATAGATAGGTTTGTCCAAAACATTTCGCTAAGATTTTTGTTGCAAAAAACTTAGTACGCTTGCGATTTACGGATGGCAAATGGATCAGTGGAAACGCACAAATCCATAACCATCGGTCACTTATCAGATGCTTTGGTTACAAAAGTTATTCTGGGACCTTCTTCAGGCATTCTAAACTGGGCGATGCGTACACATCATCAGAGTTTTTGTTTTGTATCCAAGGCCACTACTACGTGGCAAATTCAATATGTAGTTGCCAAGTGGCCCGTCTTCTAACCAGTTCCGACAGCTTACCCCAACTAAAGACCACATACGTATTACGGCCGATTCTCATGTCCTGACCGAAAAAAATGTGGCGCAGATATGTAGCAGCGCTTGCGATTGCCTGGTAAACACCAGCTGTCACCCACTGCCATCTCGAGAAGATGCGAAAGCTGTCTTACTGCATTTGGTGACATCAGTAAACAGTGAACGTCAACAGTTGACGGATACACTATGCTCAGACCAGCAAACTGCAAGCTACAGTTTGACATCAGAAGCGTGCTGTCCAACTTGGTAAAATTAGCGAAGTTCTCAAACAACCCAAAATAGTACTCACTCGAATGACAGTTTGTCGTAGCTACTAGGCCTACAAGATCATCAGTTTAGAAGACAAACCTGGAAACTGTCTTTTCATCAGTCAATTTTGCTGCTTGCAAAATTTCCAATCGTAGATGTGATATTTCCAGATAAATATTATATATATGTATAATAATTAAATATTTCCAAAAACTATTTAGCCGTACACATACCCAAGCATCTTCCCCAACATTAACTCAAGCAGTTTGTGGGACACAAACTATGAACATTGAACAAAAGATAAAAACATCAAAACCTGCAAAAGCAGCACCCCCAAGCTTGAACGCGAACAAATTCATCCTCCGGCTGATCCTTTAAGCGGTAACAAAACCCTTCAGCCCATAAATACTGTGCAGCATGACGAAATCAGTTCAGTTTATTTTGTCACCTGAATTCCATGCACAAAGGGTACGTTGGTTCAATCCGCTACAGTTTCGGCCACCGGAAAATAGCTTAGGTGATGTAGCCAATCACTGGGAGCGATATCGTCCTTGCCGCTTGGGAGGATTTGAACTATGAAGAGCAATTCCATCAGCATGATAAGTGCTTGTGTGCGAATGTTCCGGGAGCATTGTGATCCCCTAAATTTCAGAGGCAGGCAGAGAGGTTCCACGCAACACGTCGTCAACAAATTTGAAGAGGAACTGCGAGAGAGTGTAGCTTTGTCTTACACAACTGGACGTGAAGGATTCAGGTGAAAGCTTGCTGTTTATCCTTAGCGCCAGCAGCTTGCACATAAATTGCCCAAAAGGGATACAAATGTTAGTAGTGGGGGAATTTGGGAATTTTGGTAGAGATTTCGTTGTAAGTGGAGACGACCTATACTAAAGAAACCAGGAAGCACTGTACCAAATTGAGATGCACGAAAGAGTGACGCTGTTCAAGAAAATGTCTCAAGGTAAGGATGTGGTCTATCCATCCTTGACGAGGGGAAACGCTGCTTGATTTTCACTAGTCTGTCTGCCGATGATCAGCCAAACTGCAAAAAATTGTGCCAGATTGTAAACCTTGGATGCCGTGGCTAACAGCCTGATGCTAGGAAGGTTCTCGTATGGCTTTCTTGCACCCATTTTAAAGATTGAGATTACAGTTGAGGTCCTCCTTCCCGCTGGCATGTTTTCGTTCCAAATCATCCGTAGTATGGTCATCATACTGTTCACCATATTTGCAAAATGTGGGGTGTGGATAATCCGAGCCGGATAGTGTTGATTCTTTTCTTTTATTCGGATTGTGTACCAAGCTATTCCTCGTTTTGTTGTTTCGATTTTGCGCCTACACTGGTTTTCTTGCTTTTGTCCTGAACGTGAACCGCTCTTTGACCTTGTCATCGCAGGTGTTGTTTAAATCAACACGTGGGTTTCGCTATCTTCTAGCCACGTTGCATTGAGCCGGTGTGGACTTTGAGATGCCGTTAAGAATTAGCAGTTTCTAAACCGGTGAATAGAAGGCATCGTACTCCCACGATTTGAGGTTTTTGCAGTTTTATTATTTTATTATTGTACTCGTAGTACCGAATTTGTTGTTAAACGATTTGGCTCCTGGGGTTTTGCTTGTAACTTCACGTGGCCCAAAATGATTGCTGGAAACAATCTATAGGTGGCCTGTCGCGCCTGAGGATTTGTCACGGGATTTCTGCTACTGTCGGCGGGCTAGTTTTATTGTTCCATTCAGGCTCGTTGGTGTCCTTTAGAGGTTTCTTTTTGAAGGAAGCTAGATGAACTGCTTTTTAATATTCGACCAATCTCTCAGGGCGACGATTTTAGAAGTAATTACTATTCTGTCTTTCTTGCATATTGCTTCCTCGACTCCCATCTTCTTTGGCCTGCTGATTGGATCAGCTGGAACACTGCGAGGCAATTTTCTGTAGCGATGGCAATCTACCTTCCGGGCCATCGCCACCAAACGGCGTTCTCTGGCATTCTTTAAGCTCTTGATTATCCGGAGTGTAAGGGACCTGCGTGAGCCACCTAGTGGCTAGTTGCTGATAGGGCTTTTCTTGCATCACTTAAAACTGCTGAACTCGGTGTTATTCAGCGGTAATTTTGCTGAGACAGGCAGTCGTAAAAGCGGTTAGCGTAGCTTCTTTCGCCCACTTTAAACCAACCTTCGGCATCAGTAGTCTCCCAGCCAGATCGATGTAATGAAATTCATTGTGGTTGATGAACAGGTCCGCTATTCTTCATTTCACGTAATGCTGATGGAAAGTAAATTGATAACCAAGTCCACACAATGGCATGCTCGGAGTCATGTTGCGTACCTCACAAGGAACAACAATCTTTAATTGAGGCTCATCATCGGTAACCGATAGCCACATGATCCAATTAAATACACTGCAAGGTTGCGGTTGATGACCTGCAAGCAGCTTAATGTGAGCGTTTGTGCTTAGAGTCCATACTGGCCAGGAAGAGATAATGTTCAGCCCAGGTCCTCGTTAATTGTACGCTGAGCATCGACTAGCAATCTATTGCACAACTGTACGTCTGCCAGTTTTAGTCGTCCAAATTGGGCGTTCACATCACTGGGATCCAGTCCAGTAAAATGCTACTAGCCTCCTAGGTGACTGCAACTCCTGCACCGTCGATACCACCAGCGATTACGAAAAATGGAATATGGGCCATCTGAGCTCGTTCTAAGCAGCCTGAGGTGCACAACCGAAATGGTGTCTTGTGTGTTTTTCGGAGACACAACATCGACAAAGCGGGGAGGCAGGGTTTCAACAGGGTTACCCAATCTGAAAGAGAGCAAAAACGTAAAAGACTGGAACTTTGACTAGATCTTTTGAGTTTAACGAGGAATCTTGGTTCATTGCACTTGGCTGTTTTAGACAAGAAACGATGAGTGGGGAATAGGCAAATGGGTTGAATTCAGTGCGTCACTGAGTTCACTGGAGAGGGGTTGAGTGAGGGCCGGTGAACGAAAACCTGCAAGGGAAAATGATACTTTGAGTTTGCTTAGGCAAAAGAAAGGGGCCTGGTTGAGATGCCTTTCATTGAGGCTTTTACTCATGAGTCTGATCGACAAGGCAGCAAGATGAGGTAGAGTCTTGTACGGGAATGCTTTCCTAGCCTCTGGCTTAAACGTTTGAGCCAGGAGACGGCGGTTAATAAGGTTTTCATGAGGGACCCGTCCTGGAGCCAATGATTTAATTAGCAGCAGGTGGCTTGCCTTGCCCGAGAGCGCAGGGATTAAGGCGTAATTATTTGACTTAATGCGGCTGCGCGTTACAGGTATTCTATGAGCAACATCAGACTAGTTGTTTTAAAAGTATTTTGACCGTACTGAATAATGCACAGGCGGTCATGGTCGACCTTTGTGTGATCAGAGTGTGTGGCTTTTCTAGCCCGTTCCTGCTCTGAAGAAGGCTTAGTGGCTCCTTTTGTAAGTATAGACATGCTGGTTGCTCGAAAAAGATCTTACTTTCATCGCAATCCTATTGCGGAGAGAAGCCCGACTTTACCTCCAGAGCTCCTCGTATTTCGAATTCCCGCAGTACGGGGACTCGCTCTTCTCCGTCGGACTGCTCCCCGCTGGCCGTTCTGGTATGACTGAACCTTAAGAAACGAAGTTCCAGTCAGTGTATTCCAAAAGATTACTGTAGCGCTGAAGCGCGGCCACCACGACAAGGTGAGAGCTTTAGGTCGGGTACCTCATTTTAGGAATTCATTCGGGTAGTTGAGGTAATACTACGCGGCTGCGGAAGCACGCGTTGGTGTGTACGGTGATGATTAGTTAGCTATCGGCCTACACCAACAGGGTTGCCTGCTGTTATCCCTCAAATCCGAATTGGGGTTTGGCTGGACAGTGGGTAAACCTGCTGAGGAAGATCACACAGTGGATACTGGATACTGCTTAGACGACAAAATCGTCCTCACTGCAGAACACCATATTCCACAACAGGTTGTAGGAAAATCTTGAAGTATTTCTACTCTGTTAGACTAGAGGTTACTGGCTAAAACTCCACAGTCTTCTTATCTTAAATGACCCGGAACTAGAAAGGAAGTGGTGCTAGAGCACTTCGGCGAATTTATCCACCTCGACCAGCCGTCATCCCCGAGTGAATAGGCTGAGAGAAACGGCACAATCTGTTTGGATATCTTTAGAACAGCATTTTTGCACGTTATACGCATATCGCTGGGCATGAAGAAGGTTGGCGTGAAGATTAGGATCTAAGTATATTAAGTTGCAATCGTATGTTTACTTACTCCTTGTGAAACATGGCTGACGTTTGCTTTGGACATCCAGGAAACTAGCAGACTTACACCTGTGAGTATATCGTCACTTCATATCCGTGCACTTCTGATTAGCCCTTCTATGGTAAGAAGCTAAGGTACCTAGACGCATTCAAACGTTTGTGAAAATTAGAGATAAATAGACTTCACTCAAATGGATTATATAGTCTCGTAGAGTAACACGGTTTAATCCTCAGGGTGTGTTCTTTCCTTATTTGACATAAACCTGCAAATTATCGGCACTTCAAGCGAATAATCAGTTCGATTACCCTGTGAGGGATGCTCCTTTGACAGACGACTGATGCTCTGCATATGATGCTGTTTTATTGTGTAGCTATGTAATTTATTCGGATTTCTGCGGATTTCTATCAACATCAGTTTTAATTTCCCAGAAATAGAAAAAAACTAGTATCTACCCATAGATTATTATAAAAGCTGTCATCAGTATGAAGGAACACTAATTTAGCATTCAAGACGATAACTCAGTTTTGCTACTAAATGATGTTCTTCAATAGACGACATAAGACAAATCCAGGGACGCAAAATCAGTCTTTCGTTTTCAGAATGATTATTATCTAACAATCACGTGACGTTCAGCACGAGACACAAGCACACATACGTAAAAAGTATACAGACCTTACTTTTCCAAATGGTTGCCCATATATGTTTTGGACAGAAGGGCACAGAGATTATATTCTGCATTTAATTCAACCAAGCACTATGTTAAAATCCGTGATTCCGGGTGAAACTACGTAGCTTCACACTGCTAGAAATATAAACGGCGACATAAAAATTTTCGTTGCACAACACTATCAACTTTTCTAATAACATGCGGAATATAGGACGCCGACGAGAGATTTTTTCTAGGACTATCCATCATAGTCTGGGTTTAAAAGTGCCCTTAACTGCTAGAGTCAATGTACTGATAAATTTATGAAAACAGTGGACAGAACTTACACAAGAACATCGAACTCCTTCTAAAGCTGGCTGCACTATACGCAAGAAGCGGGAGCATCTGAAAGCCTCACTAAAGGTCCAGCTGGATTTCGACGCTTAGTGAGCTAATGCTGAGCTTATTTACTAATGTATTTACTAAAGAAAGCATCGCATGTCGTTGGTGGATTCAACGGGGCAGTATTAAGTGAACACCTCAGAGAATTCTCAAACACATATGCCAAAGCTTTCAAAGATTTTTAGTGTTTACCGATGTTATCAAAGCTGACTTCTGTCGAAGAGCTGCGTAGCAGTAGATTTCACCTGAAGTTGCTATATCGCTGTGAGCATCTTATTAGGCGTAAAACAGCACAACTATCAAGGCACTTTGGTGAGTAATTGAACACTGAATTTTTTTCAGGTTATTTATCAACCTTCAAACAGGTTCTTTCGTTCAGCCAACAGGCTTAGGTGTAGGCAATAATGTAGTGGGGCTTAATATACCAGTAACCTAATAAGTAATCAAACTCTGGTATGACTAAGGACTCCAGGTGCTGAAGCCGCTCAACAAGTTTGAAATTGTGGTTGCGTGCTTCATGCCAAGGGTCGAGTGAAAAACGGATGATGACGGTGATAATATTGTTCGACCTGTACAGAAGACGGACTCGGATAGTTATTCCTAGTTACAATTAGCGGCGTGCATCCCCCTTAAAGTGTTACCTTAATAACCGCAAAATATTTCGCCTGCTATGCAAGTTATTCTGGGGGTATTCTAAAAACCATGACCCTCATGTATTTAAAATAACTCACCTCCGCAGACTTTATTCACTTTGTGGTCTGTAAGGCGTACTACTCTAGCATTGCTTTGTTATTCAATTGCGTACAAAACGCAATGTGTGATTTGCGGTTCACCAGGCTTTCGTCTGCTTCACCTAGCTTCCGTGAACACAAAAACAATAGATTTACTTTTCCTGGTTTTAAACTATAAATGGCTATGTTTACCCAGTTGTATTCATTCGCCCACGATGAATTGTAGCGTGGGCTTTTGAATCAACAAAGACCTTTTCTTTTGTTCCCTTGATGTTTACCCTCGAAACCCGATATTAGTGACAGAGACTATTTGTCATCCAATATTGAAAACGAGTTGCACGGTTGTAAAGTAGAACATGGAATAGATAACTCATGGATTCAAAAAAGGGGAAAGTTCACTATTACTGGCGTGGATTTCATATTCATTGATTGACGATATGAACTCTTCATGACCTACTCTCTCATATAACAGACCCAGCATGAATCATGTTTGTGGATTTTATCCAGTGATTGTATTCTATTTTCCTTGCACGGAAAGACATTTTAGTGGCTCCAATTCAGTCAAAATTATAAATGAACAATTTGTACAACTAAGTAAACGAATGGGACAATAAAAGGGTCATTCTCAAATGCGAACTGTGGATGGATGAGGACATTCCAACCATGAAGATGAAGTCAGTTCTACATCGCATGATTCATATTACCATCAACCTGCGTTAACTAAACGTAAGGGCTGATCATCTCTATTAAAATTTACTAAATGATCAAGCCGTACTGACCAATGCTAGGATAACAGGACGTAGAACTGTGGCGGTGGCTTTCAGAAAACTTCTAAAAAATTAACAAGTAGAAAACCCATCATAGTAATTCATTGAAGACACTTTATTGTGAGATCTTTTACCATCATTTTACCGTCATTAAGACTTGCTTTGTTTAGTTGTTGGACTAGTTTCTACACTTTTATTCACGCACGTGGCTAGGCTGATGTCATCCATGACATTGAGATCATACCCTAAACTAAAAAGTCCATTATTTTTTGCCGCTTCTTTCATCTGATTTCAGCTTTTTGGCCTATGCACACACTCAGTTTCTATCGGTCGCTTCATCCTGCAAGAAGTCAATTAGGCTATCAACAGAAAATATCGTTTCGTCCATGGCTACTACGCGTAATTTCTCGAAGGATTGGTCTATCGGCAGTCCCGAATCCTTCATCTTCCAGTCCAACTGTTTCAACTATCCCAGATGTGCTCGCGTATTGAAGATTGACCGGGCTACACAAAATTGTGTTCCCAGTTGTGTTCCTCCTCTATTAGTAAAATATTCTAATTAGGTAGTGCTCCTAATAAGGAGGCATTTGGTTCTTCCAAATCTTTATAACAGGTCTGCTCCTTGGAGGCAATAAGTTAGTAGGAAAATTTTTCCGGTCAACTCCGCCTATTGTGATTCAAATTTGCGGTATCACTTCGCATTTTTCGACCTGTCTGAAAAATAACAGCTGAACACTTATATTCACATCATGGCTTTCGCCACTGTTCTGGGTAGGTCATCCTGTGAAAAATGGAGCACTGCGAAACGAGATCAAACTAATGTAAACTTGTCACTTCATTTCGAATCCTAAACCCTTCGTTTTGTGGAATGCTGCAAAATGAGACAAAGTAACCACTCGGAGATACCAGAGTAAACGTTGCACAGAAAACTGAGCAATGAAAAATTAGGCACTCACATGAGCAGCTGTCAGCTCTCGACTGAACGTAGCAGAAAAGTTGCGAATGGCACATGAAAAAAATGAACGACCTCAATTAATAAGTGGAGAACATAAGTTAGGGTCCTCACATTAACGATGTCACCAAACGATGGCCAGGAGTTTCGTGATTTATAGCGTAAGTTAACGTGAATTTCAACGTTTTCAACACATTGCATAAAATCAAGCAGAATTGCTCAGGATAATATTGTTTTTAATCCCTGTGTAACAAATCTGGATTATTTTCTAGTGATTTGAAATCTTTCCTCAAATGGTGCGTGCATGAAAATCAAAAGGCCAGGGGATAACCGTTTTCCTGTGCTGTAGCAAAACTTCAGGGGAAAAACCGACGGTATTGATCACTGATCTTGTTCTTGAAACAAGATGATTTGACCAGTCACGCACCACGTAGAGCAAAATGCATCGATAAAAAACTAGTTTTTGTACTTTGACTAAAATGATTGAAGGAAAATTAAGCGGAAAGCATCGGAAGTTTCCTTGCTCTTAAAAAATACGGTGCACGTTCCGGTTTGCAGTGGGCACAAATAAGTCTGATGCTCTCCGAAGCTTTCCTTTACTATTTTATTGTATTCAAACTGTTCAGATGAAATGTTGAAGGCGTCTCCTCGAGCGGTTCGGGTAACTTTATCAACGCAAGTGCATTCACCATAAAGTAGCTTCCTCCCACTTCTTTTCTGTTTGATACACCGTTTGAATACGTTTTACAGTGGAGCTCTAGGGAACAAACACGGTCACAATTATGACCCATTTTGCGTATTGTGGAGTGAAGCTTCGCAAAATTTACTTCTGTTCCTCTTAAGCTGACAGATATCAGTTTTGTACAGACCTTGTGGCAGGCAGTAGGTGCAACGGTTAGACATCTTCGGTGATCTAGAATGGTGTCTGTTGAAGGTAGGAAAACCGCATCAGCTCGGCCGCTTCCATTACTTGCGTGTTTTCTGTAGTAAAGTTGAACCACTCCAAGATTCTTGCTGAAGCTGTCAGCCATGAGCTACAAGACACACCCTAAATGGTACGAAAGTCAATAATCATTCCATTTGAGGTTGGTTTTTTGCTTGCATATCTTTTCCCCTGATGTCATCAGGTACTACACTAGGTGGAATTTAGCCAAATTTTACAACAGGGACTTGCATGATTTATAAATGATGCCAAATGACAATTCACTATCGCAAATTCCGATCTGTGCCACAACCAAGACAAAAGCGGGCTAAAATCCAAATTACGGTCAAGTGCTACACCTGTGATATAATTATCAGCAATAAAACACAAATGAATTACTGTGGTCAGTTTAAAAAAACCTGAGTTAAGTGGGACAGTAAAGAGTAGGAGAAGTCTAAGCAGTTTAACTCTGAGAAGGGAAACCGTTATTAAATGCGGGTGTCTCCTATCAGTTTCGTTCTTTCTTCAGAATGAAAAACTCTTTGTAAAAGAGGCCACTTTAATTAGGACCACTGAAAATTACAACTTGAGTGATGGATAGTATACTGGCTTGCTCAAAATGGAACCAAAGTATTTTTGAAGTTCTGGCTCTGAAAGCGACACCACTCCCTGCTGAAAAATTCGAAAAGCAGTGTACAGCCGTTTGATCCTCAGTGGGAATCCTCAGCAGTGCATATCATATGATATTCCAGAGAGTTTTCACTATTAATCCATTAACCTATAAGTAGTTCTGAATAAGAATAATTTCACATGATAAATGCTACTTCCACCCGAAAAGTCATCACTCGACTAAGCAGTCAATGCGCGACCAGGTCGTGTGATTTCCCATCCGAAATCGACCGCTAGTGGCCGAACGACTGTGTTCAAACTATCAGCCTATGGGCGTCGGATTCAAAACGTTCTGTAGTTTAGTGATAGTCTTTCCCAATAAGAAAGAAATAGCTGTTTGTCGGATTTCTGTACAGATTGTTTTCACTGCTAAGATGAAATCTTAGTTAAAAATCCCCCAGTCTATTCACACTTCCATCGATTTTGCCCCTACTATACTCCATTAGGAACCATCCTTTTTCAAAACGCTGGAGCTGAAGACACTGACCGGAATGGTGATTAATTTCTAGCAGGCTGTGACCAGTCGTGGATGTGAACTCCAAAATTAGCTCTATCAGCTATTTGCGTCACACATCGTTGATGATCACTAATAAGCTTGAAAAATAAGTTTTTATTCCGACCGCACAGCAAAATTATGGTGACAATAGTACGAAAATATACAATGGTAAAAGAATATAATATCTACAATCCACGAAAAACCGTATACTATTGTTTTGTTGCCGCAATTTTTATTCATATTGAAACAAAGCTGCTGATCCAGAAATACAACACAAAATCGAGCTAAGAAGTTTCGCTCACGGAGAAGCGTTTGTGTGAAGAATGAGGCGAAAACAAGGCCAAAGAATTTTCCCTCAGTAAGACACCTGATAAAGCGACATATGTAAATCATTAGCAAGCTTGCATATGCAGGTTAGTCCAGCCACTGCAGGCGACTCGAATCACCAGTTGTCATTTCGTTCCTTGCACACTTGACACGCATATACTACTCCTTTTCGAGACAGCGTATAAACATACCAAAGGCTATACACTGGACTCTATGGTAACGAAAATGAAGTGAGCACAGCCCTGTGTGACTCCCAAATAATTACACTAGGATACCGACAATATTCGCAACACAAGGGGCTTTGAGCTAACTCCCGTAATTTCAGATGGCATGATTAAGGTCAAAAGCATGCCATATGAACACGCACAAGCCCATTCATTAGGTTCAATGCTATCTAAATATAACCATTGAAGGTTTCACACTACCATGTGTCATCTAATTCTAGGTATTCTATAAAATTTATGTAGGTTGCTTCGTAGAATTTGGAAATGTTCTATGATGGTGCAACCCGTGAGTTGCGTTTTGAACTTTTGACAAATTATTCCATGCGTTAGTTGGTAGAATCCAAACACCGAAATAGTCCATATGTTGCAATTCACGACACGCAAGACAGACGAAATTTCTCAGAAACTTAGCTCCCCCAACTCTTCCGACAACCACCAACGTTTGACATCTTGCTTGTTACGCAAGACTTAGCTAGTGGCATATTTTCGCTGCAGACAACCATGCTGGGTGTGTGGAGAATAGGTGTAACTCGTAAGTTACTGTGAAACATGTGTTCGTCCGTAGATAGAGCGTTAATGCGGAGGTGTTTGTGGTAGTGGTTGTTAGCCGCCTAGTAGCACAGTTGATTTATCTAAACCAAGAAGCTCCATGACTCCTCTATGGATTTGTGGAAACTCATTAATACTTGCACACCAGATATCTCACCCACCAATCAGTACTTCAGACTTGCTTGCTCATTTTCACTAACTTGTGTCTACACCACTGTCATTGCAACACACCTTTTCGGTCTTAAATTACGTTAAGTAATAGCGGGTTCGATCGATGTGTATTTCCTTTAAATACGCCTAAGCACACCCGTGTTTATACGGATTTTCATTTCCGTACATTGACACCAGTCTGCAGTGTGAACTCCGACCGACTGAGTGTGCACTAAAAGTCTCTGCAAGTGTGCTATAATTGAGGTGTGCTTATGATGTCGTTTGATCGCTGGGTTCAAAGTCAAACAGTTTGGCGAATCACTTCACAGTGCAAATTTAATCGATCAGAATGACCACTATTCCCATATCCTTTTACAGTTTACACCACCGGCCATCCTACCAAGCGAAAAATTCCGTGACCTAATCTAGTACGATGTCACCGTTCATCACGTAGTTAATACTTGTCAGCCATTCACTAAATTCACAACATATTAGAGTTGTACCGCAGCAGTTGCAACCTTTGACAGAACATTTTATGGACTGACGCAAGTCGTTCAGATTCTAGATCATTATATACCACCCCTTCTGTTATTACAATGCCCTTCTTACTGAAGTTTAGCAAACAATCCTAAGTGGAGCAACGGGTCTTTTTGACGTAGAAACAATGCAAGTTTTTGTACAGTACTTCTACTGAGTGATTTCGGAGGTGAAATCATTAGGATAACAAATGTACTCAGATAAACTGACAGGCTCAAGGGTAAGGAAACCAGGTTTGAAAATAAATCACGAGTTGAGAAGTGATCAAGTACCACCAATTACACTAACCGGCTCAGAGAGGCTCCTGTGGAACTTTAATAACCAAACTATTTTTTATTATTTGGAAACGATGGGTGTTATTACACATGAATTTCTTTACCTCTGCGACGTTTCTTGGTGAAACATGTCAAACAAAACAGTAGCGAGGAGTGTAATAATAGTCAAAGCCTCCTGAATACGCCTTTGTTTTAAAATCTACTTTCATCTCATTCTGCGTTGACCTCCACAGTCATGATCACCTTATTCCCCAAACAGGTACCATTAACTCAGAGGGGACAATATGGTATTACTGTGAGAGGGGACAATAATTTCATGGCCGGGCGATCAAATAACCCCCCGGGATCACAGGATACATCCTGAAAAGACCATTTTTTTCCTCCATCAATATCACTACATCTCTAAAATTTATAAACATTGCATCAAACTACAAATGCTATCACAAACGGCACTACAACTTCCGCCTGATCAAAAGCTAGTGGACGAAACCATTTTTTCTTTTACCAACGCCATTACTGAGCTCAAGTTAATCTCTTTGTGTGTATCCCGTGAGTACAGCTACCCACGGAATCCATATTTAAAAAAGAAGGCAGTCAGCAGAGCTTCATTTAATAATGATCTGTCTTCTCGGGTAATATGTCACAAACTTTCAAGAAACTCGGGAGAAAATCGCATGTACGGCTAGACAAATTTACGAATACATCCATGAAGTGAGATCGATAGTGGAAATAATAATTGCTCGTTTAGAGATTCGAATGATTTAAATGATTGTCGAGCAAGTATGTAGAGGGAAGCTGTCAGTAAGGCAACTCGATTTCAAAGTTCGTACATTTTTTCTTTTCAGCCCATAGCCGTGGGTTATGTAGACGAATTCCGAAGGCTTCTGTCAACTTCCTTCGACAAACTTGTTCGACAATCAAATAGAACTTTTGCGTCCGTAAACCACAAACCGTCTTTTTACTTCCCATCTTTTTTCACGAATGTACCCGTAAATTCGTCCAACATTACATGTGATACTCTATCGAAGCTCGATTCCCCTAAAAAGCTTTGTTAACCACCTCCGCCTTTATCCTGTTCGCATCAGGTGATGAAATTACATATCGGCTTGGCAGCATCGACGCAATGTTCGTTTCTGTTTCGACGTCCTTCAAATTGTGCGGGTATAATTCCGGTCACTCTCGGACCTACGATGCAATTATCACACATCAGCACCCTCATAATTGCACTTATAACTTTCAAATCCGAAACTAACGCGCCCTGGAACAACAAACCAGATTTCACTTACTTCATTGCCGTTATCAACACCATCCGTGTGACTAACTGGTTAAAACGATCACGTTTTAGCCATCCCTTATGGTGGTTCCTACGGGGCAATTACCAAATATCTAAGCTTCACTGCGGACCGAACTCTACATGTGCAAACTGACATTCTGCTAGTCAACATCAATTTAATATGGAGTATTCGGACTGTATGTAAATATTCCAACACTATTTTTTTAAAACTTTTAACCTGCTCCGGATATTTGACCATTTTTGGCTTTATCTCTCTGATACCAATTCAAGTTGGTTTAGTGGAATGTGCCAAATTCTAATAAAGATGGCTATTTTCAACATAAGAATGGGATGCATCTGATGGTATGGGAGGTTCTTATTTCTTTAATTCGAGTAAAGATGTTTGCTGTATACATTAGGCCTGAGTCTTCAGTAATTCAGCACCAGCCTTCCACGCACACACACACACATACACACATGTATGCCAAGTCTGATTAAGTCAAACTGTTGAAGAATCCGCTTGTCCTATGGAAATAACCCGTGGGTGGATGAAAGGCTAACATCCCAGTGGCATAATATTACAATCCATTGGGAACCCCATGTTCGTTATGGTAGCAGCACACAGTTCGGCAATCTTCCACCACTATCTTTTTTTGGTCCCACTATTTTAGCTTCCGTCATCATCCCTAAGGTTTCCACGCCCTTTTCATTTCATGCAAGAAAATTAGTCAGTGTTAAGTAAATAACTTCCAGATGCAGTCCTGATCAGTTTTCATGGATTATTGTAACGTTCAATCATTCTGTTGCTTGCATGTGAATGTGCAAGCACACCTGCCGATAAACGAGAAAAACCTTGCCCTGGCAGCGGGAGTCGGACTACCACCGTTCTCGAAATAATACATTTTGACTCATTCAATGTGTTTTGATTCAGGTGATCTACAAATGAGAAGTCTGCACCATCGTCTTCTCTGTGTTCCTTTATTTTAGTAGAAAGTATAATTAGGACCGGTTTCTTGCACCCTTTTTCCGTTTAGCCAGATAGGTTTTGCCGAATACAGTAAAATATATATGAAAAGCGTATGAGTAGCTGGCAAGTTACGCACCTTCCGTGTATCATCAGCCGGATAAGTCTTCACTTTTCGTATTTTGCTGTATAAGGGACTTGTCATTGATCGCAAGTGGAGACCTGTGTTTGTAAAATTGATATACCTAATGGCTTGAGCCGATTTTGGGTCTCAGTCCCGGACTTTGACCTCCAGGTATGGCACACAAGGCACCGTAGAATAAATTATGCTCGATATACAGGTACCAAAGTCCGGAGTTCCGAATCACAAACGCATGTTCGTCAACAGGAGGTTTTCAGTTGCACCAGGCTCTCGGTTTTCATAAGTATTTCGACCATATTAGATAATGCGGTGGTGTCTGGCATCAGTAGTTTGGCAATAAAGCTTTATGATTTTAAGGGTCGTAATATCCTATCCCGCACTTCCTTAGAGGAATGCAGCACCATCTCATACATAAGCGTGGAAATCCTTGTCGCCTGTGTAATACACCACGGCAGGCGCATATGGCTTACCCGATGTTCTTACACACCTCTCGCGGAGAACCTTTTGACTTTAAATCCATATTTCCCGTAAAAGACACTGTTGCTTGCCGGACTGCTTGCAGTTCGCATTTCTGCCATATATCGACCAAGAAAACGAATCCCGCATTATCGTTGCAACACTGAAACGTCACCAACTGGTGGTCTTTGGTCTTGACCCAATAGTAAGCAAAAGTTTATATAACCGAGAATTTCACTAGATCATTTGTGTAGACCCAGTCGTTCTCTTGTCCAGGTAATTCAGTCTGACTTTTTCGCCGGCAGATTTGAGGTGTTCGGTAAGTGTCGTTGTGAGAGATGAAAGTGGTGCTGTGCCAAATACAATATAAAACTTTTACTCTCAGCTGAAGTGTCATGCCATACTATAGAATACGTTCGACAGTGATTTCCTCCGGTGTGGCTTATCTCTTCTTTTTACTAGCAGGATTGAACATAATGGAATTTAACATATCCTAATCCATGATTGCTTTGTTTTTCACTCAGGACTCCTTAGGGTTTGATTTGTCCTTAATATGGCCAAGTATTTTCCATCCCTTGTGAGCTCCAAAAACGAGACAGTTCAGACCAAGTTGAAATTCGGACAATTTGCTTTCTTTATATTAGCTGTATTGTCTTTCAGAGTAAACATGGCTCACCTTATCCAGGAAAGAAAATGATGCGCTAATGTTGTGGGTGCGTCGGATTCAAATTAACACGAATATCAGTCGATGTGTGTTGAAGCATAACTGGTGCAAACTGAATTGAATTGAACAAAGTACTGGAATACAAGTAACCTTCATAGCTTTTCAAAAACTGTATTCTAAGTAATGACCAAATCGACATTCCAGTTTTTCAGGGCCACCTAGAATTCAGTCATTCACTTTGGTGTTAAGAGACGAGTAGGCAACATAGCAATCGGTTTGACTGTACCCTTTCTGGTCGTTGGTTTGTTCACTGAGTTGGGCAATTTGATTGCAAACGTTTCGTTACCAATCGAGGTGACATCATCAGTGCATTGTTAGGGAGCGTAGTGGAGAGTAGCGATGGGTCGCTGGTTGTATACTTTCTCTTGTAGAACAAATCTTCAAAATATACTGGTCATTGTTTGACGAGGCCACCTGACTAGAAGGAATGTAAATGATCTGCTTTGGGATGTTTGCTTAGATGAAACAATGCCATCCAAAAAGAATTGTCCCCTTCGTGGCTACCATTTTACGAGAACTACAAAATGTAACTGCCTCTTCTAGAAGACGGAACTCTGTTCCCAGTCATCAGCTAAAAGCATGATATTCACTGATTGCAAATCTTGAGTGTGTGAATCCACTTTCTCAGGATAGCTATTGGGGAAATTGTTGTATCTTTTCCATCAACTAATATGATTATTACCTTTGGATTCTTGACACACTGACATTGCACTTTCAATAATCCTTGAATGGAACCATGGGATCGAAATAAGGGACCAGTGTCAGAGGTGCGACGCTATCAAAAAACTTTATTTTCCAACGAAAGCTTGGTCTACTGGTGTAACTTAAATGCTGCCCCATCTTATACATACACTTGAGCTTAACCAAAAGGATCAACAGCCATGACTCACCAGAACAGTTAGTGCTAACTAACCATTGGAACTATCTGGGCAACACAATTTCCCCAACCATATGGGTTTACGCAACCCTCATATCGTTACCTCCTATCATCTGGGTGTGACAGCTGCCATTTTATGTTCTCCGTACGTACTACATTCGCATCACATCATACTCCTCCATAACCATTGTAGTCCAAGCATGTCTCTCTTGACTTACTCGATCGAATAAACTCATTTTTTCTTGTTTTCTTTCACAAACATCTCAGTCCTAATTGGCTCATACTTTCCTCTCCACCACAAGTTTTCGTTAAATCCTAACTAACTGAACTGTTGCCAACGTCCGTATATGTTCTGAGGTCAGTACCGGCCCAAACCGGACAAACCAGCTAGATCCCGGTTTATTGTCACTTGGTTGAACGTTCTACTTATGGGTCATATTTAACTATTCCACTAAACCAAGTTTATATTAACTTCGACTGAGCACTTAATGTGCATCATTACACTCCCGTAAAGATCGACACCAAGCAAGCCCAGCTCATCTGTTCACTTTTTGCCTCGAAATCGGACCCTGGCTATAATTCCAGGTTTTCATTTAAGATGTCCATTCAACCACACATCCAGTTCAAATTTGGTCCTACGTTACAATACTACTGTCGTCTGTCGTCGCATTGGTGTTGTTCGTTCTGTCTATGCCCAGGTAATCAACTTTTATTAATCTTATCCCTTCCCTACATACTCCCACCCACACTGTCCATAAACAGTGATTATGCCCATAGATAAGTGTCATATGCGAGGAATATGCCTCTCTGTGAACTGTGTATTAACATTTGTCCCATTTTGGAACTTGTAGCGTGAGTTGGTTTTTCAACTAGGAGAGTATCTCCATATCCATTTGTTGTGTGCCATTTCAATCTTACCGAAAACGTTTTGAAGTACTTTGGTGGTAAAAACGCATCAGAAATAACCCTACTGTCACTTGCTAGAGGTTCGTCACTTGACGTTGTTCCATCGGCAACTGTCGAAGGAGTGGGAATTTGTATCACTAGACGCCAGCGCAATAATATCTTAGAAGTCTCCACACAAATTAAAAACTGTCACAAATTTCCTCCAGGTCACTGTTAAGTCTTTGCATATTATCACAAGCTAACAAACGTGATAGGAAATCCCAGGTGGTAGTATATTTTTTAGTTGACCAGGCGACTCAGCACTCATTTGACGGGGTATCTTATTAAATCTGGATGCTTCGCTTAAGAAAATAATGGAAATTAGAATACATGGTTGTTCGCGTATGTTTTCTAACCTCACATGTTGCAAACAAAGTATCTTGCGTAAAGCTCCAAGCCATCATGATAACATTTTGGCTCCAGCAACACCCCAGACACTAAAGTATCTCCGAATTCGCTAATCGCAGAGAAGGGAATGCCTATCAAAAAGCTCCCCACATCTGACAGACGAAAATATATTGACAAGGTTACGTAAGCTACAGACAAATACATATTTTATTGTTTGTCGCTTTGGGCAAAAGTTGGTTTCTTCTGGCTAGTATACAAAAAAATAATAATTGAAATGCACAACCAGCCTCCATGATAGTTTCTGGTGCACTGTATAATATGTAGTCGAGGTTGATGAATCTTAAAACCCAGATATTCTTGCGCAACATCAGATGCAGGTGAAATATCTCATAATTTCAGACACAAAATCTATTATACGTTGCCTTTAAAGTTATCAAGCTACGAAAAACGACATTCTGGAGGTGCATATCTTACTGGTTCTCTTGAACACAAAATTTCAGCTACTACGGTAATTGACAGAGACTGTGGTTTTTGTCAGTCACAACTGGAGACAGTTGATACTGATGATGTCTGCATCACTCGATTAACTCCAAACACATATTGGGGCTAACAGTACATAATGTGGTTGGACGCAACCCGATTGCTTATAGGAATATGAGCATTTGATCTGGGGAAATGACGTTTGACCTTGAGACGGGACCGAGCTTTTAAACTATAGATAATCGGCCGCTTCTTGAGAAGGATGACTGTCATTACTGATGTCGAACAATACTAATAACGAAGAAAGTCATCTCAACAATATCCGGAGAGAATTTCTGTTTCTCATAGTTATAATCAAAATCATGTTCATTCTGTAACCAGTAAATAAGTTATTCTCCTGAGGAAAAGTATATTAGAGATCCACTGAAATTCTCTAGTATACCATGCTTCTGTTGTCATTTTTCTTCTGACGTTTGAAAAGCTTTTTCCAAACAAGTCACATCCACGTGTCACCCTGTTCCATGCTGGTGACCACTGTTATCTTTGGCAAGTGACGGCAGCAGATGGTACCTAGATGGACTATTTAGAAGCGCCTAAACCTTGAAAATGATGAAGGGAAACGAACAAACTACTTCCACTGCAGTCATAAAAATGTTGCATAGATTGTGGGTAAATCATATTTTTCCGTACGACATGACTCTTATCTTCGTTTATCCTGTCCTCACTAGTCAACAGCATGATAGCATTTTAGCGTTTGAACTAAACTCGTTTTGTGCAAAATTCCTCCAAACCAACTTGAGACACCCCCTAATTAAACGAGATTATGGTAACTTAGGCGGTAACTTCTATTAATTGAGGTCGGTATTTTGCGTGATTTATATAAATGCTGTCTCCGATTTCCCAATATTACCATATGATGGACCGAAAGCTGCTTCATGGTCGACTTCCAACTGTGCGTTCGGTTAGCATTTGTTCGCCAAGCTGAGCCGGACACTTAGTTGCAAACACCATTTGAGGTGACGAAATGTGTGGTGGATTAGCTTTGCGTCGATGTTTAACTGCATTTAATGTTAATCTTTTACGCACTGATGATAATACCTTGACTGTTTACGAAACATTGGTCACCAAATGGAGCAGCTCACTAAAACGGAACAACAGCTATCTACCCAACTTGAGCCACCGACATCCTTTCCAGTATCTACCATAGTTCTATATCTCCAAAGCTATGGAACATGGTACAAGGGATGTAAGCGCAATGCCAAAAAACCTATGTTTCGTTCTCATTTCTTTTCATCAGTTTCCTCACGCCAACTTGTTGAGATAACACATGAATTCGCGTTGGACTTGTCATTAAAAAACAACGTCCTGCCAAATCGATCTGCAGCGGTATATTTGATCGACACTGGAGATTCTTTAGAAAAACAAACGTGTTTAATAATTTTTTGATTGTGACTATTCTGGCTACCCAAACAAACTCCTCCTCAGATGTTTTTTTGTTCGCAACTACGCTGGTTGTTTGTCAGTTTTATTAAAATCGTCCAGCCGTAATATTCTTTGGGTGCCTGGTTGGCTTGCCACCGGACGAGTGCATCAGGCCCGAAATTCTTCCAGAGCCCCTAACCCAGACGAGAGCAGTCGAGATGCTGGAATCGAACCACAAACCTTCCTAAAAGTACGTTTGCGCCTAACCGCCAAGCAACCTTGAACCAATTTTACATTTATATGACTTCAAAACTCCCAGAATTTTAATGAAACTTTTGAAAAATTGAAATGTTCACACACGGTTTGGCCAGAATGCATAGGCTTGTAATGGTTACATCGTGAAATTATGGTTGAAACCAATGTGCCCGATTCCTGACTTCTTGCAATTTATTCTTACCTCGGTTGGTTATTTGTTCACCTTCTGGTATGTCTGGATCCAACTTTATACCAAATTGGCCTTCTTTTTTTAGACGAACCAACTTAGTGTTACATTCCTCAAGTATGTTACCAAAGCGCTTGGCCTCCTACAGAATGAGAGTAACTTACTTCCCCTTCATGTACTGTAAACTAAATTCCTCCACTGTAAGTGCCAGCTATAATGCATGGCGCGAAACCAGCTATGTGTGTTTTTAAGATGCAACCTCACATTCCAGGCCCGACTGTTACTTTGATGTGCGGTCTCTAAGCCCAGAAGCCTCAATGGTAGCATCGCATCCTGAGAGCTGCCCCGGTAACAGCAATTTGGTCAGATGACATGCGGTGCCTCAAAATTTGGATGGTTCTATAAACGAATAAAACCTGCTACTCAATGGATCTCAGGACACATCTTATGAAGACATTTTAAGGAGATGTGAACGATAAAACTCAAAAGCAAGGGGCGGCCACACTGTATACCCGCTCCATCTATGTATTTGCTGTAGTGCTTAACGTAATTTTAAGTGTAAGGTAGTTCCTTCGCCAATTCTCAAAGTTCCGCCAGATAAAAACACAACTGGTATAAAGGCATTGGCGAAACTTAAAAATTCTACATTTCGATACACATAGAAAAGAAGTCCTTCAAGATGTGCATCATAGAAATCATTCACCCAAGGAGTCACAACTTTTGATCGCATTGGAGCAACAATGTTTGTCACTGACACTGCAAAGCAAAAGCATGCAATAACTGGGGAAATATTTAACTGCCTATTTAACTGCACAATGACCTGAGAAACAAAATATTTAGATAAGTCCGGTAGAAATGTTTTCCCGCCTGTTTGCAGTTTAGTCGTGTAGTGTGAAAAACAACAGCGTCTTTAGTTTAATGAACGAAAGACACACAGTGTCCGCTAAACTTTCGATATGGCTGGATGCAACGCTTTCCACTCATGACGAATGTTCCCGTTGCTTAGCTCCTGTAAGACATACGCTCTGAAGGTGTTCAGCTGCCAGACTAGCACCTCCATGAGTTTGTCTTTGCTTCATTTGGTAAACAATCCACTCTTTACTTAAGTCTCGAGATGAAAAATACTGTTGAGCCGCTTTCCAAAATTGAAAAATCATATATTGAATGTTACGTTATTACTACTAACAGCCTAATTCTTGTTGGAATACTGCTTCTAGATATTTTTGGTCATTTAGTTAGTTAGTGGAAAATAACCTAAACTAACTCTTGTTATATTGAATGTCGAGCCCAGATCCCTATGGTTCTCAGATTCACTAAAAGCACTTTTCTTGACATTGATCACAATACTGCATGCAAATTACCAAAGTTAGGCTTACGGCATAAAAAGCAGTCGAGGCTGGATGCAAAATAAAGAATACTGTAATGACCTGGAGGCACACAACTCTGTCACACAATAGCGTCTTGCCGGTTCATGACTGCCGCCAAATCTAACGGAGCCGTGGCACCCTATGGCCTCGCTAATATCAAAAATTTTACTATTCCGCTCTGTCCCATCGTGGATTTTACTACATCTGCAACACGTCTTTTCACTCGTAATTTTGCATTAAAAATGCTGCCCGGTCTTGACAGACGACAAGATGTTTGTATGCTTCGGAATACACAAGTGCCAAAACTGTATCCGCCTATCGCTGTTGTTGTTTTCAGTTACATAAATTGACTTTCCATTGAGGACATAGTCACCATATTTTACTTGTTCTGAGCAGCTAAGTGTGAAAATATGAAAACAGAGTCATTGTCATCAATTATCGCTGCAATTCTCTTCTTTTTCAGATTGATTTTGTAGTAGGTACTCCGTTCTATCCAGGTTATGGCTTCAGCTCCGAAAATGTCGCTGTTCTCCTCCAATTTTAAAAGAAAAGTATATTAAAAGTTTGAGGCAGTTTCATAACAAGACATGAATAAGGGAGAAACACAAAATGTAACACTGTAATTCTTGATTTGAAGCTTTCCGCAAATGCTTCCAAGATGCTAGACACGGCCGTATAGCAAAAGTCAACATATTTCGAAAGCTGATATAGTGTAGAAAGTTTGTAGTTCAGCTTGCAAAGTTGGTGGTTGAACTGTCCGCCAAGCTTGAAATTTTTGTTGAAAACTCTGGTGACATCTTCAGTGCAGAGCAGTGTAAATATGCTTCGGGCTCAGGGATTTTTCCGTGCTTGGGCATGATAACAGGAACTGGATTGATGACGAATAACTCAGCGGGCTCTTAAAAACCCAATATTCCAAACTCTGTGTGAAGCTTGTCTTTGCAAATCACATGTGCACTGAATGCCATATTGTGACGAAGTCAACTCCCAGGACCAGACCAAGTGAGGGCTGATACACCTCATTCCAGTTATGTGCAGCAAGGACTACCCTATCCGATTTGTCAAAAAAGTATGCGACTTAACACTTAGCTGGGATGTACGGTCACATTATACATCCGAAGCAGACCTAGAGCAGTTATTTTGTTGAGCTGAGTGAAGTCTTCAGAGTGGGCAGCATCTTATGGCAGTAACTTGTAGGGAAGAAATAGCCAACTCCCGAGGAGGAACGTATTAACCGCATATAAATGAGAGATTTCCAAATCTGTCTGTTTATCTACATTGCAAAAACAGCCAGGCAGCTTGTGTGCAAATTATACAACATGAAGGGTAATCCCGTGCAGTCCGTTTGCCAGACGACAGCAGATTTGAACAAGTCTCAGCAGAACACAGCCGTCACTCTGCATGTGTTAGCTAAAGGTAACTGCGTAAACTTCAGTTGGACCTGTACAAACAACGTAGTATGCAGCAGCTTTGGCTGCGCCCTAACACTCGATATACCAAACGAAACGTTGAACAAGCATCGCCAGGCTTGCCAAGGCTACACCGCCAGGCCACAGATACTGTTCCTGAGAACCAAACGATATAAAGTACAGTACACCTGAGTTTCCTTGCAGTGATGCATGCTACCGCTAGTCCTGAAGTGTTGATTTCGGCACATTAGTCGGAAAGTTGATCGCTCGAAATCAATCAAGACATTTTTTAACATTTAAAGATTCTCGGAATGTACCAATCGTACGAGTATAGAGTTGGCGGTATTATCACACCTTGGGAGCATTTTCTGTTACCTTGCACTCCAAGTTCGCTTCTGAATATGGAAACAAAATTTTATAAATAAATCATTTGGGGAGGGTTTGTCAATGGTAAGGTGTTCATAACGGACCTCTTTGAAAACCGTAATTTTGTGTATTCCCGTCCTTAAACTGAAATTCATCGCTGTACTTTCTAACACCTTACTTCTGTGAGTTATTTATAGTTATGCTTCATTGTGAAAACTTTTGGGCCTTGATTGCATGTTTTTTAAATCCCTGTTTTTAAGACTGTCACTGTGTTGACGAAGCTCACCTACATTCATTCACCTCACGCGCTGCTGAGGCAACGCTTGCGGACTAAAACACAATCAGTGTTTCGGCTTATCTGCCACCGGGGCGGTAACTTTTGTGACCGATGAGGCCGACAAATCTTCACGCTTTTTGATGCTGTGGAGGTGGATGTTCACTCAATAGAAGAGTTTCAAGTAAAGAAGCATTAAGTTTATCATCACTAAAGAAGTTTCTAATGTGTGCGTTATCAACTCTTGGCAACAACTGCTCTTTCACACAACGGTGCTGCATCACATCGTGATTCACAGATAAGTGTATAATGCAACACATGCCCACGTACCGCGGAAGTCCCTAGGCCATGTGACCCATTTCAGAGAGGCTACGCTAACTTCCTTTCTCAGCCAAGGCTTGGTACAAAAGTTCCTTTGAAGAAATATCTATTCCTTGTGATACGGACAGAGTGTCCATTTTTGTGTGATGTTCCTTTTCAGGCGCTCAATGCTTTACATCATTTCCTACATGACTATGCCATCTTGGTGCAATTCCACTTACTCGTGGGGTTGCCCATCTCAAATCGTCTGTTCTAAATGGGCGCTTACCACCTAAATACGCTGTGTTGACCAACTATAAGTGATCTGTTTCAGCGAGTGATCGCCCCACGCTGAACCAGCTATATTTGATTTAACAAAAGTAACCTCATTTTGATGTTTTGAGGAGGAAAATATGTTTAAATTCAATACCGGACTAAGCAAGATAACATTTAAACGACAGAATTAGCTGTTTCATCAAAAGCAAGCCTTCGTGGAAAAAGGATAATATCCCAAAAAACTAACGAAATAGAGTCGCCAATGTTAGGTTTGCGTTAGTAGGCATATTTGATGCACACTGCTATTCTGAAAATCAAAAATGAAGTATCGTTTTTTAGTAGACGACTATTTAGCTAGTTATATTTTCTTCTGCCCATTTATTTAAAACCTGGTACAAAAGTATTGATATCAGATTAGAAATATTTCATATATCAACCACGCACGCAGTTTCCAATCTGATCAGTAAAGTTTCACATCGTCGCTCCCTGTATAAGTCCACCGACGTACATCCAGGCTTGGTGAACAGACCAGCAGCTCAAGCAAAACATCTGATGCTATCATTCGGACAATTAGGCTGGAAACGTTGAAAAGAATCTTGTTCGTCATAAAGCAAAACGTATCGCTATGGTATCCATCTTTGTCTACCAAATTTAGCCGGCATATAAAAGGATTGAGTTTCCTGTTTTTTAAAGACGCATACATTTTCAAGAAATACACTCATTTGCAAATCAATTTGGTTTTGCGAGAGACTCACCTGAAACCCAGCCGAATCTCTCGTTTGTGATGTTTCCATGCAACTGAATGTGCTGCACCAGGCCGCCTCATGTTCCAGTTGCTACGATATTCGAGATATCGCGATGCATGTAAGTTTTGCGCAATGTACTACTCATAAGGTTGCTGAAAATTCTTCGACAGCCCACGACCTGATGAGCCTGATGAGCCCCAAAAAGGGAAAAACCGGTCGTGGGCTGTCGAAGAATTTTCAGCAACCTTATGAGTAGTACATTGCGTAAGATGCATACATTCGTTCATCTGAGTGAGTTTCAATTTTAGTTCCTGGTTGAAACCAGTGTAATTATTTTGGCGTTACTGAGTGTAGCATGTTTACGGAAGCACTTAGGTCTTATATAAAGAGATGTTAGGAATCAGCTGTATTTTGATCAAAGTACACTTGAAAGTTGAGAAACCTAACTGTGCTGTAAACACAGTGATCCAACGAAAATAGTATGCCCTAATTCAATGAAATTCATTAAGTATTTACCATGTGCGAAATCATCAGAAGGATATCTCAAGTTGCTCGCTATCTGAAATGCAGCGAGAAGGCTTTACCATGTATTTCAAGTTTGTGAATCAAACTGACCGACGTTCCCTTTGGATGTCTAAGAAAAATTTCACAATGCTCAGTTACTTGGAGGTTGTCCCCAACCCCACTTACCTGCTGTTATAAGGCGGGGCCGAACGGATGGCATTCTGTTGACCGGAGTTTGTACCGCCCAATTAGACGCTTTTGAAAGTAACTAACGGGTGCGAAACTTCATAATCCGTCCAATGACTATGTTTTTTTCAAGAAATATTTGCAGCAATAGATTCATCAAGTGCATATATGTTAAACCACACTAGAATACTGCAGGCATGAAATGCATGTCAACAATGCTGATAACGGCAACTGATTTCTTTCACGAAACAATGCCATCTTTTCTCTTGCTGGAGCATATGTATCTCTTTGCGGGAGATGTAACAAAGTTTGATTTGGATGTTCAGTAAACCCATGATCTCTCTGTATTTTGTAAACGTCGTAATTTTAATCTAAAAAACGACTCACTGGTGTTGGTTTTTGTGCCCAAAATTCGCCGTCTCGGTTTGTCGGAATACAAAAATTCAACTTGTTTATCATATTTTTGACGTGAATGAAGCGTTGCATTCATCCCGGTGCTTTTCTGAACAGTGTGACCCACAGGAAACCCTGAAGTTCCTCGGGGAAAAGAACTCCCAAACAGACTTAGTACTAGATTATGAAGCGGTTCGTTGTAGTAATTTTACGCTGTTTTTGTGAGGGCTAAATTCAGTCTATCACGTGGTTGTTTCTTGTGAATCTGGTGACAAGTTTGCCAACCACTCATCGAATACAGAATGTTCCGATATGAGCATAGGCTGCAATTTCTGCTCCTTTAAATTCTAAGATACTCGCTAATTCGAAGACAGATGACTTGGAAAAAGCCTTTTTTATCGATGCACTAAACTCCTACATAATGTCAAATGCAGTGGTGGGCTTAAACCTTGTAAATAAATTCTAAGTATGAGATTTGTGAAACACTCATTTGCGAAACCGGTCGTGAGCTGTCGAAGAACTTTTAGCTACCTTGGGGGCACTTTCATCCAAAAGGTTGCATATTTAAACTTTAGTGCTATTTGTGACCGTCTACGGATGGTCTGCGATTGCTGCAACCTTGGTATAAATCACAATTCTAAAAGCACTAGTTCAGACTGGATACTTGAGCACACCTACCTCTTTCTGGTGGATGAATGTGGTTTAACCATCTTTTAGAAGATAGAAACTCAGCCTGTTTAAGTGAAGCTGGCCAGCTTTATAAATCAGTTTGTACGATTTCTTCTGCAGTATCTGCTTGAAGATGCAGAAGCTGTAACCGTATCCTGAATTTTATTACTGGGACCAAACAAATGCTCTGATTGTAATGTTCATGGGTTTCTAACGTGGCATAGCCTCTTCTTACCTAAAGCATCTATGCTGAACTAGCCCATGATAAAGATTCCTTTCCGTGGCTGACTGATAGGGTCTGTGATTAATGACTGGTGGTCTTCTCTTTTACCTCGATTCGCCTACCGCCCCATTCCCCCTAAATCATCTGTTTAAATTGTGCAGTTGTGTTTTGAGTAAGTGCTGGTACTGAATAACCCTATGGTTCTCATTCACGAACTTCCTATATTACGGAGTAAACGACTAATTTTTAGCTGGATTTGCCGTGTTAGTTACGGTAGCGTGCGCTCAACTACTCCGGTCTAAGTTTGGTCCTCGCTCATTTCATATTCCGAACGCTGAAAAACCTGAAAAACGTATCACGGGGAACACAGAACTGGTCTGATCCAGATAATTTACTCAGCACCCAGGAGTGCATTGAACGACGTTCTTTCTCATCCAAACACCAGGCCATCTTGAATAGAGGCCCAGGCACGAGTAATGCCAAAAAAGAAAGAATTTTCGAATGACCTTCAAAACCTCAACTTCTCGCTTGCCGAGGGTGGTAACGCGGACTTGACTGGTCACACATGGGACTTCTGGAGAGCTGTGGTTTCGTCCCCCACCGTCACTAAGGTTAGGCCTTTCTGCGGTATATACGCAATAAGCTCACCATCCACTGAGTGGTTTGCCAAATTCATCGTGTTGCATCCGGCCTTTCTCAGGTCATAAGTTTACTTCATTTACGAGCTGCAGAGTCCCAAATGCCTTTTCATTTCAGGCCTATTACGAAAATTATGACGATGAAGGTGAATATTCCTTCTTGAGAGCCGTCCGGGCTCTGCGTGAAACAGCGACTCGTGTGTCATCAATTGCTCCCGGAGCTCATCTTGGTTGGGAGGTGAAGATTCGTTAACTTTGCAGTCAACCACATCTGGAGAAGTCGCAATTGTTTGACATCTTCAGTTAGTCCGTTTTAAGAAACTATCTGACAAACTATCTGATGACTGTATCCAACACAGGGACATGTTGATAAACATTGTGATGTCGATGCTACCACATTTTAGCTTCCCATCAGGACAACAACAACAGTATTGCTCCACTCAACCCTGCATTTACGTTTGCGCCAGTGGTTTTCATCACTGAATCCTCATGTTTACGCAGCAACGTATTCCGTGGATCTAATGGTCCAGAAAAAAAACGCAAATATGGGTCGAGGGATCTTCCCTCGGCTATCTTTTTCTTGGTACCTTGCTGCAAATTGTTAATCCTTGAAGTAATTTTATTTGTGATCCGTTTTGGTATTTCGTTACCATACTAGACCAAACCCTTGCCGTAATATTATCATTCCGTAAACGTTTTCTCTGTTCACTTCAGAGCAATCTAATCGCACCTTACTCTCCAAGACTGAAGAGACCTTTTTGAATGTGTGATGTTCTTTCAGAGGCAATAAAATGTAAGCCAAGAGTATTTTTTTGCTTGTACTTTAATCAAACCACAGCATTTTTACCTATCTATACAATGTTTTATTTTTTTAAGAGTTCCATTGTGTTTTGATGGTTTCTCATCCCACGGACATACAGGGGGCTCTAGAGAGGGGTTAAAGAGGGGTATGAAAGAGTTTACAAAGCGTTTGAGTACTTTCAGCTCTAATCGCCTTCCATGCTAGGAACTGTGTAATCCCGCTGTGCCCGGTTGGAGACGCTGCAAGATATGGCTGCTAACTGATGTGTGTCCAATGAGTGTCTGGACATGCAGGCACATCGGAATGGTTGTGGTAAGCTAGCACCAAGTCCCTTTACCGTCAGTCTTTATTCTTTTCTTCACCATAAGGTTTTCAAATAAATAATAGCTGTACAGCAGCGAAGCATCAGTGTTGAACACTGATGTCATGCTGTCGATGATGATAATCATGACATAGTTAACATGGTTAACTTCTTGTTGTGATGATTCCTTCCAAACATACTGCTTTTCTCGGTCACTGAACGAGTTGGATTTAATTAACCAGGCACTTAAAGAAGCTTTCAGTGAATCATTGTGCAGTATAGATGGTTACAGGGAGAATCTACTACCACCTCCATGCAAAATCGACTGAGCGGTCCTCCCTTCATTAGGCAAACGCAACAAAAGGTACAAATATCAGTGAGATTACCGCAATTCACAGGCTGCCACAATGAAATTTCACGTCTTTTATAATGCCGTGTAATCCATGTGGTTGAAATAAGTTTGTTTTTTACAGGAGGTCCGTGGCTAAAGGAAGTTAGAAGACCTTTTCTGGGACTTTGGACGGGAAAATTGTGCAGCTGCTTTCCCCGAATGGCGTCTCTCGACAATATAGCGTGACTGCTATGGATGAAATTGATGATGTCACGGTATATCAGATGATTTCAGCTACAAATCACCTTTATTGGGATATTCACTTTAGGCATTAAAAGTGGTCTGTTTTTATCGTTATACCCCAGCACTTGCTGTAGTAGAATATGCGTACTAAATGCGCACCACGTAATTCGACATTTTGCGTCTGTGTTGTTTTTTATGTTTGCCTGCCATCCAGCTGTCATCGGATATCCAGACACTTATTATTTTTTACCGCCGGAATGTTTTGACATTGCCTTTAATCCCTTACAGGTGTGTAGTGACAATTTATGCCGGACACCAGAGCAACAGAAACAATGAGGTTCAACACAGCAGTTTAAATGTTAACGCCAAAAAGTGGACTATACTACACTTGAGGCAATAATAAGGTTTTGGAAAACGCTTAGGGAGACAGACAAACACACTTCTAATGATCACCCGTATTCCGCTTTGCCGAATGAGACCGATTATTGCATCGTACTTAATTGGTTTATGTAAACATACCGAAAACGTCCATTCCGACCCATTCCTAATGGGACTGCTTTATCCAAGGTCGTCCGTTTGTTAGTCTGTTGGCGTCTAAACTAGATGGCGCTGATTTGCTGTGCTCAAAGCCGTCCCCGAGAATAAATTTGTGAGTGTACTGTCCCATTAGAGTGGGAAACGGTCAGCAAACCTTACCAAGTTTGTATTATGTTGATATGATTATGTTACTAACACTGTCTACCTGTTCCGCGCACTATCCCATTTTTTTATCTGAATACCCAATGGAATCTTTAAAAGTATTCACCTTGGTTATGTGCTGGTCCTTCACTTGTACTCCATGACCACATGACAGGGACGAACACTCTGAAATTCTTTGCAAAGTCAACTCCAAAGTTGTGCGCTTACATTAATCAGCTGGGTTTGATTTGTTCCCACATTTTGGATAGCTACTATCAGTCGACCCCAGTAAGAATCAACCTTAATATTTGTAAAATGTTTGGTGTGCAACATTTTGTTGCGCAGCCAACCCAACTTGGTCCTGGCACTTCATCCAAAATATAAAAACAACAATTCGATCTGTGACCAATATCGCGCTTGGCCAAATTCGCTTCGACCCTCTAGTTAAATGAGTATATGAATCCTTGGTCTGATACTACTTAGAAGGTTCTTGGAAACTCTTCGGTGGACCATGACCAATTTTGATATTATTGAGGCTCCCACATAGACCTAGTCCCCAAGTTTACATCAGTAGCCTTTGTGAAATGTTTCAAGTTCTTGTCGTAACAGCCGTCTCGATGCTCCAAAAATCAGTCATATCCAGCGTGTTCAGCGAGTAGGAATTATAGTACCACGCACACTAATCAAACTTACATTTACGATTATTCATCCCTTTCATTGTCATCATGAGTTTAGGTGGTAAACAATCCTATGTAGCGACCGTATACCGCTGTTTTTGAGTGAAATACTAAAGGGAAAACAGAAAAGGTGAAAATGTAACGAGAGAGTAGGTGAACAGCCCACCTACTATGGTTGGGCGTACAGAAACTACAGAGTTGGCGCACTTGGAGTGACCGACCAGAGTCGAATGAGAGCGCTTTGATCAGTATTACCTGCTATCTGTTCAGGAATTGCTTTCATCCACTGATGGGAGTCAGCAGTTGTTTCAAAACCGTTTAGGCTAAATTTTTCCATTTCGTTAAGTTTTGTTATTGGTGCATTCGATTTCAGTACATTTGTCGTCCATGATTCATCCGAGCAATTATTGTTATTGCCGTAGTTTTCAAACATAAGAAAAGGCTAATTAACTGTGTCTCTGCTCGAAAATCTAACGTACATTTTGCCATGAGGAGCCATAGGAAGACAAGACAAAAGGCAGTAGGAACATAAAGTGACTCTGCTGACTCTGTAGGCCACATGGTTGGTGGCATGGGAACGGGAGATACAGCGCTTTCTAAGTTGTTGAAATTGGCAACAGAAAGTGCAGGATAATCGCTACGTATACAACTACGTTATCGTCCAATCTGCCTCGTATTAAGGTTCTATATTTCGGAAGTCCGAAATGCATCTAGCGAAATCTATTCCCCTTCTCAAAATCTTCCATTGTATTAGATAGATAGAGATCTTATAAGAAGCAATGATATCGGCGTACTGTCTGCCGGTCAGGCATCAGTTGGAAGCGCCACTCCCACTGGTTTGTAACCCCTTCTTTGACATGGGTGAACATGCATTTTTACAAGAATGATCAGACCCAAAAGCCCCTTCACCTGATGTGAAAGACGTTGTATGATGCGTCTTTTGGTGAACATATTCTGTGTGTCGAATATGGACATTATACTCCGGATCCGCATGGTCACCACCGTAGATCATCCTTAACTAATCACCACTGATATTTGCTGGGTGGCAGCTAGTTTCCCTACATCGCAACGCAGAAGGGGCTGGTTTTGAATAAGAGTATATCTGTCACTGTTAGGGAACACAGTTGATATTAAAGCTATTTGTTCAACCACATCCTCACCAACTGTCTTGCGCATTGCGCAGACTGAGCAGATGCGTGCGATTGTGCAATCTCTCACGATTTGCCGGTTATAATCTCAACAAAGAACTGTTGCATATTCGTCACATCCTCATGTGCATTAGCGTAGTACAGGTTTGATCAAAACCCTGTGGAAAAGAATCAGCAAAAATGTGTCAGGTTAGTGGAACTGCCTAATTGTGACCCATTGCCACATCGTTGCATAAGCCAAAAGTATCGTCGTGTCTGACATCGGACTTTGTCCTGCCTATCGATTGTTTTACCTACCAACGTAAATAGCCAATCAGCATTGAGAGGTGAGTTTCTGAGCAGAGCTTCAATATTGTCTTTCTCCGCTGTGGGGGTTGATACATAGCAGCGGCTACTGAGCGGCATTTCAGTAACCTAACGCTGGTGTTCACTCCATTTGAGGCGGGTATGCGTTAAGACTGCAGGATTAAACCAAGACGAGTGCGAACGTGCTTGATGCCAAAAAGAAGGGCGGAATTCACAAACTGACGATTAAGTTCTTTGTTTTTTTTTCGAATTCGGGGATAGTTGAAAGAGTGGAATAGAGTTAGCTGTTCATTGGTGCATTTCGTGTCGGGGCAATACACAAGACACTTCACTGAGTGGTGTGTCCACAGCTACATCGTGCTCTCAGTAGGAATGACTGGACACCAATTCCTCAAACTGATTTTCAGTTCACTGGAGAGGCCGTGTAGTGGTGTTTAAATAGAAGTCAAATGGAAATGTAGAATAAACATATAATCAAGCTGAGTTTTTTTTTACCGCTGTTCATATTTTAAGTTCCACTGAGATGACCCGCCTAAAACTCCGGACTTCAGAACGTTGTCTTAGGTTACTATTACCAGAGGCGATTGCTTGTCGTCATCAGATCATTCATCTTCAAAAGAGTGATGATGATGTCAGTAGTTCGTATGAAACCTGAAGGAATTCTATTCAGGCACATGTTATCGTGACCATGATCTGTCCGACAAAATACGATATGAGCAACGGGTCCTTTCAAATAGTAGTCATCCGAGGCATAACAGCACGGAGTTGTGTGTTCTTTATGGTCTTTATTGTCCTGTGAGGTTACCGCCAAGTACTAAGGGGAGATGGAACACCTAAGTAATGCATCGTGTTGCACTTGGTGTCACGGGTAACGTGAACTTTGCGGGGTGAATAGATTAATGCTTATAATGGCTTGGTTAGGCAGTGGTTGTGTTCGTTTGTCTTTCTTGATGACATTTTCATTAAGGTGATTGTGAAATTGGGAGGAAACTTCACTCCGCAAAGTTCGTAAATTTAGTAAATCGCTTCTAACTTGATCGTAAAGAAACACAAACGCTCCTGAAGAACATCACATTTATACACCAAGCAAACACAACCTGCGGATGACTTGTCAGACAATTATATACCTGTATGCCTAGTATAGAAGGATTTGAAAACACTTATAGCTCAATCGGATGGCTTTTCCGAAACGGCTAGAGAACTGAGGTTTCTGAAGATGGAAACATTTTGCTGATCTGTTATCCCTGTTTTTTTTCAATTCCAATGGAATGTAGTTTTCTTCGACCTAGAAGTGTCGCATTCTGTTTTATTGTAACCAGTACCCGATGCCTCCGCAAAGGATTTACGCGGTACAAGTACTGATGATAACCTACACAGCATCGTGTATTCATCCGAATGAAGATTGTTTCTCCTTATTTTTTCTAGTTTCCTAATTTCGCCAGTCAAAAATCCATTGCTAACTCTTTTTTGTGATACCGAACTTTCCCTCAGATATCAGGGCATAAACCATAGTTGTCCTCTAGAGAATAAACAACTTGAAAACCCGAAATTCACGTTTAACACCAAACCTCAGGTTAAAGGAATTTCGTTCCCTCGTGGGCCATAAACATCCGAATCGCGTACTGATCCCGTACTTCACGACATTCTCTTTTTTAACACAAGTCCGTTACGGTATGAAAATACATTCCTGGTGCGATGTCATTCTGCCAATAAACGAAGTGATACATGTAAAACAGCCGAATCGAATTTATCAGGATTGTGCTCTGGACTTGTCCAGCGCCGGATGTGAATTTGTGCTACAGCGAGATCAGCAGGTCTTCGCACAGTGCCAGGAATTGTTCCCGGGGCATTGAGCTATCACGCCCACTCAGTAACTGGATATCAGACAGAACAGTGTCATTTCTTGAATCTTAGAATAATGTTCCTCCAGGAGCCGAACATAATTTGACCTGAGGAATCATCCGACGTCAAACGAAGGTGAGGGTGCGCACCGACCGTCAATTCTAGTGTGCACGAAGGGCAAAGGAGATGAAAGCCGCACAGAAATCCGGGAACGCCAGATTATTTCAAAGAGCCCCAGAGATCGGACCCCGGAAAATGCCAGGAAACACCCACCAAGGAATGCCACGGAAGTTTGTAAACCTAATAAGTTTTTTGTCTTCTCAGACTTATGAGTGTGTGATGGTATAGGGAGAGCTCTCGAAAACCTTCCGTACACCAAGCGGTGTCCACCAGAAGTGCCCACTCTCTCCATTCCATAATTTCGTGATCGATGAAATAATGAGTCGAACGATAGAAGTTCTTGAAAACCCTGGTGCTCAAATGGCTGCTGCCCAAAACCTTGCCGATCTGGTATATGCAGACGACATCGTTCTCGGCTTCCAAGGGGAAAAGAAATCACAGCTGTTTTTGGATGAACTAACCATAGTCATCCCGTCCTTCGGCAGGCACTTTGCATGCACAAAGCGCAAGGTCCGCTCCTGGACACGAAGTCACTGAAGACGCCACTTACAGTCCACGGAGGCATTCGAAGTTGTGAAGCGTTTCACGTGTCTTAGAAGTTCTATTAGCTTTGATTATAGTGTGATGGATGAGATCAGTGCACGAATTTCTAAGGGCCAGGCGGCGTTTTTTTGCTAACTTGAGACACCTCTGGTGCTGAAGCTGCATATCCCTTAATCTCAAGGGACCTGTGTATCAGGCTATAGTACGGGATGATTTGTTGTATGGCTGAGGCGTAGCCATTTCGGACAGGGGAACTGAGATATCTTCAGGTCTTCGGAAACCGTTGTCTCAGAACCATATCTGGTGTGGTTTGGTGTCGGCGAATCATTAACGAGACAATTACGAAGTGGGCATTCGGTTGTGCAACGAAGACCTCCGTCGATAAATGTGCCCGGCACCAAAAGCCGCGTTGGTTCGGCCATGTCTTGCGCATACCGAACCATCTCTTGTCGAAGGGTACCGTTTTCCATGCCCAGTTCAGAGTAGCGCAGGTAGAGTTAACGAACCTTTGAGCTAGAGCAGAGGTACGAAAAATGTTAGTAAGTCTGGGTACCATCAGTGTTACTGGCCTTCCAGGATGGGAACTCCGTAATCTTCAGTGTGTATGGTCAGGAAATCTGCAAGATATGGCTGATGTTCGATGTTAGTGGCGTTCTATCAAGAGGTGTCCGATTGAGTGTTCGGAAGTGTAGTTACTTCGGAATGATTGTGGTAGGCAAGCACCAAGCCCCTTCTCCATCCATTTTCATTTCTTTGTCGACAATAAAGCCTTCGAATAAATAATCGTTGTTGAACACTGATGTTATTCCGTCGGTGATGATGACGATGTCGGTGGATTTGATTGATGCGTCTGTATATCAACTGACACCTCGAGTTTGAAGACTGTCATATCCCTTCTAATGCAACGCAGGAATATTAATTTGCGTACTTATCTGTTTTCCACAGGGTAGCTGTCGTAGGCAAATACAGTAGATTTTGTGACGTGCGTTTCACAATCAACACTTCTGCGTCAACATAAATCAAATTTTGGTCTCCTAAATTGTGCACTCTTTGTGTTAAATTGGAGGTGATCATCACTGAAAATCGATACCAGAAGAACTAAACGCCCGATAATATTGTCATGACCGTACTGTAATTTAGCATAGAGACACTGGCAGTCTGTAAAGTGCCAACAATTCTATGTATCCTTTGGGAATGAGTCACTAGGATTCGTGATAAATTTTCAAACCAGTAAATCGTGAGAAACCTCATCTGTTATTAGGCTGTGCCAGTTCATTTGTGAAGTAGCAAAATATTTCACAGTAAGAATCAAGGAATAGTTTCTGGTTTCATACGACTGTGTTGCCTTTGTTCATTCATGATATCAGGCACTGTGAAATGTTGATGTACATCAGCTTTGAGCCTCTCCGCCTCTTTATTTTCCACTGATGTTTTAAGACACTCACGATCTTAGTGCAAAGAGTCTCTCTATCGAACGACCCTCGGCTTAATCACTCTGAGGTGTGTACTTAACAGCCGAAATTTTCTTGAATTCTTCTTCCGATGTATATCATAAAGTACGACACAGAAATAATTCCCAGTAGATAGGGCCCTTGGCCGGACCCACATGAATCAACACGGTTATCTGGTTAAAATGACTCAATATAATACTCTCCAGAACCGAAAAATTAGGTTTCCTTGGTCATTCAGGTTGCCAATTTGCTCTAAGAACGAAATATCTCAATGTAACTACCCCCAGATTTATTAGTCAACCTACGCGTTAATTGGTTTGTGTCACCAAAATCTCATTGTTGGGCGTTAATCGATTCGGAGCGGCCGATAATTTCGAGTATTAGCAATTTGTAATCCTTTACTCAATAACTGCATCAACTTTCGGTAATAAAGTTGAAAAGTACGAGCGCGTGACGCACAAATCAATATCAGTCAATTGCTATGTAATGACAACTGACACGACAATATTTGTGTATGTTTACTGTACAAATATAAGTTCTTCCGCAGAACTTACTTCATTGTTTTGTGAGCGTGGGGCTTATTTTTTCACAAATTCAAGTGACGCACTCTCATTTTGTTGAAATGACCCTTTGGCTGCATTGATTACAAATGTGCGAGGCTAGTGAATATCTACAACGTTCATCTCCATCATACTGGGAAGTTGTCATATGGATTAATCCCTGAAATCGCCGAATGGCAACTGAATTTTTTTCGATCGAGTGCAAAAGACGATGACACACATTAGTCATTTCTCTACGCGGAGGGCAATTCTCATTATCTTCTGTAAGTGTTTCCTTATACAAGAGACATCGTGATATACTGGATCATAGACTTATCCATTATGGCATTCATTCTCCCTATATTAAAAAGTAGAGCATATAAAAGGTTGTTTATCTTACAAAAGAGGAGATGATTTTAATTGTTTCTTCGTATCTAGAACACCACTAGATGATCCTTAACTTTCATGCGGTTGGCTATCAACGAATATGATAGTCGGTTAACTCCTCTATACTTGCAAATCATACTAAGTTGTCCAGCTTCGCACAACTGCATTAGTAATTTAGTGGCTCTATTAACAGAGTGGTTTCCAGGGAAGTTGTCTTCCCTCCAAACAATTTCTGTCATCAGTCAAGCTAAATGCTCTGCGCTGTCAGAAATTTGATTGAGTTTTTCCAGAGAGAACTTGAATTTGAACATATCTTCTACCTATATCCAAATTTCCTCGTGGCTTATTTAGGACACTCGGCATACAAATCTACTTATAAGCAAAATTATAAAAGTTTTTAGTTTCCGAAAACAAATTTCTGTGAGAGTGAAACCTACCTGCATTGGCCAAATTACATGAAGATCATCGAAGTACATGAGAACCATTTCACTCTTAGTCTGGATGTATCCCGTTCACAATTCGTACATTCAGCTAATCAACATGAACAACCCATAATGAATAGCACTAACCTTTTTCTAGATTGGTTATCGAATACCCGCTCCACCCACCTGAAACGCTCCTAGTCGTACGATTTCGAATTAATATAGCTCACCAGATAGTGACCGCATTGTGCTGTCATCCAGCAGTGTCATACAATAAGACATCTTCACAGATGTAGGCTCTCCAAATCCTTCGCTTGTTTGGGATGGGCAGTTACGGTAACAGGATACTTAACCTAAGTGAAAAATTCTAATCTGTCTGTTCGAATCTGCACCTTTTGAAATTACAGTGCTTCATTTAAAGATGTCATAAGTTTCGCTGTTCGAAATGTTTTGGAGAAAAGGTCAGTTTGGGATAACCAAAATTCAGATAAGGGAGTGGCCTAATTTTGGTTCCGAAACTGTGTCAAGAGTTTTTTTTAATCTTGAGTATCTTCTGATGCTGTATTTTACGGATATCTTTCCGAAGGTGGTTGTTTTAAACGAATAAACTTCTAGGGCTACTTAACTTCTAGAGTTGGAAAATCTGCAGTTTAAACTGGTTTCAACTTTCTTCAGCACGATAAACCTAAAAGTAAAGCATTCCTAAGCTGTCACAAAACATCTCCTACCTTTCCATGTACCCAGAGTGATAACACAATCTAACCATCAGCACACCTTTGGGAACAAATGATACCACAGTAGTTGTACCGATGGAACCCAACGCCTCCGTGTACTGAAACACCGTATTACATCACGATCATCAACAATAATAAGGCCCGTAGCAGAAACCTGACCACTGACTTGTATTTTTAGCAGGACAGATGACGAAAAGACCAAGTTCGAATGCAGCTGTCCAACGATGGATTGGCGACTTTTTGAAACTAAAAAGCGCCGACAGAATTTGCGGCATTCCGTTGATGCCATCTAGGAAATTTAGATATTCGTAAAATGACCTGTCACTGTGATGACCTACCTCATTACAAAACGTTGTAAATGATTTCAAAATATTAAAGAAATAGAGAATAACCGGCATTACGCACAATAATCGACATGCAAGTTGATTCATTCGTGCACTACTACTACTACTATCGTAAGTAGTTTACAATCTGTCTATTCGATATTCCACTATCGCTCTTTGAGACCATGACTTAAAACCCCGGCGTTCTTGTTTTAAGGACATCCTTAAGCATACTTGAGATAGGTTTAAACAAGTCCCTACAAAAATGACGAATCGTCCACTGGATTTTATGTTACTTTCTGAAATGCTGCAGCAATTGGTAGAGAAAAAAGGGTAAAATTTTCCCAAATTCCGTTGCTTTTTCTCCCAATTTACGGATCATCGGCTAGGCGTGTTAAGCGAATTTCATTTTTATATCCGGGCCTATTTCACCAGCAAAGTTCTTACATTTTTAATAACGGCCGCGCTCATGCGTACAACTCCCGTGATGATATGGGTCCCATTCTCTAAACCGACTGATCTCGATGTTCCGTCTTCTTCAGCCGAACGTGAAACCTAACAGATGCTTCGGCCTACAATCCGACCGGTAGTTGTGGTAATGTAATCATACTCTGCAAATCGCCATCGTCATCGTCAACAACAAAAATACAAAATCAGTGTTAAAACACTGAAACTTCACTGCTTGTGTGAGCCTGTTCCCTTACCAAAATGAATAATTTTGTGCAGTATATGTACAAACTCTGGTCCGCAAGGCCTCATCAAAACCCTTGGCATTTCGTAATTATTGCTTCTGAGCTCATACCCAACAGAATAATGTTTCCTCTTTCTCCTTAACCTTATCAGGAATTAGTGGAAGCTAATGCTGGATAACTTATAATGTGGACTTCTTGACCATTTTTATAAATATACTAATAGCGCAGTCAAATTCATATGATTCGAACAATGGCTGGAATTATTTTCTGATGAAGTTTATGGTCCACAAAACATCGATTACATTATTTCAAACACTATTATTCTCGGTGTCAGCCTGTTTTTTTTCCATTCGGCACTTGCCTGCTCACTGAAAGTGCACGGAACCAAGGTTTCCACGGAGCAGCCGTTCCGACTCTATGTTCGAGTTCAGTCCTGCGGCCCCGCTTCATCGATTGATTACCGATGATCTGCCAAAACCAGCTGATCGTAAATCAGCCACAATCACTGATAGAATAGTAATGACGTAACACAGATTGTGACTTGTGCGTGAGACCACACTCACCTCGGTCATCAGCATGCAATACCTTGATTAGTTGTATACAAGCCACGTTCACTTTTCATGCTCCAACAAGGAGGTATTACTGAGATTTTTTTGAATAAATGAACAGTCATTCGGCAGGAGAAGAAGACCCCTGCATCTAATAATAAAATGGAACCTCCCTCATTTACGTAAACTGTGTCTTCTGCTATTTCAAACACATTGTGCACCCAGTGTTTCCGAGTGACAGGTTGAAAAGTAATGTATTGAAAGATTCTTTCTTTAAGCAAAATATCAGAACCCAATAAAATAGGAAAAGAATATGAATGCGCGGTACGAGACTTGGATGGAGCTTTTTCAGCACTCATTCGTATCTAATTTTTCTCGCTGATAAAGTCCTCCGTTTGCCCTAACTTCATTTAAACTGCAAGAAGAAATAAAAATCAACAAATGTGGCTTGATTAGTTTTTCATATCACTGTGGATTAACAAAAGCAAGTCGCCAGGATAGTCAGGGATTCGCTCTCTTGAATATTAAACACCGTTCACATTGTAAAGTGAAGACTAGCCGCTAGATTAGTTGATTATTGTGGTTAGTATGTCATACAAACTAGCTTAAAATAGGGGCAAAGTTTCCGCTTATCTAGCGACTGCTAATGACGCTTTCGTATTCTGTGCCCTCCCCTCGTTGGGTACCGTATTCTTTTTGGGTATCGCACGTGTCTCTAAGTACCGGTGCTTATTAAGGCACTGAACTGCGATGTACACTTACTAGAGTGTCCTACACACTCTCCATCTGTTGAACTGCAGCAGAACACCCCCTTATGATGCAAATTGGTGGCAGGATGGCAAAAACAATGTCTGATTTTTTGCCTTCTCCATGGACACCCTCGCCTCATGTTACTTTTCTGAGACTGAACGTCTCGTGCAACTAAAGGACCCGTTACTCCACGCTCGTTCGCGAGCTTCCGGCCCCAATACAGTGTATTTCAACGTCTGACTGTTCAAAACAGTAAGGGCATTGACAGAGATTTCGTCTAACGGAATTATAGGATGTATCTAAACTCTCTTCTGAAGGTCAGAACAGCATTTGATACTCTTGAGAAACGTGTCACTTGCGCGCAGATACGCAAGCAGCAGTGTTCTGCCGCCTTTGCGACTATACAAAAATGAAACCCAAAACCCTATACTGAGAGAATGTTCAGGTAATTAACCGACTTCATTTGCAACGGCTGTGTGAAATCCTTCGGAAAGACGGAATCCCAAACACCAATTCTTCAAAAAGAACACACTCTTGCGGTTCATTGCAGCCAGCCACATCAACAAGGTGCCAAATACACAACCGAATACAATTGGTCCACGGAGTTTAAAATCACTGACGAGCGAATTTTCGTTGTTGAGGCAGCATCCAGTTCAGTCTGGATATCTGTAACTTCCTTTCTGGATCTTGTCGGCAGTTCATTCTGAAAAACGGCTATTGATGCAGTCCTGAGAAATTTGAGATGCGTTGCGCCTCAATGCTAAAAAACGAGTGAGCAATACGAATGGGGTTCAAGCTTTTTCGTGCATTTTGATCACGTGAACTTGCGCAAGAGCTGGACACCTGTGCCTAAGGAGGATGGGGTTTGCTAGTACCCAGCCTTCTCGTCAAACTACATGCCAAATGTCCTAAACTTTAATCAGACGAATTTTGTTCCATTTTCTTATAATTACTTGCTTGATATTGTTATTCTAAGAACTACAAAGTCACTAACCATATAGTTAAAGGGTTACTGCCAAGTTACTCACTGACACCTTAACCATTATTTAGTATGCGACTCCGAGGACAACTTTCAGTGCGGGAGATGCAGTACTACGCTGAAATTTAGGAGCATTGACGGTATCTCAATGACAAACAATTAACTCATACCGGTGCCCCTTGTTATACCACGTTTAGGCCGATAGGTGGCTTACAACAGGCCTCTGCATTTTCGTCCACTTAAATCGTTTTCATTGGGCTGTTCCGCAGCAAACCCTGCATGTGTCACCACATTGTCTGTAATTCTACCGACATCCAGTGAGTTCACCACTGCTGACCGGTAAATCCCATTTTGGGTGCTAACGATTCATGCATTTGCGATGCTACTCAAATAGACGGAGCGGCCAAAGCCATAAGAGCCCATTTATCTAAATGCTTCATAAGAAACAGGAACAAACCAGACTGAAGGTATACGATCCAACTTATTGGAAGCTACGCATATACTGACTACATATAATCTAACTGATCCTACATCCTTTTTCAGGTTACTGCTACAAAACAACCGTCTAGTTTGTTTACATTCGGTGAGGAGTTGTCTATGAATCACCACCAACCAGGCATATGTACACGGAAGTCAACAAAAAAGGCCACTTGTTTCACGTAAACCCCTTAAAACTGATCCAGACTTATGGGTTTTGCGTAGGATTCTGTTTGAACCATTCTGTTAGCAGTTGTGTCTGGGGACATGGATATAAAATGTCAACATATGAGCCATCCTTCTACTCTGTTTTACTGGATACAAACGAAACAACTTTCAAATTTTTCATTTGAGTTAATTTACGAGGCTCCCATAAACGAAGTTACCTAGCTGATGAATTACACGCCTTCTCCGTGTCTCTGGATAGACGTTTTACTAACCGATGCGGTAGCAGGAATATTCAAAACTTACTTATCGTTGACGCGACGCCTTGAATATTAATAAAGTAGGCGAATTTTGTTTAAAGAGAGGTTATTTTCATTTCTTCTAAGTTGCTGGCACTTCAGAAGAGCTCAAACGGAAAGATTTTTCACTTGATGGGGAGCAAAACGGCCATCTGGCAACTTCTGAATTTGTCCGTCAAGTTAAGCTATGCAAAAAAGTCCCCGCACACAACAGGCACTGCCAGAAGCAGTGTGTTGAGCCGCATTCAACCAGCTAAAGCCTCCACAACTGATGCAGACGTGACAGAATAAGACCGAAAGATTTCGAATGTGGCAGTTTTAAAGCCATCAGTAGGCCGATATGATGACGCGCTTTTGCCAAGCCATTTTGCACACATGTAGCAGTAGGGGTTAATTATTCCACCTAACTCAGCTTATTGGCCCGATAATGCTGTAAAAACCATTCATAGGTTTGCAAACATTAAGTGTTTCTTAAATTAAACTCTCTTTGGGAGGTAAGCGGTCACCATAAAATCCTTCAATCAATGTGGTGGAAACTGGATCAGTGATTTCATCTGGCTGTATGCCAAGGCAACGCCCCCTGGGTATACAGTAGCTGATAAATGGACCTTCAGATACACTCGTATTTCACACAGCTTGCACCACTAAATATCCAACACTTCCTTTCGGTGGCACTGTTACAGGTGAGACGACAAATCATTAGATTTATTTTTCATGCTTTGTTCGTTATATGTCCAAAACTTACCAAAGTAGAATAACCCATTATTGACTGAACAAAATCAGTCCATTCTAAAACACGAATACAGATAACTTACACTGTGAGCTCTTGATGCTTTTGGTCGACGTCTATCATCCCAGGTGTTTTGTCTGCGAAGCGGAGTCTGCGGAATGAGATGTTAACGATTGATCATCCGTCTAGTCCCTAAGTACAAAGCACAACATGGGTAAGGATAGGTAACGTTATTAAAGAATGATAGAAAGACAGTTGATGAAACGTCCTGGAAGTTATTTTACATGTTTTTAGTGGCGTAAATTTGAGGACAGATCCATATCCGGAGTAAACACGTTTCACGCTCGATTCTGACCGACATCCAACCCAGCTGCAGTCCACTGATGGCCATTTCCCGATGGTCAGCATTGCATTAAAAAATCAGGTAAACATCCTCTTACAAACTGTCAGAAAATACCACATATGCCTTACTCTAACGATCTGACAGATAACACCTTTACCAAGAAATGGCCACCCTGAATATTTTGCCGAACTGCGACATATAGAATACAGAGTTCTCCTTAGTCCCTACGACATCACAAACAGGGTGCTAATTCATGGTAATCGCCTTGAGGGAGAAATCATAACGACCAGTTGCAATGTCATTCAGCTGAGCTTAGTAGGGCGTTCAGTTTTTCGTTCGTGATTTAAGGAAATTTTAGAATTTTTTCGCCGACCGTTTGTCCTTCGAGTGAAGTTAATCTAGGCCAAGACAACCGCTGCGCAGATGTTCCATTCTTATTGGGAGTCACGATCTCTGTGCATCTCACCAGTTTTCAGGGCGATTCGAACCCGAAACCTCCTGGCTAGTAGCCGAAGAATAAACCTTTTGGTCACGCGCGGGTGGTCAGAAGTGTGATTAACTCAAGCTGTAGACAAGATGTGGCGCCACCTACGTTTCTTGCACAATTACATATGTTGGGGACTAGTCATCGATGAAGTGCTACCGATTCATATTTACTTACCAAACCAGGAGGCACCTTTGGACGTCCCACGATGCGCAGAAAACATGAAGGGGAATCAGTGACAAAATTTTCCTACAGTTGTGTTTGAACATATCGACCAAACAACAAATGAACTGAGTGCACCGAGTGAAATGTTGAACAATGTAATAGAGTTCCTCGTCTTCCAACTAGGGAATCTAGGTTTTGCTTTAGCTCGTCCAGATGAAAGTCTCAGACTTATACAGCAAAATGGCAGGCAATGAGGTTGCTATCAAGTGTGTACATACACGGTGACATTAAAAAACTCGGAAGAACCGGGGAATTTGCGTCTGCACGAACCGAATTCAGCTTTCTCACAGAACCTTATAGTTGACCGGCAGTTTGCGTCTAAAAGTGTTGCACCCTAATTGTTTCACCAAAAAATGAACGAATGATTTTAACTAGCTAGTGTTTGGATCCTTTCTGTGCAAAATCGTTCATTTTTATTTGGTTGCAAATAAGGTCACTCTTCCCTTCAGTTGTGGAGTTAGAGGGTTTTAAACGGTCAATATGTCGAGCTAAGATATATTCGCACAGGATCATTAAGTCTTCTGACTGTCAAAGGTCGTTATTGTTAAAGGGAAGAACTATGGATTGGAAGTTTGATGCTAAACGCGACCTTGAAGGATGTTTTGAAAGAAGCAGAAACGTGGCAAAATAACCCACACAAATTTGGAAATCTTTCTAAACATATTTCGTTGTTTACATTTGTTTTCGAACAGCAGTGGCCAGCAAAAATGGACAGCATTCCTGCCTTTTGCTGAGGAAGCGACTCTTGAGAACCGATCATAACTGATCTTTTCCGATGAAGAGTCACTTCTTTGAAAAAAGTCCAAACAAGCTTTGAGGGGCCGAAGTAAAGTGGACTTTTGGGAGTGGCAGCTCAAAAGAGCTTCTGAACAGGTAACCTGACTAAACATTTTGGGCACAGTGACCCCTTTTCGCAGACCAACTCCAAAAAGCAAAAGATTTCCACAAATTGAACGGGATACTTCCGTACTGCTTTGTATTACACTGTTAAATTTTTGTGCCACAAAAAGTGGATGTGTTTTTTAAATCTCATGGCTTTACCCGATCTGTTCAGTGTTTTCTCTTGGGAGGGAATAGTTTAGTTCCAATATACCAGTAATAACTCATATAACCAACCGGTGGGAACCCTGAAACCAGGGAAATTTAATAGCCTTTGTTAATTTTTGTGCATTGTTGCGCCCTTTATGCACCCACGAGTCGGATTTTGTTTTTTGTCTCAGTTGGATTTCATCGATGCATAACATATCAGACGAGCGGATTTTCCTTCGCCTACAGACCAAAATGTACGAGAATTTTGCAACTTCAGTGAGCCATAAACAGAAAATGACAGAATTTTTGATAATATGAAAGCGTACAGTGATTCATATGTGATACGCATCCTGGCAGAACTAAAACATACACGGATGTTGAACTGTAGGTTTGTTCCTCATACCTAGCTCATATCCTCGATTACTCATGAGTTCGTTGCTGTTCCTCTTTTGCTTCTGTTATCCAGAGAGGGTGCCAGAAGCAAACTATGAAACAGAATTATCAGAAGGCAGTTCAGTTTCTCGTATTCAGCAGGCATTATGATCGAGTCGAGTTGGTCGAATGCATCAGAACAAAAAAATCGAATGCCAATTACCTGATAGTTTGTGCTCAGCAGCCGTGCGATGGACAAATTAAACTGGAACCATGAGGCACTTACCTGATTGCACTGGTTGTTTTGCACTCAGCAGTGAGCACCAAACGGGAGAACGGTAGCTCGTGTTTTGGTGTTCAACCAGCCCACTTTTTGAGGACCTTCTCCGGTCCAAAGTTTTGGAATGGAATGAGCGAACCTTATACATGATGCACATTTTGGGCTCCGAGCATGTTTCCACACAACTTTATCCATTGACTTGGGTCTAGTCATTGACTGTCGTATTCAAAAGCCAGTTCTGATTCTGTAGTGTCCCCAAAATCCTCTCTTGCCTGCTTGAATACATGCTTCGTAGAAGATGTGTGTATTTGGAAAGAAAAAGTAGGACAGAGTCAAAAAAGAGGTAAGTAAGTCTACCGATTTTTAGTACTAAGAGAGCAGATGTTTGCAGACAGTGTTCCTTCTGACGATTACAATAATAAACTATGAAGTAGGATTGCAAAAATGTCCAAAGCTCTACAATAGGTCCAAATCAAGAATACTATCTTACAAGTTTGTTTACTGGGAACTGTAACTGATAGGTCAAACAGTCTCAGGGCGCTAAGTCTTTTTTTGGGAAATGCCAGTAACTGCGCGATACTCTCCTTGGATGTCTTTTGTTGCTCTTTGGAGCACAAACTAGGAAGGGTTCGGTGAAACCAAGTTGATCACTGAACCACTTCACCGGCTTAATCTGGTGGTTGTTATCCATCAGGTGAGCGGCGACCGCGCTGGTCACTTACCTGGCCAATTCATTTCTCATGCAACTTGGTTGATGCTTACGAATTTCTCTCGGAAAAACGCCAATTCGAGTCCAACATAGTTTGCTGAATATTGGCAAAACAAACAAGTATTGGCCCTTGATTCATCGTGGGCCAGCAACCTGTCCCGGAGATTTTTGCCAAGCGGTGGAGCACTGCTCAAGTTTATCCTGAATTTGGCAGCATTGAATGCCCGTACCAAGGTAGAGACCAGACGGTGGGCTAGCGTTTAGAAAACCGCCTCACTTCTGAGGGGAAGGCTGATGTAGATGGACTCTGCCCATGAGGAACTGGCTTAATGAGGGTGTGTATCCTGTTTCTGGTTTGAGGCACCTCTTCATAAACTGCCATGGATGTCTGCTTCGCAACAAGATTTCACCGACAATCTGTATTTCGGCTCCAATTGTCTCATCGGCGTAGACTCTTAGGACTCTATGTGCCATGTATTCTATTAAGTTCCCCTTATATTTCGTGTCCATAAACATGTGGAATTTAATTCATTAGCCAGGCCGCGCAGATCCCAGATACATACTTCTCCTAACCGATCCTTCTTGTCTTTTCGTCGGCGCAATCTATAAAGGCCTGGGTGAAATGAGGAGGAGATTAAAAGGCTAATACAAGTACAATCGCACTTTGTGCGCACAAGAGGAAGATACATTGGTTTTCACAGTCGAAAGCATGTGGCCGTGTATTGGAATGAAAATAACACGGAAAGTTTTTGAGGGGTATGCGAAATACCATAAGTCCAACAACTCTTTAGACATCGCGCATCTTGTGAGGCCATAGACAGATCTCTGCTACCTCTCTGTGACGTACTAACCGAATTTTTTACCAGTGCATCCCAACTACTTATAACGACAATTTTAGCGTCAGGATCCTCTCTGGCCTTGACGTGCGCACTTTTAAATGACCCATTTACTTTTTCTTCCTTATGTGTAAGTAAATGGACGCAATATAGCATACTGTGTGCACGATATATATACTGACTCAGCACTCACTATCAAGCCAAATTATTCAACCTGTGAGACAAGTACATCGGTTTTTGGATTAAATAAATATGTTCCGAGCAACCACAAACTATCCATGAAGGGCATGTTTCTAGTGTATCCGGATTGTGTACCGTTCCAACTACTGTATCAGGTGACCTATGGGTGTCTATCCGGTGACACTGGAGTACATAGACGATCCAATTTCCAGGTCTCATGGAGGGTTGTTCGGACTGAGGATTTGGTCAGTTCCCGGCACCCGACTTTTTAAGCGGAACAGGGTCAACGGAAGCAAGCATATTCTGGTGCACAACCAAGTGCTTTGTACGGCGCATTTGAGGCGAGCGAATAAAACCACACCCCGAGGCAACTTGTTCATGGTCAGTTTGAGTTTGTGTTCAGTTTCAAATAAAACAAAGTTTGCATTGGTTTATGTTGGTTTTAAGTAAACTTCAAGGAAGTCGATTTCATTTGCGGATTGGAGAAACTTCGGACGCCTGGTAAAATGGTCTGATAAGCAGAAAACTAATGAATAACCTTAGCACCCGGAAGAATTGCTTGCCATCGTGGTAGATTACAAAGTTGAAGTTTTGCAGATTGCTTATATATGTTCCAGAAGGCTTCAGCCTCAGGGGAAAATGTCTTTGTGAAATTTCTCGCCTGTGCTTATCACAGGCACATCGCTAAAGGTAAATAGCTGCCGAATGAAGAAGATATCTGAGACGTGCATTCTTCCGCTTGTCATAGACTTGTAAGCAAATTACTCCTCTCGTTGATTTCAAACAATACTGGAGAGGTCTCTTATATTGCATTTAATTAATGCAGTATCAAGCTAAAATACTCATCACCTAGGAAAAAGAGGCGTTTACAGGTCCCTCGAAATGAGGCGTCTCAGAACCTTATATGTCAATGCCATTTCTACGAGTATGATAGAGTTTTACGGTCTAGAAGGTGAATAGGGATAAATTATCTAAAAGTGACTAGTTTAACTCTCAAAGTTGCGCACTTGTCTTCTGGCAACGTGTTTATTTGTATGTTACTAAAAGACAAAAAGCGTGGGGTAACCTTTTATTGAGATAGCCAGAAACAGTCCTTGCTTTCAGCGTACTACTGGACTGTGCAATTGAGCCGAAAGCTATACTCTTCAGAAGGGCATTTAAACTCTCATCTCACAAACCCTTGACATATTAACATCTCTCGATAATCTTTTGTACATTTAAGCAGCCAGCTCCAAACATTAATTTTCACCAAGTCTATTCGGGTGGAAATTATTGGCCAGATAAATATTCGTGAAATACACAAAACTTGATTACTTGTGATCTGTCTGTTAAACCAACAACTTGTTCGCGAAACTACTATTCTACTGAATAAAGGATTGAGTCCCATCGGAGGCAATTCGTATAGCTGTGGCACTGTTGGTTCAAAGTTGTCAAGAACTACGAGCGGAGCGCATGAGCTGATGTACCCACAGGTTGCACTATCCTGGACAAGAGCAAGCAGTGTGTTATTTTAAATTCAGATGACGAACCCCGACCGTAACTATTGAGTTTTCTAAGGCTTTGATCACATTTTTGGGTGGTTGTGAAGAAGCTCCAGTTGTCACTGATTCTATTCAAGCTTTTACGTCAACTGCATTTTGATTTCGTTGCCAACTTTTCACTCTCCCTCGCTCCCCTACAAACCATGTCATATTTGATATTCTTGTTGAGACGTTCAAACAGGCAGATTGATAAGTGACCTTGTTTCAGGTTTTAAACTTTTGTATTATTGGCGTTGAATTACAACCTCACCAGAGTCTTCGCTGGTGGATGTGATATTGGTTTGCTGCCTCAAGAATCTGAGCAAAATGCTGTGGGAAATAACACCAGTTAGGAGTGCCCATGAACTCCATGTGTCCTCATATTTCATCTGCCCTCCACAGGCACATCAAATTGCTTTGTATTCCATTAGCCGTTTACGGTAGGTCAACAACCCCAAAACTCAGCAAGAAACGGGGGGATAAAAAACTTTGAAATCGATTAAGTTCAACCGTTATTTGCAGACTCTTTATTTTGCCGTCTGAATGGCTTTCATCTCAAGAATGCACTGTTGCAGACAGGAATTTTAATCACATTTTTACGGACTCCACCTCTATCACTTTCCTAGGATTGATCGAATTTCAGTCAGACGGCACAGAATATTTATCGTCTTACGAGCTAGACAATGCAGTTAGGCTGTGAGTTATACTTCCTTTACACACATCTCGGGTTTTAACCAAGTGCAAACAGGTAGGCTCAAAATTAAAAGCGACCGAATTGTAGCTATTTAGGGGTTGTCTCACTTCTCAAAAGTGACAATGCAACTCGCTACCCAGGGGAAAAATTTGATACCCTTTCGACTGTGAAATCCATTAAAAGTTTGTCAGGCGAGACAACCTTTCTCAAACTGTGGAACAATTCCCCCTCCATTGCTCTGGTTAATTACTTTTCGGAAAGCCGACAGTCTTTTCGACTGTGCGATAGCACCAGGCTACGTGTGTAGGGCTGATGACAGTGACAATAGTTAGTATGAAGCTCTTACTGTAAAAGCACGTTCCTGAAAGAATGGTGCCACAACGCTTTGCCCGTCTATCGACCTCAAATAACTGCGGATGAAGCACCTCCGCCTAGCAGGAGACATTATTCTCGAATACAAATTTCACTGTATAAACTGTACAAGGGTGAATACTCTCTCTATTTAGATGCGACCTGACTGAACATTTTCAACAGCTTCGTATGGGTGCAGGGACAGAAGTACCTGCTTCACACGATTTACTCGCAAGTGTTCGTGGGTCTCAGTATTCCTCGGCTGTACAGTAAACGTTAAACTCGCACACATCATCGATAACCATGATGCAATTTTCTTCATTTGTATCGTTATTTTGATCTAACTTTCAGTGATCTAGCACTTCTAGTGTATCAAACTAAATTTAATCCGAAATTCGAGTATGCGCCCATGTTCCGCATCAGACTGCGACACATCTTACAGATTTTAGCTGAGTATTCAGTTTTAAAATAAGTGAGCGTGTCCATCCGTAGTTGTGGTATGGTTTCACGAACGACAGCATAACTTTATCAGCTAGCTTGTTTCACTGATGGAAGGTAGTTGGGTGTTTTTTGTCGGCATTATTTTTAATGCTTTTTAGGGACAGGACGTAAACTCAGGGCTAGACATCTGAAACCGATGTTTGCTATTCAATCCGTGAAAATTCTACCGACAAAACGAAGATCACTATCAATTACAAACGCTTAAAAGCGTATTCGGGAACATGTAATTTCTTCCTCATTGTTGTTTCTTGCCCGTCCGCTTTGAGGTGCAACCTCACTGTTTCCTTTTTTACCCGGAACTGGACGACTCCGTTTTGGAAATTTTTACGCTGGGTTTTCGCACCACCTGGCGCCCTAGTTTGGGTGTATAATTCGAACACTGATTTGACGGACTTTGAGGCGTTTTCCACGGAAGTTCACAACATCTGAAACTTGTGTATCCACAAATCATTTTGGACTTTCCTGGATAGACTTCGTGTTTAACGGCTTCAGCTTTGAGAGGTCCAACGTCACCCTACGGGCCGCCGATTTTTGCCAAAAATATTCAGTAGCGCTCAGGAAATTTTTTTCGATAACTGCCAGGAATAGCAGAGTTAGCGAAAGGCACCAGTTTGTTCGTAGCCCTTGCAAGTTGACATCGACCATAAAAGATTGTGGGCGTCCATTTTGCGTTGTTTCGTTCATTGCATTGGACTGACTATAATTACAGAATTTCACCTGGAATTCGTTCGTTCGTGCAGCCCTGAGCTACTGAGTTTGTGCCACGTTGAAAATGGTAAGGAAAGTCGGATTGACCAAAGTTACGCTTTACGAATGAATCCTTCACATTGTTATCACTGACCGAATTCGGCATTGCCCAATCAGTTGTTGTCAACCTCAACGAATTACAGCTGGCCATACAGATAATACTTCTGAAACAGTTAGGTGGTAGCAGCTCAAGAACCTTAACTGAGATTTTGTCCTGCGAGGTTACTCTATGATAAAATGCCGAGAAGCACTGCACTGCTATTTCATCCTTATTGGGAGTCATCAGCAGTTCGCATCTCACGAAATTCCAGACAGTCCCGAACCCGCGACATCCCGATTAGTACTTTCGACACAGCCGTTTGACCACGAATGGCTAATCAGCGGTGTGATGAACTCGCTCTTAGACATAATATAGCGCCGCTCATCTTTCAGTCACGGGATCCACATCAAGTAGTCACACATGTCAACTGGCTCCTCGAGCAACGACATCTCAGATGGAGATTTCACTCATCGGGTTAATTTTACTTTCCCTATGAGTTCGAGAACTGTTGTTCAACACCACTTGTGATGCCAGTAGTCCAGTGTGTGCTGAAGGACAGGATACGTGGCGATCTCCCTACTCTTGTCCACATAGACCGGTACCCTCTGAATAGGCTTCATTTTGGTTATCTCCTGATAGCAGTAAATGTCTAGATGTTTCATACAAACGTAAAATGTTCCCTTTTAGCATGACAAACGACCTTCGAGTATCACCCCGAAAGGATTTCCCATTTTGGGCTTCCGTAGGCGAGAAATGGGATTGAGCTTGATCACATACTCCGGATTCTCCTCCAAAAGTCCGTGCATCTTTAGCAACGTTCAAACATTCAAGTTGCTTATTACCACTCTGTAAGTTGACGTGATTTAACTCAACTGTAATATATATA
>SJOL01005976.1:291223-312693 GCA_004794785.1 Opisthorchis felineus | reverse complement strand
GGTGTTCGAATTGTTGCTGATGACAGCCTCGTCGATCTAGAGCATGCAGATGACATTCTCATCTTTGAAGATCAAGGCGAAGCACAAGCCCTGTTGACTAGACTGACCACCATCATACCATCTTTTGGCATGTGCCTTGCACTTTCAAAGTACAAAGTCATGCTCCAGAACGTGCAGTCTCTGAACATATCCCTTACGATTCAAGGAGAATCACTGGAGGTTGCGTGGGTGTTGTTGGTTTTGTACGCCTTCTAGGATGGTGTCCTCGTGACGCCGCCTTTGCTTGGTTGGATACATTGCAGGAAATGGCGGCTGATCGATGTCAGGGGCGTTCGTGCTGTCAGTTTCCAGATCGTCTGGTTGAGCGCTTGGAGGTGTAGACACCTCAGAATGCTTGACATAGCCCAGCACCAGGTCCCCTCCCTCACCCACTCTTTTCCTCCTTCTACTCTAGGGCTTTAAATATAATTAGACGAACCTTATGGTTGTACGGCATCAGTGTCAACACTGATGTTGCTATCTCTGATGATGATGACTGTTTTTCAACGTTGTAACCTTGATAACACACGCACCTCTCTTTCAAGTCTTCAGCATTACGTTATCTCTGTGCGGATATCCTACTTATACATGATTTTCTTAAACTCTGGAAATCTCTTTCAACGGTGATAAACCTTTCCGGCTTTTTGTTCCAATCGCTGCCAAAATAGAACCTCACGTTGTTTGTGTATCTTGATCCAAGGTGTAGGCCTATTGCCATAAAGTCCAGACGACATTCTGCAGATGACGAGGCTTTCACTGCTTCTGAAGTAAAGCGTTTATTCGGTCAACAAATCATTAAACACTGAAAGTCTACATGGAGAGCGCAGGTGCTCGTTACGACAAATGAGCGACAGAAGAAACGAATGTTTGTTGACTACAGTCAAACTACAAACCGATTTACGCAACTGGACGCTTATCCGCTCCCCAGAATTGAGGAAATGAGTAGTGAAATAGCATATGCATCTCGACTTCCCCTTCTAGGATTGGGCAACCTGGCAGTATCCCAGCCCTCGTGCTTCCTTCGGGTGGCATAGCAGCTAGGCACCGAAAGGTGTTACAGCTAAACCATTTCCCCCCTTTTTGTGGTTTTGTTTTACATGTCTACAGTGTGACCCCCAAAAAAACAAAAAGAAACTTGCCGGGCCACCTGAACTTAGGCACAACCATCCCAAATGTAAAGGGTGAATTCGAACCAGGGTTCTCGCGATAAGAAGCTCACACTCCACTCCCTGTGTCATCTTGTGTTGCACGTCGCATGTAGCCGGATGTAATTCTAACCATGATGTTTTCTGTTTCAGTCTTCCATTCCATTCTAAGTGAGTGAGAAACGGTTCCCTTGGTTCTTATCCAACTTGCCCCTACCTCCGCACAATGGGAGATTTCGTGCTCGACGGTGATCATGAAGACCAGGGTGACGATTTCGGCGATGAAGCCTCCAAAGAGGATATAAGCGTATCTGATGATATCCAGTTCGATGCGGTATGTTCCGTTGCCCAACTCTTATTGTCCTAGGAGCTGGAAGCCATCAAGGAGCGTTTCAAAGAGATCGAGGCCGATGCCAACAAGCTTCATGACCTGAGGCATCTCACCGACAAGTCTCCTGTATCAAGTAAGCCTCTGGCACTCTTTCTGCCTTGTTTCCGTTGTTGTTGGTGTTATTCTAAATTACCTAAGGTTCAACTTGTCAAGCCTTGTTTTCACAACATGTCGCGGGAATTCATGCGATTCGGTTATTATGTATCCCAGATCCTCTTTCAGAGAGCTGCATCCATACGAATAGCTTGCTTCATTCACTGCTGGAAAGTTGAGTGTATGGTGTTCTAAGGAACCTCAGTCGGGCTGCCTTTCTGAAGTGATCCTCCATTCAGCTGAATAATGTGGCTAACGGTACTTGGTATCTGCTCATAGTTTGCCTTCGAACAACCTGTTTTTGGAGGCCAGTTCATTGTTTCAGTGTACGCTGTCAAACCGCTGCTTTCAGGCAGATCAAGTTTGGATCAGAAAATCGGATTCTGTATATCCTTAAAATCAACTCACACTGATCATATGAAGCCAAGTACTTCGAGGTGTTGAATATTGATGTAACTGAACAGCGACACAGTCCTCTGGCTGTATATTAATTCTGTAAACAATTGCAAGCAAAAGGTTCGTTTGTATCTCGATTGAATCTCCCCGTCGCACTAATTAGTGTGCGAATGAGTGATGTGTTCAACGCTATTAACAATATTCCATCAGCACAAACTGGAGCAGTTACAAGATCACACTCAGCTCAGGATCGTGATCTGTGAGATGAATATCCCAGTGACAATACACATTACATAGATTGGACGAGGATTCCATTTTCCACCCAGCTCGTACACAGTCAAGGGTGTCCTTAAAGCTATACGTGCCCCAAAATGTAAAGCTTACAGGAGCTAAGTGCTGGAATTACTCCTCCTACTTAAGTAGGTAGACATTCCCTCGGTTCAGTCTACTATAGTAGTCAGGCGCTAAACTGATCAGGCCTTTGCATTCATACATTGGTGACCGGTAGTAACTTAGTGAAACCGCCACATTGGGCTGGCTCAGTTAAATTCGTTCCTCATGTCAATGTGCACGAGTCATTCAACGACCTTGCACCGCTAGTTTTTTCACCTTACTTGGTTGCTTTCCTACAGTTTTAGTTGAACTGGGAGATGTGAGTATCATAGAGGATTTATTGGGCTATCATAGATGATGGAAAAAACAATAGTTCGAAGCAGGAGGTCGTTGTAGTGCTTCATCTGTTGTCTCCAGGGGTGCTTTTCGCTGAGTGGGGGGATTTACATTGGGGACATTTAGGTCCGCTAGAACCGTTCCCCATGATAAGAAGCAACTCTTCGTGGTCATACTATTGGTTGGAGCATGCACTTTGTGTACCAGGGGATCATTTGCTTTTCGGAGCCCTCCGCTGGGCTGTGTACCTGGTGGGCGACCCAGGAGCGGTGGGTCCATCAATTGGGAACGAAACCGGAGTTCATATCAGTCAAGTCTGTCGCGTTGGCAACTGCCGTCTCCTCGGCTAGGGACTCCGGGTTGAGACAGCCCATTGTTTAGTGACCCTGACAGCCAGTGGCGGTCCATCAAAGCCCTTGCCTTCAATGTGAACGCCCATTCCCTGCTTTATCAGGCTTCCTTTCGGCGCCGAGCTGTCGTGCGTCCTGAAGGCTGATTGGACCATCGCCTGTAGCGTGCTGTCATTCCCTTATTCCCATTGTCCTCGGTGTATGATTCTTCAGGATTTGGGACCACTGCAACTTCGTATACATTGTCTGAATAACTATAGTGATTAAATGTTAAGAGGTGGGAGAAGGTTGCCGTTCCATGCCGTAATGTGCATCGCAGCGGAGCGACCTTTTTAAAAACTCGTGTAGAAAGGATTGGAGTCAACCAGATGTTTTACTTTACCCGAAAGACCACAAACCTCACATGGCTTGAAAATGGCTCTGAAGAGTTTGGAGTGTGACGTGGCCCTTACGCGTGTTGGTTCCCGGGCCTCCTATGATTGATATTTCAAGATCTTCATATACGGTAGAGTCTGCTCATCTGCCACAGGGCGCTTAGACAATGGGGATTTAGCTGCCCACTAAGTATTGCACTTGCCGTACCCCTCGGATCGGTTGTTACATAGTTCTGATTGTTATCTTAATACTCGCAAACTAAATTACAGAATAGGAGGGAATCCACTGTAACAATGGTACACGTGTGGCAAAGCACGGAAAATGTCAAAACATGCGTTTGACGTCAGAGAGGAGCGGGGAGGTAGGTGTTAACCCGTTAACAAATGGGAGTGGCTACATCCGAGCGGAATAGGGAGGCAATAAAGTGCACAAATGTTTTTGAACCTGATCCAGGATTGAAAGATGGAGACTCTGCCAATGAAATGAATGCCTTTTTCCATGATGAGGTGAATACTGAATTTGTTGATTAGGGGTAATTGATACGGAGGAACCCGTTTTCACTGATTTGATCAGGAAAAGTCGTTATAAAAAGGCAAGGAAGGGAAAAAGTGAAGCAGAAGACCAAATGTGGGGACCTTTCGTCAGCGGTCGAGTGGTGGTCGCTCAAGACGGCGCCACCTTCAAATTCACGAAGAAGCCATTCAGTCGGGATGGGCTTCATAACTGTGGACGGTAATGAGAGTTCGGATAATACAGTAAGAACTCAGACTGGTAGGTACATGCACTTCGTTCTGTGTCGCCAGTATCGAGGCTAATAGCCGGAAATGACAGGTTTTACGGTAATTTTTAAAAACACGTTTTACCACATGATTACGGATCGGCTAAGTTAGCCGACCAGGCAAAAGTATGACCTATTGCGCCACTAGGTCCAAGGTAGCTTAATGGGTGATGGATGTTCGGATTGGAAGGGGCCGCGTCTTTCGGAATAGAAAGTGTTATGAGACTCACCAATAGAAGTGCTTAAGGTTAAACGGAAAAGACATTGGGCGCAATTTCGGAAATGATCTGGATGGGAATCCAGTAGTGTATCAGTTGTGAGAAATTGTGAGATGTTCCTTGCAGTGATGGCAGACAAGGAGGAGAATTAAGGTCTTATGGGGCTTATGAAGCAAATAATGAGGTAGATGAGTGAAATGGTGACAAAAACAGTGTAATTTCTCGCTAACCATTGTACGGAATTTCGAGATGATAGTTACGGAGTATCTGGATAACTTTGGGGTTTCACTGATGTGCTATGTACCAGGCCGGACATGTTATAAAATGTGAATGGAAACCAATGTCTATCGCAGGTTTGTGTCAGGTTCTGTCCAATCTAGATAATCAAGTATTTAAAGTAAAACAGCCCCCCCCCTACAGGTGTTACTTTCTGTGATCCTTTATTTGATTTTTTGTTAGCGTACTGACGGTTTCGGGAAATTCTACTACCTCTTCGTTATGACTTCCCTCTGGTCAGTCGAACAGTTAAAGAATACCTTCAGAGATGCTTTATAACCGTTCAAAACTTATCACTAGACAACCTCGTAACGAGGTTTTTGTTGTAGAAAATCGGGCTTCATATACTCTTAGCAATGTCAGCCGGTATGGATAATATGCGTAGTAAATAAAGTACTTCCATATGTTGGATATGGGCCCGAATGGACGCAGAAGCAAACTTCATACATTCGGCTGAGGGACATCACGAAGAAGAGACAATGAACTGAATGATTTATCCAATGTCAGTAGTGCGCTACTGGAGCTTGGCAAGTGATCTGGCTTTCTTCAACTGAAGCGATATGCGAAAGCCGTACACAACTTACTCATCCAATTAACCGCTTCTCTAACAACTATCAGCTGAATATATGCTGTACAGTGGTTATAGCTGCCACTGTTTCGTTTTCTGAAGGTCTGGAAAGGCGGGCGCATAGCTAGGCGTTGGAGGCAGAATGATTGATGCGTGAATCCAGGAGTGACAGTGCACTTTTCATTAGACGTGCCAATTATGTAGTTTTCCTTATCACGTGCTTTGGGGTTTCTCGCTTTTCATGCGTATCTTTCGTGAAAAAGTCTTTATATGCCTGTTAGAATTGTTCCGTACTGGAAAGTTATATGTGTGGGGTTGGCCTAATGTTTAGCTTTACTGAGGGGACCGTCTCTGATGAGCTAGTACTAGCCATTTTCCCAACGTAGCTTATCGGAACAAATTCCATGAAGTTCCAAGCGCCGATGCTACTGTCGTTGGTGTTACTAAGCGATCAGGATGAACCAAGCAGCTTCTAAATGGTGTTCTTCCTATGTGACCACACACGGTCTGCTTTTAATTTCGCAAATCAGACCAGTGTCAGCTTCCATGACCCTGTCGGACTACCTGCAGTTCTTTGGGCAATCTCAGCTTCCTGTGCTTTATATGTGCTGTGATTGTTTGATCGTAAAAGGTCGTTTTTCAGTGGCGGTATTGTTACCCAAATTCCGACTCTACGTTGATTATGGATCACGTTGATCAGCAACCTTCTGGTAAAGTAGTGTCCAAGTTCTCCCGGGCGGTCTCACACCAGGACCATTTTTATGATCAGGCACACTTCTTTCTAACCAACTTAACCCTCGAGCTATTCTTGACTCGCTGTTGTTTGAATAGGTGAGAGGGTATGATCTTGGATAAGACCTTTCAGGAAAAGAAGAGTACCCTCAGAAGCAAGAGGAACTATATGCAGGTGAACACTCGTTTTCCAATTAGGTTTGTGTTACCGGGATACCCAACTGAGTTGCAGCTGAATCCGTCGTTCGTACTATTCTGCGACCGAATGCGTTGCACAAAAACCGCCTCGTGTTTTAGTTAAAACTTGTATAGCATACTACTTGTTTCGCCCTTCTTGGTGATGCATATCGAGAACGTAGTTCAAGGGTTTAAGAGCGTAATTTTGTACTGAAATTGTTGTAATGCAATCTGGACTCGGTCCTCAGGGTTTTATTAATTAGATAACATGTAGGGATTCCTTGGTTCTTGCACTGGTGAGAATAAATTGTTTACATCTGCATTATAGGCCGGAATGAGACGTCTTGTAAGGCACGGGCTTAGCAATTGCACTCCATTTTAGAGCTTGTCAGACAAACTGGGCGATTTCCGATATGATATGGCCAGACTGAAAAAATACTCTGTTCCATAGTTTTTACCGAATTGCCATTGCACTTCAGGTACCTTTTCAGCAGATTTATTGACTCATCCCCTCGCTTACTTACTCGTGGATTCTGTATTCATGCTGACTTGGGTTCGCACGCTATTCAGTGTGCACGGTTGTAAACGTATCACAGTAATCAAGCAATACCACTCGGGTCGTAACGCTAAAGGCTGTGACTACTCGGTGCCTGGTTGATCAGTTTGGTATTTGCAAACCAACTTCCTTTTAACGTGGCTTCGCCTAAAGCACGTCCATATCTACTTTTGAGTTTCTTTGGGCGGCACGGCTTCATTTTGCTTTTGTCTTTTTCTAGAAACCAGTCTATCGGTTTTATCGGATGAGGATAAGGCGGAAGTCGATCTTCGTTCCGTATATGTGGGCAATGTAAGTCTGACAATTCGCATCCGTTAACATGTTCTTTATACCCAAAGGTTGATTACGGTGCGACAGCAGACGAGCTGGAGGCTCACTTCCGTGCATGTGGGCCAATAAACCGTGTGACCATTCTGTGTAACAAATACACCGGCCAGCCTAAAGGCTTTGCCTATATCGAATTTGATACTCGCGATGCAGTGGAAGCGGCAATGGCCCTGGATGAGTCTAACTTTCGAAACAGGGCTCTTAAAGTCCTTCCGAAGCGCACCAACGTTCCGGGAATGTCCATGACGAACCGACCACCATACATGAGAGGTGGCCGTGGTCGCGGACGCGGGATGCCGTTCGGGTTACGTCCGGCCTACTACGGTGGCGGCAGAATGCGTTTTCCTCGGTCCCGGTAAGTATTTCACCAACCCGTGTATGCAAGCCTCTGTTCTCCATCAATATTTATCATGACTTTTTCTTCCACAATTTTAGGCGACGTGGTAGTTATTACTATTATCCATATTGAATGGGGACGCGAAAAAAAAGAGAAAAAAGTGAAAAGAATGTGAAAAAAAGAAAACTCAAAAAATGTAACTGCGACCTGCTCCCCAATGTACCTCCAATCTCTAGTTCGTCTCGGTTGACCGTCGCAACCGTTTCTCCCGATTCAGCGTGGTGTTTCGCTAATGAGAACTTTATTTGTCCCCTGTTTCAGGTGTAGTGTTGGTGTGCATCAGCAACAACAACCGACAACCGACCAAGTGTCGAAATTGAAGTTCTATTGCATGCCAGTTTGCACTCCGTTAAAATTGCCCATACTTCTGTCATATTTCTCCCGTCTTTTACAATTTTTCATCCATGTATCAACGTGCATTACTACTACACTCTCGTTGGGTGAATTAAATGTTTTGGTTACATGCCGCTTGTTGTGCTGTATTCACACGATCCACAAGAAGTTATGTGATCCACTGGCGTCCATTAGCTCACTAGAGCAGAGAAATAGGACTCATAGCCGAGGGGCAATAACACAACAATAAAAATGAAGGGAAGCTGAGTTGTAGAGTCTGGGATTGAGAATCGAGGTCACTGTTGATTGTGACATAGATTAAATACGAATAGGTGAAGGGATAGGGAAATGTAAGAATATAGAAGGGTTGGATTCAGCTGCACTAGACGAGCCCCTTCCGAGAACATTCACAGACTTAGTTCTGAGTGCACTCATAGTGTAGACGATCGTCACAAATCTACATGCGCATTTCTGGGTAGAGTGGGAAGTATATATATGGAGGGTAGCATCGTTTGCAAGGGCGTTTTTGCGAGTAGATAGCTTGCAAATAAAGAAGAGTGAAAGGTAATACGCAACCTTGAGAAAGCGGTGGTTTTACCCTTTGTATGAGGCGAACAACGCTGCCAAGAGGAGACTGCGGTAAGCGGTTTAGATAACTTCCGATCCAGCTGATCGTTATCCGATGTAGTCCGTATGTGAACATCTTAACAACGAGGCCTCACTATCGGACGCCTTTGAAACATGGATACAGTCTAGTTTCATCATAAGGTCACTCGTGTAACCACGGAACCTAAATTCGCCTTCATCAGAAAACAACCCGGAGTGTGTGTGTAAACCCTCGTTTTAAGCTGCCCGACTACCTTAGAACTGAGCCCAACCAGCCCGCTCCTTCAAAGCAATATGTCGTTCGCTGCTGATTGCTTACTATGTCTGTTACCTGTACATGCTGAATGTTGTGTATGTGCGACCTATTAACGTCTGTCCTCTAGTTGTGATGCAACTAAAGATGCGCACCGTTTTAACCGTTTATCGTTGGTCGAATTGGAGGGTTTTTTTCAAGACCGTGCAATCGTTTAGACACAGCCTTCAGATCACTGGATGAAATGTGATAGTAATTGGATGCTAACTGTTCGTGTCAGGAATGGGTCAATGCTCGGGGACAGGGAGCATGTGTGGGTTTTTCCAATCCGAGGCTATAACACCAGTGGAAAAGGGGTGAAATATAATTTGACCTAATTCTGGAGCGCAATTTCGAAACTAGGTGGGTGGATCCCGGTCAGTGGCTTCGATGTGTCAAGCCAGGAGATTATCGAATAATCTTGCAATGGTGGTTATGCCAGCTAGGTGGGATTGGGATAAACCAGGTCAGTGATAGGGGAGGTATGATAGAGTTAGAAGCTAAGATGTGGGTCTTGGTTTTGGCGTTCTTTTATCTGTTTGATATTGCCGGAAGCCATGGGGATAGGAATCCCGATTACCAGCTTTTGTGAGACTGAAGTGGATAAGTTGAACCGCCCTTAGACTTATTGACCTATTCGGAGGTGACAGTGCAGGAGTTACGATGGTCCATGTAGTCAAAACGTATTTCACTTGATGGATGCTTTACCCAGGGTTTAGATATTTTACCGCCAGAGGCAAACGTAAACTACTTCGTGGATCGTTCTAATTTCGAACGATGGAGGATTAATTTTTGCATCCCGTCAGTGACGTTCTCGGTTAATTTGATAAGCTGAGACCTGGCGCAAATCATTCTGCTGGGTTCAAAGCAAGTTAAGTGCAGATCCTACTGTTACAAAGCATCATTCTGAAGTACTACCAAGTCCTCCTGATAGTCTGTATAGTCTTGCCATTACTGATTGATTTTCACCATTGATTCTTTGCACCATGTAGAAGATGCGATCGTCTGTGTATCCTCCTTTCACCACGATGTGTCGATGGAATTCCAGCTGGCAAACTTGTATTTTTGTGGTTTAATAATTACGACTTGATAACGTAAGCGGTGTGCAAGGACGTGTTATCAATATCGATAAATCAAATCCTCATCGGGACAATCGACATATAATAACTGGAGGGTGGTAGTTATTCAGTGCCGTCACGCGTGAGTCTGACGTTTGTCTTCCATTGCGAACTGCCAAACGACAATACTTTTCCCCTGTGACAGCTGTTCACCAGAGTGCCGCCCTGGTAACTTCTACAACTAAAGCGTCTTTCCTCCCTGAGGTTTTGCGAGTTGTGCGCTAACTCGTCTTTGCCGTGCTGATCAGAATTCAGGTTTCTGTTTTCAAGTGATGCGATTTTCTCTCCACGGTAATCTTTACTGTTGGTGGTTGACGTTCAAATATGGCATCATATCCTCAAACGTCAGGTCAGTGTACTTGTCAAGCAGTCTGAACACTCAGAGCTCATTCTCATTTCGACGTACGAGTTATCTGTCTTGATGTGGCGTTCACCAGCATCTTAGATTTCCCAAGCATCTTCCCGTGATTCGGGCCGTTCCGTAACAGACGATTGCGGAAATGACCACAGTTTCGATTTATTCAGTTGGGCTGTAATTCGTCCGCTAATTGCTGTCTTTTTGCGCCAATATTTTACCTGAATTGTGCGCTGTTTCCTAACATCCGGACGAATCTACGAAAAATACCTGTCTAGTGAAAGTCGTCCATGGTTAATAACGTGTAAACTTGAAACTGTTTAACCCGGGTCGGTCTCTGCGCACCAATCATGGGTAGACGCCGAGTCCACAGAGCTTCACTTGACTTGTCTGGCACAGTATTTTGTAGATTCAGCATTTTGGATTTTCTCGGGGTTTGTGCATTTAGTCTCAACAGTCGATATGCGTCCAGAACTGAGGTGACCCACTTGAAGCTTGAGGTTCCTAACTCTGAAGGTAAGCATGAACGAAGGGCGGTAGTGCTGGCATTGGGCACTTTAAAACCTGATTTAACTGGTAATCGCTAACCATAAGAGATTTGGTTTTGTGATTCATTTGCCCATCTTGTGTGCAATGTATTCGCAAATACTAAGTAAACAAAAAGGGATGTTATTCGCAAATGCAAGCTGTATTTGTGTGAACAGAAACAGCTATTCGCTTCACTAGCGCTCCCTGTAAACTTCAGAGCAAGCCCTAGACACGATATTTTTTTTCCTTTTTAAGTTAATTTATTACGATCTGTAGTATGCTCTTGATTAGAAGCAAAGTGAATCCAGCGTGCCGTGCCATTGTGCTCCATCCTCGAGTTTCGAAATTTTTAGTGCAGATAACAAGATCTCGGTCTTTTTCGACTTGGCCTGATTTGAAGTTTGAACATTTCTGACACAATTCATTAGGAAAACTCAAGGTCGTCAGTTAAACCTATCTGACTCCAAAGGGGCATCGCGGCATCACATCGCTCGATCGGAAGTTCAGACATTCCAATTCGCACATCGTTGGAAGTTGAACCATGAGGTGATCCGCTGAAGTGACCAGCTGAACCCCGGTGTTGGCTTGTCAACGGTTCACCTGGTTAGTCTTATTTCTCACTACCTCACAGAACTAGGCTTACCACTGACCTTAACTCAAAAGGTGACAGCTTTTCTCTTGGTTCGTGTCGTTTCGCGGTGTCTCGCGTAGTAAGTGAAATCTGGCCTGAAACTCTGAAAAGGAGATGCCTGTTTGCCGATAAGCCAGAGAATAAGGACTTCCGATGGACCACTTTTTTATGCTCGTAACCTGGGAGGGTTTCTTAAGGGTGATTGCTTGTAGGGGGTCCCATCCTCGGTCACTGGTTACTTCCGAGACCTACTACTTGCTTTGCGTCTCCCCACTACAAAGTGACAAAACGCAAAAAAACTCGATTGCATTTACCGCACCATTTAGCTCCATGGTGATGAAAAGCGGATTTCTTTACATGGTGTGACAGGGAAATTCAGCCAACTATGTAGTATTGTCTGGCAGATCCAGCCATCGTATTTTACTCTTGATTCACTCGTCTCCTGATAAAAGACCATAACTTTGATAAAGGTTTGAGCTACTCTAAAGTATACCATCGTCCACGCCAACCAGGCTGGCGAAAGACGGCATCACGAGAAAGCAAACTGCATCAGTGTGTGAACAGCGTTTTTAAGTGGTTTGGCATAAAACTATAGATAACGTTGAAGACTTCCACGAAATCGGGCACAACCTATAAGGAGGGATTTTCAACTTTGTAGACACAAGCTATCTTTTGCTGCATATCTCCTTCAGTGAGTCTACCTGCCTGGTGCTGTTTCTGTTACGCTGATACCCGATGGAGAGAGATGCAATCGTCCACCTGTCTAGCTCCGTCACGGTCTATGTACCCACCATTCTCCTTACCGCCCCGTTCGGCATTGGTATGCTGGCATGTTTGTGCGGGTCACTGACACACTTACCCGACCGTGTTCGCGCTCCGTCTGCTGGACCTGCTCCGACTTGTTCTGTCGTGACGCCCGTGTGATCGCAATGCCAATCAGCATCACGAGACTAATCTCGGAGGAGACAACCGCAACCCACACCGGCGAACCAGCATTTCGTCCGCCGTTATCTGATGTGCGAATTTCACCGCCTGTATGCCATTCAGTGACAGATTTGCGCACCTGATGACGCCACGAACGTGGAAAACAGTTTGTATAATTTTGCTCACCTGTTTGTGAACAGTGTATTTCTTTTTTATATTCGGGATCGTTAAACCTGTGCGTGACTCAAAGTTTCGTCTGAAGAACTCAACACAGAATACCAAACTTATTCAGGGAAGCCCTTTTGGGTGGCACACAAATACATAGGTCCAAATAGTGGGGTCTTGGTTATGTCTGTGTGAGATCGATCTCAGCGATTCATCGTACCAGTTTCCGAAGAGCGTCAGTATTCTCAAAGGTAACGTGCTTCCAGTCAGCATGCTGCTGATGAAATTTTCGGGTGTCATCTGGCCGCCCAAGTTGCTACTGGAGGACAGCCATGACTTACGAAACCATCGTCCTCCGGTCATAGTATGCAGTCCTCAATAACTGCTTTGGTCTCGCTGGTACATTACTGAATCAACTAAGTCATCCGCTGGGCGTCGTCACCAACCCAATGTAAAGTTGAAGGCTTTTCACAAACTTTCGAAACTTGCACATGGTATCGTCGAATTTGTCTATCTCTATCCTCGTTAAATTTGCTATCGCTATAAGCATGTGTGGGTATCTTTTGTCTCACAAATTCATACTTTAGGATATCCGCAGTACATTTTGTCGAAGTACCGTCTGCTTTTGGCTTATTTTCCGGTTATCAGTCCCTGCAACCTTCCTAATACAAATCAGGTGACCATTTTCGCTTCGATCCAACTTTTCTCTTACGAATTCCATGTTCTTGCAAGCTGTCCGAGAATTGCAACTCAGAAATTCCCTACTGAAAAATGGCTTCGGATTGCCTAACAGAAAACATCGTAGGCTTTGCTCTGTTGACCGAGCTAGACTTTGGTCGAGAATAAGAGGGAAAAACAGAATGTGGACTAGGAATAGGGTTCACAAAGAATGTAGATGGGCATACCATTGATTTAGTTGGGCTCCAAATATGGCTGCTAATTTTTCTAAGTAATCCTTTATTTCTCTCGGTCCTGGCAAGCAGTGTTTTAGTTGACACCAGGTATAGTTGTAAAAGATGGAAATGAGTTGGTCTAGTGAGTAAGTTTTTTTTACTGTCCTAAGGTTCGTGCCGCTGGAAATAGAATAAGCGCCGGAAGGATGCTTATTAAACTGGGCAACCTGTAGGTAGCCTAGAATCTTCAGAAAAAAAGGCAACTAAATTATCAGGCCCAGCGAACAAACCAACGGCCATTATCACAACCTTAGCGAACAATCTTCTCTGCAATTAAAGACAGCGACCTAATTTCGAGCAGGAACCCAGATTTCTACAGTTGGACCACAGAGAGTAGTGAAAATCAAAGATTGCTTGTCTCGAGAAGGATTCGCTGCTCGAAGGGAAGGGGTCTAATCAACGGGTTAGAGTTCCAAAAAGTCACTTGAAGGACAGGACAAAAACACTCATTCGAAAACAGCGGGTCTGCTATTTGCTCCATTTTGACGTCAGTAAATTTTCTGAGCATTTCTGATGTGTGAAAGCGTACTTCAGTGTGCCTTCATCGCAAAGTGTATATTGCAGTACTCAGTCGTACAACCGATTCGTCGGCATCCTGTTTGTCATTTCTCCCATTCACAGAGCATAAATAGCCGTCTAGCAAGATGCATGCCACTGGTCGGCGTCACGACCAACGAATGTTTACAACTCGGCAGCCTCGAACCGTTTTCCCCAGTAGTGGCAGGGCTGTTAAGCTTAGTCGGTTTACGGAAGCCACATTTGAGGGAACATCAACTTCTCCGCTTAGTGAGTTGTTTCATAGGTTCCGCATCCGACTGAGTAAAAGGAGCCGTAGGTGAAGTTCGACGTGAAGTTGTTTTCCACTAAACAAAAAGTATACCACGAAGGTTGTCTGGAGAGGTCCACTGGTACGGACAGAATGATATGTGCACTTCGAGATGCGTTTTGGGAGTGAGAACACCAAAGTGGGATAAGTTTACTGATCTGAATGGGTACATCTGCAGAACGGCTATTCAAGTTTATTGAAACTCTTCTCCATTAAGGGATTTGTCTCAATGACGGTTCGCACGTCAAATGACAGACATTTATTCTAATGCTTTGGAAGCGATGATGTCTCCAAACTACTTTTTACGTGTTGGTCGCACTGGATTTTTTGTGGCACGCTAGGGTGGTAAGTGCTCGTGATTAGGGTAGTGTGTCGTTTTTTTTTGAGCAAATAATGTCAGCAATACTGAGATGCAAACATTTGCACTTTACCGCTGGCAACCTGCGTTCGAATTTGGCAAGGTCGTCGAGTACATAGAATGTACATAGAATGTATACACACCTGAAACGATGTATCACAGACCAAGTTGGTGAGCTTTGTTAAGCAATTAAGGTCATGTGTACCTGAGTGTTGAACAGCTATTTTCAGCGTGCATGAACTCCGGTTATTTATAGACCTAAGAAACATAGAGCCTGACGAGAATGAGTCAGTGCAGCGTGATATCTGTAGTGAGTAGTGAAAGTGCAATTGGTAAAAAGTGGTCGCGGCGAGTAATCACCATCGTCAGCTACACTAACACCGACTAGGACAACATGTCGAGCAGTTTAGCAAATCAGGCAAGGTGTGAAGACTTTGCAGTTTATATAAGGCTGGTTTGTTTTGATATTCAGAAGTTTGCAATTACACGACAAATGGCGCACTGTGGTTTCGACCGGAGAAGTGCAGTCCCATCTGGTGTTCAGTAGGAGACTCAGTCAGTTTCCTTTTGCGTCTAGTGCATAGTCATTAGGCTGTCCCAAATTGAACTAACCGCAGGCGATTAGTTGCCTTTTCTTTTGCGCACACAAAAAGTGATGCAGATAGACGAACAACTAAGGCTAGAGAGTCAGGATTCGCTTGAACCTTCGTATTCAGGAAGAACAACTTACGGAGAAAAGGGGGATCAATAAACTCACGAGAATAACGCATTGACGGCTTCATCCGGGATGACTAGGAACGCAAGCGTGAATAAGTAGAATTAAAAAGAAAAGTCCAATCAGAATCGTGAGTTATCGTTGAACAACGTAAACGATGAATAAAAATCGTGCTGTCATAGGAGCCGCTGAGACGATTTCTGCACAGCCGATTAGGAGGCCTCAACTATTCATGATAGTCCCATCTAATAGGCAACGATTGCCCTTTTCAGTTGAAGATGGTCCGCAACAACACAGTGAAACACAGCTTTGGCGGCCCACATTTGTGACGGCGTTTTATCTACCAGGAATATTTTGATGAGACACTGCTCGTCCATCATGTCCTTGGAAAAGCTGAACAGTTTACTCAGGGACGAAAAATGCCCGCTTTTGACGAGGGCAAACGACCGACCGCTCGAACCCCATGCCATTCATCACAAGAAAGGTATGCTGCTTGTATCTACACGGCAAACGTCAGGTGCTATGAAAGAGTCTACCCAAGGCCATCCATCCCACGCTTAGCATCAACGTTGGCGACGCACAAAAAACATCAAAACCAAGTCAGCTGTAGCGTGCTGGCAAAACTAGTGTGGTTAAACGGTTTACGACAGGTTCCACCAAAAGCACGTGGCAAATTCGCGTAGCTTGGCAATAACCGAAGTCACGATATCTAGGTCAGTAAGAAAAGCACAAACATCTACCTACTTAAAAATGAAACTCAGCACTAGATGTGTTATTTGTAGACATCCCGGGTGGCCGGCAACTTCCCGAATTCATCCGCAACACTACCGCACGTCCAATGATGGTATTATGTATTTCAGCAAAACACTGCACCCTTTTAACTCGTCGCAACCCAGGCGTTGGTTGAAGGGGAACTTGCTGATTTGATGTCTGCGCTTTAGGTGGTAGGATGTTCCCATTAAGGAATCATTATACGGGCAAAGGTAAAACTTTGCTAGACATCCGGCACAGCCTTTGGTCTCGCCATAAGTGCATTAAACTTACAAGATGCGATGACTTCTTCCGCTTTGGATTTGTCCGACAGGGCGTCTACTTCAATGATAGAACACCTTTTCACGCACAAGCCACGAATAGTAGGCCTTTGAGTATACACGGAAAAGACGACGTAATTATTGTCTACGTTGTCTTTGGTCTGCAGTGCGACTAACACGTCTCTAAACAGGGTTCCTCGGACTTGAGAGTTATTCACCACCATCACCCTATCCGAACGATCCATGCCCTTTTTTGAATGTATCAGTCTCCACAATACTCATTTAATAGATGCCTTTTGATAATTGGTATTTTAGGCGATATTTATAACTAATTCCACTCAGCAGCTGTCGGAGAAAAAAGTTGTACTTCTGCAGTATAGGTTGCTACATTTTCACCAGAGGGTCCACGTATTTACAAGAAACCACCTCCGAAATATCCTAATTCTCCGGATTACCAACCGTACGGGTTTATTAGGAAAAGGCAAGTAAAAATGGTTGTTACGAGGTGGAGGTAACCCGTCGCTAAACCATACCTTCGGTTTGTGAGTTGAATTTGTCCTATTTGTTTTTCTTCTGTGGTGAATTAATTAAATACCAACTTAGTTTTTCGGGAAACTCACCTGGAACCCAGCTGAATCTCTCGTTTATGATGTTTTCAAGCAACTGAATGTGCTGCACCAGGCAGCCTGATGTTTCAGTTGGTACGATATTCGAGATATCGCGATACACGTATGGACGTAATACACTACTCATAAGGTTGCTGAAAATTCTTCGACAGCCCACGACCGGTTTCACCCTTCTTGAGGCTCATCAGGTAGGCGCCGGTAGATGCCGTAAGTGAATTTCTGACGTATTCTAAAAGGCATACAATTGAAGAAAATGCAGAAAATGGTCATGCAACAATTGTACGATTACCTTAACTCTTCATTGCTAATGGACTATTAGTCAGAGTGGACGGTCTTCAAGTGAATAGCGCACTTGTAATTTGGAACAGATGAACTAAAAAATTGCTATTCACCTAAGCCCATATGTCAATCATTCATCGCTTCTTCTAGGTTTCCCATCATTTTTGGACTTGGTAGCGCTTGGTAGGCGTTTCCTAAGTGTTATTTGACAACTTTCGACAGTGAGAGAACACAGCAGAACAACAACCTAATGCGCGCACTGATTCAAAGGGTAGCAATGATGAATAATGAGGAAAAATCCTTGATGCAGTGCAACGTAGTGTTTAGTACCAGGTCTAGCTAACGAATAAGTGTGGAGACGACCAAGCAATTATTGTTAAGTTTGGTTAACGTTATCGGTTGCGATCCTAGGCGATGCACGGACAGTACTCTGTCTAGTCATCGATGGTGAGTTTCTCAGATATGTTTCTAAACCCTTTCGAATTCGGTGCTGGCTCTTGATACCCATGACTCATTGTTGTTCTGTATTTCACTCTTTGTTCGGTATACGTGGCATTTACGACTAACAAGTCGATAACGGACGTTTTAGAACTTTTTATGTTCAAGACAAAACGAGGTGCTGTAGACATGAATCTCGTCGTCGCAAACCGGAATCTTGCTTCAGATAATACCAGTAAAGAGCCATTGTAGTACACGCACTGTGAGATCAGATAGAATTCCTTCGGTTAATAACCCTACTGGATTTGGCAGGTTACCAGCTAAGATGCACTGAGGAGCTACGTCATGTAATTCCGTGCCCTCTATTGGTATTTGAATACGGTGGTGGCCTTGCTTCATCAGCGTGTCAGTATCACAAATAACAGACATATTCCTACCGTTCTGAGCTCTAAATTCTGTTCCAGCTGCTTAACTTCGATGTCAGTTCATCGGGACATAGGCTTGTGTGAGCTCACAGGATGGCTTGTGCGGCTGCCGAATGTGTCCACAAGAGTCATCTCTTAATACTTTCACTTGTATTACTGAAGTAGGTGTGCCCCGCTCGCTCCTACATCCAGTGTTTCCTGGGGAGTATTTTTCTGATATAGGCACTTTCTACGCAAGCAGTTGTGTAGCACCTAGGTTTTAAGAGCACTTTAAACTTGGTTAGTATCTCCTGAAATAGCAAGTATTTTTTACGTTTCCTTTTCCGTTGATGTGGCACCTGTTTGGTGCTGTGGTTTATCTTCAGTATCTCATTGAATGGGTTAAGTGGAGAACCTTGCAATCTTTGTCTTCCAAGTGTTAAGGTAAGACAATCCGTCATTTTCCGGGACCTTTTCAATCCTGCATTGTGGACCTTGCTATTTTTAGTTCTCTCAAATGCGGCAGCTCGTTATTCCTTTCTGTCTCCAATGATCGATCGGATAACCGTTGAATTCTCGAATCAAATCCTTCCAGCAGCCCGCCTTCATGCTACTCCACCGAACGCTGAGAGTGCTGGAAACTTTACTATCTCAGTCGCACCAAAGTATTTATCTAAGTGCTACCTCAACATTTCTGGAATCCAAAAAGAGCAAAATATCCCGCGTGGTGATTGATATTGACCACTTCTCTAGTTCAGTTGTTTTTGCGGGAACTGGGCTCAATCTAGTGTACCGTCAACAAAACTTCGGATTTTCAAGTATATTTTTGAATATATTAACCAAAATTCGCATCTGAATATGAAGCCAAAACGTCAAAAATGACCCAAACCAATAGGATACCTTGGAAAATGGAGAAAAACTGGCGTAGTTCACTTAGACCACTTCATTTACAGTCATCAGATCAATATCTATCTAATGTGGGTTGTATTTTAATCCGTGAGTGCCCACGTGACTGATCAGTATGAAATTCCAACCAGTTATCTCTAATCTGATACACCTTAGGAAACGTATTCATCTGTTGCAGTCATTACCGAATTGTTCCAACAATTGCTTGTTGTTGATTGCTCACAGGATTCAAGGTTGTGGGCCTCATAAATGGACTACTGACCAGTAATCAGAGTTTTCTATATTTTGTCGTGTACTGAACATCATAAACGATAAACTGCAGGTGAGTCTCCCGTCAAAACCAAATTGGCATGCAAATGAGTGTAGTTCGCTCATTCGTAATCCTGTTTTACTTGGGTCTCAGTAAATATCTTACGTGAAGGGCGTTAAATCCTCGCGTATCTCAGTCATCACTATTGGCTCCCGGTGTGTCCTCTCCTCTCTTCTCTGCTTATCTTTCTCTCCGTAACCATTCGTCGGCTATTTAATCAGAGTCAGACCTATTGTGTCTACCGCTGTTTGTCACATGAAGTCCTTCTGCACGCTTCGTCAGTTTCACCGAGTGCAACTGACAGGTACTCATAGTACATGTTCCCTAACCAAGGTCCTTTCCAAACTTGGATCCACGTACCGCCGAATATCAATGAAAATCAGCTTCACGGAATTTGTCAGACTATCCCGACTTTACCACTCGTCTTTCCTGATTTATATAGGAGTCTGTCGACTCTGAAACGTTTTCATTAGGAGGTCTATTGACAGTGAGTTTCGTCTGTTTCTAGCCCACAAAATCTCCGGGGTTAGTAGCACTGTCATCGATTGGTGCAAGTTCCAAAAGGACTCACTCTGACTAAGGCTGGCTTGCGTAGTATTTGACTAGCGTATTATGTCCATATTGGTATGGTAAAAAGCATGTGTAAGCTCAAAATCCAGCACTCCTTCCAAGATGGAGGTAGTGTACATAGTTAACTGCTAAGCCTACGCTTTCACCTCTAATGTAGTTTCGTGCCGCCACCACTCAGGGAACAGCCGAGTCAATCTGGTGTCCTCAGACATCCCGGACCTGAACAGCTACCAGGTGGCACATCAGGACATCATCACTGGCAAAATGAAACTTTCGAAATCAGGTATAACTGTATGGGACTGGGGAGTTGACGGATGTCTGCAAGCACGTAGACCAGATAGAAGGAACACAGGCCTCAGTCCAAACCGGAAATAGTTCACTTATGTTTTGCCACGGTTGTGTTGTGAAGATTACACTGCACCATTTACGATACTCAGTTGTTTCATAAATCTAATTACACCTTCACGCTAACTAATCAGCTAACTGTTACGAAATCTGAATAATGTTTTTCGCTACTCTGTTGTCAATATGTGGACAGTCTTTTCTAAACTGATTGAGGCTTAGCGAATTCGAATTTTTCCGGTCATATGTACCTGTTGGAATCTGTTTCTTTGGGCACGAGTTTTCTAGGACACTCCCTGAAACAAGTATTCATTTGCCCAAACCTAAATGACAGAATAGCCCATCGCATCAATCACTTCCGGTTTGCCGGGCATCATTCACAACAGCCCGGCTAATGAATCAAGTTAACGCACACAAAACCTCTGTGGAGCGATTCCATGATTTCTGCTGTCATGGTGGCAATTAGGGTCACGTGGCAGTAGGTTGGCACATGAGGAATGCAAGTTGATCCACTTGATGAAATATCATTGGGGTACCAGAGATGTTTGATTGCTTGTAAACTGAACAAAACAATCATTTGCTATTCCGGCCTTCTCACTGGTCAATTTGGATGTCACCACGAGTGGGGATTCATGATGATTAACCCTCATGAATGGTTTCTACTACACTGAAGAAAGTGAAGCAAACGATAACTAGATACCAGCTAAATAGAGTGTAAAACCGACCGGTAAATCTGACCCATGATCACCGAAACGTTGAATGTTGATGAATATCCAGTCTGGTTCACTGTGTTTTACATCATTTAACTATGCGATTGTATTCTGCTGATGCGAACTAAATTTAAGAATAATCATCCGACCAAGTGGGTTAGGTGTGAGCAAATTTGTTTGCGATCTTAGTAGGAAAGAACACTATCAGACGTGACTTCAGTTTGTTTTGAAGCAGATGACAAGCTCAAAGGTGACAACATTCTCTCAACCGGTCTTTATTTAATTTCAGTCAACTGTGCGTGCCTAGAGACAGCCTAGGGATAGCTGTCCCTGGTAAAGTTTGGAACAGAACTCACAAATTTATTGATACACCAAATGCCATACAAACCACTTTAAAAAGCTGATCGACTTTGGAAGTGGACAGAGAAACAGCCAGCAAAACCACTTGTTAGCTGCATGCACGGTTGTGTAAATACCTGCCGTAGGTTTGTTGGTTCATGTGGATGAGGTGTAGAAGATCCTTAGTTCGGGGTTGCCGTTACAGTTTTGTTCTACAGGTTCAG
>SJOL01005976.1:263299-290432 GCA_004794785.1 Opisthorchis felineus | reverse complement strand
TATATATATATATATATATATATGCTCGGTAAACACACAAACTCTGTAGGCTTTGGTTAAATCTTCATCTCTGCCAAGGCCACGAGGCTCCCGAAGCTACTTCAAAGGTTTATCGGCAAAGTTGGATTTAGGTTTCCTCAAGCGACTGCACCAGATAAATAAACCCATTAGTGCTGAGCATAGTCAGATGTTCCTGCTACTAGAAAAACACGTTTTTCTTCCAAAACATATTATTTGGATCGAGCATATATAATAATTGCAGATACCAGCATGTTTTAGGTGATAAAATGACCAGCTTGAGATCAGTAAAATCGATATTAGAGTGCACGGCGTGAACGTACAAAACCATGTTTATTTAAAACATACACCGAATAGAGAGATTATGAATTTCCACCAGGCCTTCTTAACGCACACCAAATGCCATTGAGCTCTTGGCGGTTTCTGTTTTCCTGCTTCTGGTGAGCCCAGAACAAATAATGTCTTCAAAACATCTCTTTTAGGCAGCCGATCACTAAATTTCTGACATCTTTTTCTGGTTTATGCAGAATACTTAACAGATCATGCGGTTTTTGATTATAGAAAATCTACCAGTCGGTCAGAATTACATCCATATCTGCCATATTCTGTACGCACGAAGTAGTGACTAACCCGTTATAATAGGCTATAATACATACATTCCTGAATGGGTTTCTGCGTATGCCAGATGGTGAACTACTACTCCAATACCTGGATTCGAACCTCAAACGGGCAGCTTCAAGTTCATTACGGACCATGTACTTATGAGATGCAAACAGGTTGTTTCAGAAATAAGGAGCATCATAAAAACTGCAGATGGCGACCAACCGGCTACACTATAGGAGAGAGGAGAATGAGGAATAGGATGCCTTCCCGCTGGTCTTTTCAAGCTGGGAGGAGTGATAGTGCAGAACAAACTTCTTCATCCGCTATGTCAAAGCTGGGAGGATGTTACGCAAGACTTCAAGGACACAACCAAAATTGTGTTGTACAAAGGTGAAGAAATTCTACAGAATTTACCGCGAACTAGGCTTCTGTGGCTGGTATTCAATTTGTACACTGGTCCCTCAAATTATAGTACAAAATTCTCTTGATGAAAAGTGTGGATAGCAAAGCAGACGAATTAAGATTGACTTCATTTTTGACGCTATAAAAGTACAAGAATAAAATGTCGTAAACGGAATCAGCCAATCTATGAAGTGTTCGTGGACCTCAATAAAGTCTTCAGCTCCATCCTCAGTAGCACTGCTGATCGTCTCAGGCAAATCCTCCAACCTCATCATAACCTTTTATTCTGGGATGAACGAAAGAATATGGTACTGCGCAACTCCGTCAGTCAGGTTCAAAATCGGTAAAGAAGAGATCCAAGTTTGCCCATGCACCAATACTTTCCAGCGTCTGTTTAAATAGCGCTTAAGCATGCCACTACGCAGAAGAGGAATACCAACTCAATACAGTTCACATGGTTACTCAGTTGAATCGCAGCTTTTCGTGACCAATACTCCGCTGCACATCTCCACTATTCGGATGGTAGTTTTCTCGAATCGTTGCACATTACTTTCGAATTTTGGAGAATACTGGCAGCGTATGAACACGGACTCTAGCTCAGCTGCATCTCTCTTTGGCTTAGATAAAAATGTTTTAAAACACGTTTCATCAGCATAAACTCGAGTCTGAACATAAAATGGTGAGCATTCGATCCAACATTCGTCGTAGCAGTATACTGTACACCGACCTTATGTTGACTGTAAACTAAACTCATAAACTGCAAAAGACAGCATGGCATTTAACTGCCCTAAGGATCTTGTAAATAGGTGGGTTTTATAGTGTACAGGCCTTATCTGTACGACAGCGAAGGCTGGTTGCCATACAGGAGACCGATCACACTTAGAATATCTGTGAAAATCTTTGTGATCGAATGGGCAAACCCGATCCTGAAAACGGCATTTCCACAAGGGGTAAACGACTCTGTAAGCAAATGCAGTCTGATACAAAGCCAGCTCTGTTGGTCAGCCAAAGTCATACGGCCGCCGTAACTAGCAACCCAAACCAACTTGTCTAATGTCAGCTGAAGAACGGAGTTAGAATTTGGGGACGTTCGGAATTCCAATACTGAGACAACCTCTGCGTAAGTTTGTGAAATTGTGACCTCCATTTTAAGAAACGGGAGGACCTGGTACTTGACAGAGGGGCCTAGGAGACGGCCATCCAAGTGAACGTGAGGATTGTGAAGGTTTGATGCTTCTGTGTTGCAAGACAAGCTAGCCATTGATAATGGGCTCAATCTCCCGAATGTGGCCTTGACTTATTGGTGTTAGAAAACATGCGAATGTGAATGCATCGATAGGATTGGCCTGTTAGTTACCAGCGCACTCAGCAACCAGTCTGAAACTGGGGTAAAATGGTTGTTTGGCAATTGTTCAGGTGACATCCTTAACAGCGGACTGAAGATACCTCCTCGAATGGTGACGAAACGCCTGCAAGTCACTTGCCAAGCTCGGCGAACATATCAACAGCCACCTGATCAATTACCAATTAATGCACCAGAGCTACTAATATTCCAACATATTACCAAATTGTTGTTTTCTAAACAGTGATTGCTTGGCACTTGCGGAGGACATGTGCTTTAGCTATCTGATTATTGTAACACCGCCAGATTATCCATTAAAATATTGATACACTAGTGGATAGCCAACGGGAACATTTACACCTTACCACCCTGAGGACAGGACGGCCTTACTCTGAAAATTGAAGAACAACGCCAGTATCTCAATGATGAATATGTAGCTGGTGCCAGTGCTCACTGTCACTTTACCGTGCTCAGGTCAGCTGATGGCTTGCAGTAAGCCTGCGCAGGTTTACGTGCATGCCGCTTTCATCTAGGGGATCAAACATTAGTGACGGGTAAATTCGATTCAAATGTACAAATTCGACCGTCACCTGTGAAGCCTAGGCAGTCACCCTTGCTACACGACCCCATGTTGTACCACCTTATCATTCCCTACTGCACTACCCACTCGCCAGTCTTACTCAACTCATTCCGATGCAGCAGGGACTGCACGTGTAGGGTTCGCAGCATTGTAGCCCCACAGATTACCCACAGCTGAAATGGAGCCCTCAGCCATATGACATTTTTCATCGCGACTTCAGCAGTTGTGAATTTCCTCATTTTTCCATATCGTGTCAATACTGAGCCAATCCATCTGGTGCGCTCAAGCCAAACTTTTCGTAACCACGAAATATCCTTTTCCCCCTATTAGTAACTTAAGCATGAAATTCACGATTTTCTGCCAAACCGACACTGTTTCGTGTGTATTCTATTCAACATAAATCTTTTACTCATTTTTATGTTTCATATCCATAGGACCTGGGAATACTTGTCAGAAATGCTTGCAGGTCATGTGGAAATTTGGAAACTAAGTTTATGTTTGAGGTACCTATCTTTGGGTTGATCAAAATCCCGTGTGACTTCCGCTTTGTACTAATGTACAGAGATCTTGGTGACCCCGAGTTCTCTTGGTAGATATTATCCGAACAAATTGACCAAAGTAGAGTTCAACGAAAGATTAGTTCAAACAAATGCAAACACGACATGTTCTTTGGTATTCCTGCATTCATCTAGACACATATATTTAAACTGTCCCAAATCTAAGTGGTGAGGGGCGAGACGGCTCAGTTGTCAGAGCGCGGATTTACTGACCGGAAGTTCCGTGGTTCGAACCCGACCTCTGCCTCTCGACTTTTCCTGTCTAGGCTTGAGCAACCTGGCAGTATCCAGCCCTCGTGCTTCCTTCAGGTGGCATGGCAGTTAAGCACCAGAAGAGTGTTACAGCTGGAAGATTTATTTACCTATTTACAGATAAACGATAGCTTTGGTTGTCTTCAGTGGAATATTTCCGAGAAAAGTACTCACATATCAGTCTCACTTAGGATCAAAAACACTGTGATCGTCATCTTCGGACATGACACTATGAGTACCGCGCATGACGACTACCGTCAAGCGACGGCTTCCGAACACATTACAGTGATAGCTTCAGCAGGTTTTCACCCCCGCGCAAGAAAAATACTGTTTCCCAAATTCTGCAAAATGGAAACACTTGCTCCTAAGCTTAGTGAGCAGCTTCTTTCAAGGCACACGTCTGAAAATATGGATATCCTAATTTGCAACAGAGCGGATAAAATTGAGAAAAACTCCGAAATATGCTTATACTTATCTTCCATTTGTCATTGGTTTTGTGGATATTCGTCCAAATACCGGATGTTAATATGAGATTTGATTATCAGCATTTTGACTAGTTTTTTATACATCCAGTGGCCAATCTGTTTCGCACATGCTTATTACTTGCGCAAAACTAATAACTCCAATAAGTGCTGCTGGCGTCTTTTCTTCTGCCACCGTTGAACAGGATTTGTGTATAATGTCGTTTAAAAAATTAGGCTGTCTGTGCAAACCTTCAGCAAAGAAGTTAAGCTGGATGAATAGCAGCGTTTAGTCTCGGCAACTTATTGTGTCGGCAGGTACGCCACGGGCAACGCGACATAGCATTTGACGGCAGCTTCAAGGGAGAGATATTAATCTAACAGAGAAGTCAGTGGTGACCGTGACGTTGAAATATCACATTTTACTTCTTACAGTCTCCAGCAGGAGTGTGCTAAATATGACATAGGCACTTAGAAATCATGATTAGGCAACCATATTGGGGTTTTCACATTTACCCATTACAACAATTTCTAGATTTTCTGGTCCTTTGTTGCTGCTATGTAGTACATAATGGATCTTAGATTTAATTACCCGCAGCTGCCTTGTGACGTGCTAAATTCAACAAACACTTGTTCATATTCGAATCAATTGTCGTTTAAAGAGAGAGGAAGGGAAATCTTCCGATTACGCAGTGAGTGGTTGATCTGGGAAAACAAACAAATAAATAAATAAATAAATAAATAAATAAATAACGATGCGGTTGAACCTTCTTGTCGATATGGCTGATGCATCCCAAGTTCAAGGGAAGATCAGTCATCAGCTGGCTTTGCCTTATCACGGACATCCCATTAAACAGGTATCAAAACGCGGAACAACAGTGGGTTTGGCAGTAGTATAGTAATTATCTGTGTTCCCACACAAACCCAGTGAGATGTAAACGTGTGCACACACCAACGTAACTGTAGTATTTTGGTTCAGCAGATGATCGGTCGTGGCACCGAACCCTGACTTGACGACCCGACAAGTTCGAACATGCCACATGAGTGGGGTATTTCATCTTCAGTTCTTGTGTGAAAATCCAGCATTGTGACAAACCGTTAGTAACCGAGCCTACCTGTCCACAGGCTCACGTGCCGAAAGGAATAACGGGGAGTAAACGAATTCCTTCACTTTTGAAAACCGGTGGTTGTTGGGGTTGCCGTAGTTGATATCCGGCACCATCGGGTCTATTTTGAGATTCCATAGATATCCAAGTGTGAAGAAAGGTGACTTTAGGTGGATCGTCGCAAATTCGTGGTGAGGGGGCTTGTAATGACAAAGTAGACGTCTGAGGAGCGTTAGCTCCAAAACGTTTGCCAATTTTATAGCGGTGAAATGGCCTTCGTAAAAGATACGCTTTTTCTGAGAAGTAAGTGGAAAATTTTTTTGTCGTTTGATTTTCAGCTGAAGCGACTTTTGGTTTTAGTTATCACCTGACTGATCTGCCGTTCAGCACACTTTGTAATTGTTCTTATTTTTCTTAAGTATTCAGTAGCAAGCTTTGGCACGCAAAGGGTTTTAATTTTTGCTTCTGTAACTCATCGGTCATTGATTTGCTGATTTTCGTCCAGCCGCCTAAAATATTGACTGAATTGTTACTAGGGTCGAGCACTGTGGTTTCCAGGCACTTTGGTGTTTGATCTAGCCGGCATTGTCATATGGACAAAAGGCTCTTTATTATTCAGGTCTCAGCATATAATTAGTAGCTTGATCTGTTTTACCACCCTAATAAACTCCTGCAACTTTTTCATTCCAAAAGACGTTTCCTGTGCACTAATGGCCATGTAGTGTCTCGTAATATGGATGTCATATGCTCAAATTAATCGATTTATATTCAGGTACATGTGCGATTTTGTGCGATTTTGTGCTATGCTGTCTGTTTGGATTTTTCGACTTAAGATCATACCGTAAAAGTGCGCCAACCAAAATGCTTTGAAGAACGACATACTCATCTGTGTTGAAGGGCGTGAAAAAAATACCCCTGGATTCTTCAAGCGAGGATTTGATTGGACTTACGATTACGTACATACATACAGGTCATCCATGACGTTGCAGTCACAATATCACATGTTTTCAGTTTGATAGTCAACAGCAGTGAAACACACGTAACTACCGGCCTACAATCAGGGCAGATAAATAGCGAGCTCGTCTGATACTTATTTGGTGACATTTTGAAAACCTCTGTGGAAGATCGAGTATTACGAGTATTACAAGCGTAAGCCTAAAAATTCAGGTGTCCGTATTTTGATCTACAAATTGTCACTGTCACATAAGCCTTAAAGTCAAAATTCATTTCAGTAACAATAGGGTAGACGCAGGAAAACGATGCACACTTAACTGAGTGGAAAAGACCAGTTATTTTAACTGAATAACTTGAGATTTTACGCTTCAGGAAACAACAAACGCGGAATCATAGCACTGAACACACAATGAGCAAATTCTTTCTAGGGCAGCCACGGATGATCTGATGGTCACCACCCCAAGAAGTGAAACATTTCCATCTTAAAACGAGTGTATAAAAGGAGCTACACCTCGTGAACTTGATTGGTTTCCTGCCCCTCACCTCCCCAAAAAAACCAGAAGACTTACCAACAACTCATTACTGAATTAGACTAAAGTCAACTTAAATATTCGCCATTCTGTTTGTCGCGAGTTAGTTGCATTTACGTGACGTTTTCTTCATGCGACACCGGAACAAAGTTACCCGGCTAAACTGACGAACACTTCTTGTCTAGTTTACTGACGGCCGTACGAGCCGCTAGGCAATAGACTCAGGGGATGTGAAATCATTTTCCGCATCACAGAATCAAAGGACACATTAGTAAGTAGCTCATGAGATTGAATGGGAGAAGCTGTTAGAATAACTGACTAAGCAAGGTCACTGCTCGGAATTCTGCTTTCCAGTCCCGTTCATGTCTACTTTTATAGCAATGAAAACTGCCGTCTTCAGTGGTGATGCCAGGAAACAGTTAGCGGATAGCTTTTGTTGCCTGTTAGCCAGTGCATACTCAACCACATCTTATGGAGCAACTTATGTGCCTAGTGTAGTTTTCTTAATTAAAAAAGGCATAGCCGTTTTGCGTTAGAGCTTGAATCTAAACTGAAACTGGAACTGTGTAATACGAAACTAAAAAGAACACGATTCCTTTTCTTAAGCCACAGGGTTTGTTGTACCATGACATGTTACTCGATCAGACGCTCTCACAGAAAGCTAGGTTTAGCCCAAACGAGGCCACGATCTCCTTTCGTTGCAGTCACTGTTGACAAATAATGCCTACCAGGACCTCTGCTACGTATCTTTGGTATTGAAAAATCCAGTTGGAAGGCAATCTGGAGGAAGGCAATAAACTCTTTTAGGTAATCCATCAAGAGAGCAAGTTACTCAGGACACGTTCTAACCTCGGCAGCAGCGGAGCTTTAGTAGATTAAGTTTAATAACTCGCAGAGAGTACTTCGTAAATTGAACGCGCTATTTCCTGAAAACTTTTCGACAACTCACTGGCGGTTTCATCTTTCCTGAGGCCGATAAGACAGGTGTAGTCCCAGAGTTTTCATCAGTTATGTGCTCTGTTTGAACAACAGCTCTATTATTTTTCTGTCAGGATAAGAAGACTTTTTGAAACTTTCACGGTTGTCAACAATTGGAATCAGTTGATATTTAGAGAGTTTATCCAAACATGCCGCACTTCTCGAAACAGTATATCATTTTTCGACACAGACGCTTTTTTAAAGACAAATAGTGCACATCGCATTTGCATGGAAATTCGGGTTGCCTATCTTTTAGATGGTGCAAACCGTGCCCGCGTAACAGGACTTTTTTCTACTTTTGACCTTTTAGTTGTCACCACTCCACATTTTTCAAAACAGAACACATTTCCGCATCTTTTTGTTACTCAAATTTGTTACTCCGAGCGTTCACTTGAAAACAGCCATTTCGCCACCGTGTACGAAGAACTATTTAGCCAAATTAATTTATTTGCCAATGCTCTAATAGAACCTCAAATTAAGAGCGAACCTTATCTGTACACCTAAATCCCAGTTGAACATATGTAGTTTTTAATGCTGTGAGACCGTGCACGACACGCTGCACAACCTGAGTTCAATGGCTGAAATCACGGTTACTTATGCTCAAAAATCACTGTATTTCCAGGCTAAGCTGATCACTTTTCGGCGTGTTGCTTCAAAATGTTCCAGAAAATTACATATCTTCCTAATTTGTATAAGTCTTTTCACAGGTGGGCCATCAGAAACCTCAGGTTTTCCTGAAATGAAACTGAGCTCCATCTACCAACCCTTTACTATCCCGATGTTTTTCAACACAGCTCCACTTGAGCGAAGTGCACTCATTTGCATACCAATTTGTTTTTAAGGGGAGAATCAACTGAATTCCGGCTGAATCCCTCGTTTATGATGTGCTTATTCAACTGAATGTGCTGCACAAAGGCCGCCTGATTTTTCTCAGTGTTCAAGATGTCAAAGCATATATTCTTAAAGGAAACTACTCTCAAGGTTGCTGAAAACTCTTCGACGGCCCAAGACCGGTTTCACCCCTCTTGGGGCTCATCTGGTAGACAGGACATTGATTTGTGGAATATCATAAACGGGAGATACAGCTAGGATTAATATGAGTCTCCCGTATAAACCAAACTGGTTTCTAAATGATGGTATTTTGCAGATTTCAAACAACTTGGGTTCAAGTAGAATATACAGTTGAGTGGGACTCACGAGAATGCGTCCACTTGACGAACTCCAAGAACAGAGAAATCGGTTTTGGCTCCACTCAGTTTTAACAGCATACAGTAAATCAGCTGATCTCAAAGCAATATCGACCTCGGACGTACACCGGATGTACATAATAATAGGGCAAGCCAGTTTGCACTTCGTGGTGTACGATTCACATGTTGACGTACTTTGTTCACTTCTTTAGTATGTGTTTGAAAAGCATAATTTATGCCTTCGTGTGGCGAAAACATGCAATCTGGAAGATAGTTCTACGTCATTCAGGTTACAAACAGACCTTTGTTCAGGGTTTTGATTATCGGGTCAACGTAGGATAGGGTAGAAAATGGTCTCACCAGTCGGTCAGTCTATTAGGAGAAAACTGCAATTCGCCATCGTGTCTACCGCTCAACCGCCACGTCTATACGCACAGATGAGATAGACCACCAGGCGTGAGAATACTGATGGACTGATCGGCAGTAAATCGTTGAGTAGTTTGAGTCTACGCATAATTTTACACGTTAGAAGTGGGCCCATCAGACTGTGTAAGAATCTATAAAATACTGAACTGAAATGAGCGCATCAGATCGATCAAAATTCTAACTTATAGTACCTTCATGCTGCACATGAGGTGGCGAGTGACTGTACGAACGCCAAGAAATTGAAATGCTTGGTACATTTACGGGTAAATTTTAGTCAGTGCAGCAATTAGTGTCGGGTGTTTGTGCATATCTTCATCAAACTTTTACCAAGGTAGATGAATGCACTACCTAATAAAATCGGCATGAAACGTATTTCGGGTGACTTGTAATCCATCGGATAGGGTGGCCGTTAGACAAAAGAACCTGGTCGGATAATACACTATGGCCTGGAAATATGAAAACCGAAATGAATTATTTACCGATGGCTTCGTTAACATGTGTATATTTCTATCACTTAGATTTCTGTGACCTACGATCGAGTGCTTGGCTTGCATTCGCTAAAGCAAAGTTCGCCTTCAGGCGGTCCGTCGATATGGGTTTTTGTAGCCATATGGAAGAGAGAAACATAGTCGGTACTGATTGTGACATTTCAGAAATGCATTAGCGAAGATGAGAACTCTGACAGACGATAATGCCGAGCAACAATCCATTCAACAATGGTCCCTGCAACCTAGCTTGAAGAAACTGTTCCGGGCGCCAGGCTCCCGGTAAAGTTGGTGTATGTTTCCCCTCAACGAAGATAATTACGTTAAAAAGTAGAAGTAATAACCATAGTTTGAAAAAAGCACCATCATCAAACAAAATAGTGAGAGTTCATTCGGAGGACATCACTTTGAAAGTCATAAACTATAATGTTGTTTGTGGTCAAGGTTTAAGGAGATTCTCCATAGACGCACTTAGCCGTCATCAGGACCTACTTGTTCCGCTGCAATTGAGCCAATTAATCTTTCCTCCCTCAGCTTCATAGTGGAAACGTTTACATTTGTAAACTCAGCAATTTAGTTTTTTTCTCAGGCGTTCCTTGTGAATGGAGGAAGACGGAGCTTCTTTGTTGGACGCTGGTGGTCCAAACGTTGTGTCAGATTTCACCTACTGACCTTCTTGTCGAGTCCTGCCCTCACATCCAACTGCCATCAGTCTAAAGCTTCTGTAGCGCACGGGGTAGATAAATTAAATTTCTAGATTGTGTTCTCCGATAGGATATTGTGTTATTTTAATGGTATAGATAATACCGTTCTTCCTATTGGCCCTCAGTGGAACATTTCACACGATGGGATTAGCGAACACCATGTGGGCGAGGTTCCTTCTCTACGGCTTCAACGTTTTGGGTATAAACAGTAAATCATCTGGAGTTTCTTGAGGTTTGCTTTTCTCGAGTTCTTCCAACTACTTAAGAAAACCTCACACTGTACCTGCAAGAACAAGAATTTATTGACGAAAGAAAATGGTATAAGTTTTCAAGCACATATCGGTCTGAATTTGCTGTGTTAAGTTGCTGAGTTTATCCTGAACGAGGCGGCAGAATCAACAAAAAACATGCGGAAAGTGCACAAGTTGGTTTTACCGATAGGATTGTGTGGATGACCCCTTGAGACAGTTACCCAAGAAATCACAACCTTTAAACTGATGGAGTGTCTTTGGTGAGAGGTTTTGGTTGACTTAACGGTTGCTCCTGAAATGTTATTAAAATCACAAATTCTGAGGGTTATTACTTGGTGCTTTCAAATGCCCAGCTTTGGGTCGTGGACAGGTCATCTTGTTTATTAGTAATGCCTGTGAATGCGGAGTCGATTGCATTCTCCTTATGCTCGTTGTCCACGTCAGATGCAGGCTAAACCAAAGTAATCTAAGGCACCTTCGTGCACTTATTTATTCCACTCACTTCTTAGTGTGACTTCGGAGAGGGAGCCGGACTTCGAAAAAAATTGGGAAAAAATTCACCATTTATTGATTTGACTGTGTGCAGTGAATCAATGGATACGATAAACATTGGGAGTGGGCTTGAAGATTCCGTAGAAACTTCAAAACTGCATACACTAGTAAACAGAACCTAATGGAGAACCAGTGATCCTCAGCTCATACTATTGGTATTTACCGACATTTGCTTCTTACTTTTTACTTGGTGATCGCGGCCTATCCTTTGGCACATATAAGCAAATCATTTTACAGCTTGTTCGCCCCTAGTTATATTTATCTTTCATCCGATCTCACGTAGCCGCCTCAACCTGTCCTTTTAAAGGAGCAGTGTACAACAGTGATTTCTCGACCCCACACCTACGTGTATGTCAGGTTACGCTAACTGTCATCTTTCCTATGGTTCACGGTCTATTCGTGTTCTCAATCCTTGTGACCCTTCTCGGCTACACTCATAATGGTGAGATGTATGAGGTGGGTAAGCATTGCAGTCTTCATACAATGGATCGACCAATCAGTGAACCCCCTTTCAACCCTGCTATTCATTGACGGAGCATCATACCACCTCTCAAAGGTTGTTTCCGGCATACATGGAACAGATTAGTCCCTCGAATTACGTTTTACGACCTCCGCTACTTTCTTCCGTGCATATGCGGACTTTATTCGTTACGAACAAGCACTGTGTAGACCTGGGTGGAACAGTCCTACCGAGTAAACCGAATTTGACAGAGCGGACAGAGTGCTTTTGGTAGTGGCCGCCACTCCTGGTACACAGGTGAAGTCGGGAACTCACTGCAGTCAGGTTGTCCGCTGCGCCGTGGTCAAATTAAGTGGGAACAAGCTATAAAATACATCGGAAAATGGCAATTAAATCCTGGAAAAGGTATAGTTGATTTCCCTATGCAACACCGGTTTGGTTACAACCGCCATGTATCAAACAATGACGTGCACAAGTCAATGCTCTTGTAGCTGTGTCTCACTGAAGCGATCTAAAAGCCGTCAGAAAATGAATTGCTTACGTTGAACGAAAGCATCACTCACCAGATTCTGTTAATTTGGTTCCTGGTCGAGGACCACATGGATAAAAATTAGTGACTAAAGACCCTGAGAGAAGGCACTGCTGCGTCAGAACTATTGCCTTCAATGCATGGATAAACTTTCTTCTGTTTCCGCCGAGCACTCCATTCAGAAAAACCTAAACTAAATTAGTCCACTTATCAATGTTTGTTGTTCGATTGTCTCCCTTTAGACTCTACTGTTAGTCAATAGAGCTAATCGGCTATTTGGCATTCGGTTTGAGGCTGAATAACTGCATTAAAAAGAAATTACGTACGCTGTCAGTGCAATATGATACCAAAGGAAAGTCATCTGGCTGGAAATCATCAGGTGGTTCCGGACTGGTCTGCTGTAAGTGCGCAGGCTAAAAAAGCAAGTATTACAGGCTCCTGTATACGGACTATGCAAAGTCGAATTACTTCATTCGACGGACTACGTTTTAGCGGAAAAATTCTGCAGAAAATAAACCATTTTGGAAGAACAATTACCCGAAAAACAGTGGAATTTAGAACCTTGCCATGATTAGACTGAATACGACGTAATTTAGCAATAAATACAGCACATTAATTGAAGCAGGGGGGTAGCAGAATCAATAACCTAAGTCCGATAAAGTACAAACCTTAACAGAAAATGATATTTTCAAATTACTTTGGGTAATATGGCTTGACGGTTGCCATCAGTCGAAAAAATCAAAAATCGACTGTCAAAGATAGTGGAAAATATATTACAGACCAAATATCGTGTGGGCCAAAATACGGTTTACGAATCACTGCTCTTTGATTGGTTCCCTTTGTAGTAGGGAAGTAGTCACTGTCAATTGTGCACCGGATGGCTTTACTTTGGTCGACCCTCAGATTAGTGGTCAAAGTCAGGTATACGCCGAGCCATCTTAGGCTCCATTCATGTTCCAATTTTATGATTGACCGCTTAGACAGGATTCAGTGCAACTCTTCCTTCAGTCACGGAATCCATATGAAGTGATCGCTTATTGACTGGCCCCCAAGTAACACTTCCCCGACGGAGGTTCCATTTATCGTGCAAGTTATTCTTCCACTGAGTTACCTACAGGACAAAATCCCAGTTGGAAATCCCTCTTCATACTGCCAATAATAGAGGAAATGTCCGACTGGTTTCCCAGATGAATAGAAAACCTGTGCGTGCGTGATCTTTGATCAACAGAACTGGGACAATCACTCGGTCGTCGCTCAAACAGTCGCACGAGCTAATCGCATCGACTAACTGGATACATTTAAAAGTAGGCTCAAAAGGTAGCGAAATTTGAATAAGGTGCTTCATCAATTTAGTATACTCCAAGCAGGATGCTAGTGCCAGTTGTAGGGAGAAACTGTCAGTAAACGTTTTATAAATTTCTGAACTAAAAATCACTACTGAAAAAATAAACGTACGAAGATCTGAGCAGGCACGCTGTATACATTAAGAACACAGATCTAAAATTACTGTGTGAATCCAACCCAGTCTAAAAGGTCGCATACCGATGCCAGTAGTCAGTAACGTTGTACGGTTAATTTTCTAGGAGGAAACTATTCATAAGGTTTCTGAAAACTATTCAACAGCCTGCTACCGGCTTCTCCCCTCTTGGGGCTCGTAAGTTAGGCACGGTCCGTAAGCTTTCGTCAACCTAGCAACAAGACGGTTTGACGTCATAACCTGCAGCTATTATTCTGCTATTCAAAGCCGGTAAGATCAACCTTGCCTGATATATTTTTTTTGCTAATAATCCTTTGTTTAAAACATCGCATGTTTTCACAGGTGCTCATTTCACGTGGAGGTAGCTTATAGATGTCACATTCAGCAAGAAAATGGGCCCATTTTTTAACCAGTGTTCCATAACTGTTGGCTTATGATGTTTTCCATTATCAGCGCGTCCAATAGAGAGCTTCTATGTTAATACGTCGAAATTTTTCAGTGATTCCTACAAGGGGTGGGAATCAGTTGAGGGATCGGTTGGGGATCGGTTGGTAGCACTTTATTAAGTCCAGGGATAGGAATATTCGAAAAGTAAAGCTCGGAAATAGGAAATTTCGTTTGCCGCTGACTGACTCTGTTCTGAAGGGTCATCTTTGAAACTTTTATACCTTGTGTGGTTTTTGCACGAAATCTATTATTCCAAATTTGTATGTATCTAACCCAATAGACGTGAATGATACTGTCATTTTTGGATACTCTCAGTGCACGAAACTGTTAGAGATGTGTTTACAAAACAACCCACATAGTCAGCGTTAATATATGTTTGCTTATTGAAATGCGAACACAAATCGAGGAGAATTTTCATGCAGATGAATAACGACGTAACAGATATTTGGCTTCCAGAAGAGCTGTAAAAGGGTTTAGTGGACGCAGGGGAACTAAACAGAGAAAACCCGATGCGCTTTCTAGCTTCTCTGTCGAACAGAACACAGTCAAGTCGTCATCATACTTCCAGTCATCTACACTGGATTGGATAACTTCAGTCTCTTAACGGCAAAATTACACCGTCTTCAAGTAACACCGAAGCAAGTCAACTGCTAGAGCCCATGTGATCCTGAGAGCAAACTATTGTGCAACCTACGTTCTTAATTAATGGCTTCTTAAAAGTCACCGGTAGTTATTGACATCCGACACTATTTGAACACAGGTTGCTCTGCTGTCAAACACAGCATACTCAAAAAAGAAACAAAGCTTTAAAACTGCCGTATTCGATGAAAAAACTATCATTTCATTCGAACGCAAAGCTTTGTGCCAAAATAATGTTGGAAGATTGAAATGTTTCCGGTTGTTGAATTTGTCAGCATCCTACTCCGTTATCTCACAATCGTCTACGATGAGCAAACATTAGACGAGCCGAATAAAATCGACTGTTTATACTAACACTGAAACGTCCAAGACTTCATTCCGCTTCGGATGAATAGAGTGCATTCTGGGCTGATGGAGCTGTGAAAAACTCTTTTACTGAGTAAGGCAAAAAACCAGTATGGTAAGAGTGAATCCGACGATAGATAGATCCTTTAATATCAGACATCTCCGGAAAGCGTGAAATTTATGCTGTCTTTTACAATGTGCATTTCTTTGATCCACAGTGTAAATCTACTTCATAGGAAATAGCCAAAGACAGTAGAGATACTGAACTAGGGCAGTTACCTGTGAGCAAGTCGGCTAGCCTAATGAGAAAGATAAGATGTCTCATGTAACAGTGCCGCAACAGGCATAGCATTTACGGTTTGCTCAGTGCCGTCGCCCCGATATCATTGTGACAATTTGTCCGCGCGGGATTTAAGGTCTTTGGTTGCAAAAAAACAACGATTGCGTGTGAAACTTGATTTCTTTATCACACTTCTAATTTAAAAATACTTTCGGAAAATGTGAAAGTACCGCATTAAAGAAAAGCAGAAATTGCCGCTTGCAGTAAATCAAGTTGGTGTGTTCTGCCATCGAGCAAACGCGGTTACCAAACCTGCCGTCAATGCGTTTTCAGTGGTGAGGTGCAAGAACGGACGTGCGTGCTTAAAAGTTACGAATTAGGGTCGTGGAAGAGAATGAGAAAGCGAAAAAACGGTAGCACTCGTGTATTGATGTTACTGTTGCTCCATTTCAAATGATGCTAGGATTTAGATTGAGCGTTGGGTTTCGCTTTTCCAGTAGGAAGCTGCAACCACGGAGGCAGGAAGAAAATCACAATAGTGAAACATTGTTAGCAAGGAGAAACTGTTTCGCGATCTAGTAGTCTGAACAGGTGATTGTCCGAAGAATATCTCATCGGGATGTACAAACAATGAAAGTAAATTAGTCCTTCAGTACACTGGACAACTTCGTGCTTGGTCCGTTCCTGATAAATTACGGCTGTTCACTACGGTGACGGATAAGTCGTATTTTTCGCGTTTTGTTGTTTCATCTTGGTGAATTCTCAGTATTTCAGCTTTTGATATGCATTCCAACAAATAAATTTACAAGGATTGACAGGGTATGGGGTATCCAAAACTGAATAATATCAGTCTTCTGGCTTTCTCATGACCGAGCGGGCATTTTGTTATATATTTACATACATATATATATAGCATATTTTGAACTTTACGTGTCCTTTATGTGTACTTTTGCTCAGACGAAATGGGACTGCCTGGTGCATGTAGACTGAATTTCGTGGCAGAAGACAACTGCGTTCTCGCACACTTAGATACTACCTCTGGGTTTTAGATACAGACCTCAATTGTTGAATGTCACTCATTATCTGGTTCAGTGAGCGAATAAGTGGGAAACATTTCCTTAATCAACGAAGTCTGTAGTGTCCACAGCGGTAAAAATCACCCAACAACGTGCATTGGATGTGTATAAAATAATATTTCCCTTAGAATTCTTTCATTTAAGCACTAGAAAATCTAAACATATCTGGCCTCGCACTTTCCGACCTTCTGTAAAATTAGACAAAATAGAACGAATTTTGATGTTTGTCATTTGAAGGTCGATTCAATCTCGAACTAATTAGGAGCAAAAGAATGCTCCTAATTGTGTTCAACATATACTTGAAAAACCCTCTCAAGTAACCAACATGATAGTGTTCTCAGTTAGCCACACGGCAACTCACGAGAGTGGTTTTTGCATGATAATTATGACAAAACGAGCTCACCAATGGCACTTCACAGCACCTTTTTTAGTCCATACTTGGTATTCAGTTACATATGTGCGGTAGGGGATAGTTTCATAGTAGATCAGGTGGTTGGATACCTGTCCAGCAATTGAGAGCTCACGGGTTCGGATCTCGGGAAACGGTGAGTACCTGTTCGTTCGCACTGTTTTTTTCGATTCAATAACTGGCTTTCGATGTGCCAAATAAGCAGAGCTCCAGGACGCATTCCGAAATGACAGATGAGCTTCTCATTCCGAACCCTTGCAGTTGAAAAGAATGTAGTCACTGGTTCACTGAACTCGGTAACTTCACTGCAAATGTTTCATCACCAGTCGAGTTGGCCTCACCTGGATATCGTGAGTAGAAATGCTTTGTGGGTGGGAATTAATACTGGTGTTTTTTTTCAAGCTTCCAAATTTATAACATAACGGTTGTTTTGAAGTATACGATAGACGTGAGCTTCTGTACCTCTGAGTTTTGCTGTACTGCAGTGCATCTCCCCTACCTAGGATAGGTTTCGAACATTACTTGCTTGTCTCAAACTGGATGGATGCTTTGCTAACTTGGTATCTGGTGGGTGTGGCCTTTTCTGATTCTCACTTATGTGAAGAATTTTGTCTGACGCTATGCACATCACAACCCACAAAAACGTTATTTGCAGTATTCTGTTACTCTTTCGAGTTCCGACTCGGAATTTTATGGCTTCCCGTATTGCATTGGACAGTTCGTTTGTGTTTTGCATAAATGCATTATGACGAAAATGTCATCCATGTGGCGTATCCAGGGCCTAGAGATTCGAGAAGAGTACGGTAGTGGTGCCTTATATCTCGGTTTCTGCATTGCCGCTGCGGCGATAAATCCAGAACCTCTAGGGCATCACCAGCTCTGGATTGTGTGTCCATGTAGTAGTGCAGAAACGGGAATACATCATACTACTAGCCATCAACCCAAAGCTGGAAACAGGCTATGTGGACGACAATTCCGTCATTATGGAACTGGCCTCGGTGAAGTATGGAACATCGATTCATCCTAACATCCCGTGGGACATGGAAATCCGGAGCTCAGTGAATCCCTCGAACAACCGACAAAATCCGTGAAGCCCGTCCTTGATTGGGGACAAAGAAGGTCACAGTTTTCCCAGTAGCATAAAGTAAATGCACTTTTATAGACTAATTTATAGTTTTCCGAAAATTTCGTGCTGCAGTGGTCACATGTCGCCAGGGATGAATATCTCATCGCCCGGCTGGCCGGTCATCATAAGTGTGATATGGAATGACCTATAATTGCTTAACTTATTTATTAGAAATGAATTACTTTTGTAGGACACGCAGAGGACGAGATCAAAAATTGACGGCACAGCACATTATCCCATATTTCAGATGTTTCGGCAAACTAAGGATAAAGCTTTGAAGCACTTTATGAATGTTATACGTTAACGGCTGTGGACCTTTTACGGAAATTGGGTAACAGCGGGACGACAACAGACAAAATGTCCTCGAGTTCGCCGATAAATAACTACTGAAATGCTGTTTAGTAATTACTATCGTTGACCAAAACGTCAACCGGTGCATGTTGGTGTGTTCCCAAAGTAGCCAGGTAAAATCATAATAGCCTGGAAAATCAGAAAAACCGGTAACTAATTTCCTCGCAGTCTGTTTGTTTTCTTGATGATTGCGTATGCATACATCAAGCGGGAATTCGGTAGATAAGTCTCCCGAAATGAGGATACGATATGACAAACGATTAGCTAAATTTCGAATGAAGCGTAGTTGTAAGGCTAGCGCAGGAAGTCGCTTCTTTCTTTAAATAGGTGTGTCGTAGTCTCAGCTTACGACAGTGTATCTGTTTGGTCCAATCAGAAAACCAAGGCGCACATCGGTTGAAATAAACAATGAGATACATTATCTCTGTGTGAAATGTATCACATAGCATTATTCGAATGTTGTGTGCACAAATTTTGTGCGATATTTGTGTTCTGAGATAACGTGCCACTAATGATACTGAAACAGACTAATTTTGTGGGTTTATTGTGTGATTCACGGAGAGGGCCGTGTGTCCCATTGTGACACTCCTGTAATATTTTAGTTCATACCTTAAAATATGGAACGATGATATAACGCTATCACTGAAGCTTTATAATCGGTGTGTCGATGACATTTCTGCTTTTCATGATTTGAAACAATGTTCTCAGTTAAACTACTTCTACCGCAGCAATCAGCATCTTTTCTCCGCAACTGGAACAGCTATCTAACCGTATTTCTTTTTATTATGCTGAATATTATCTAATGAAGAGAGCTCACTCACAGGGGGTGTCCAGTAAGATCCACTTGTTTGGAGCGTGCGAGAAGTTGAGTAGTTTCCATTTAGTGAACTGCAAGCGAACTGCGATTTGGTCACGATATGATAGCACAAATAAGTTCTGTTCCATAGTCTCCCTTTAATGAATACCAAAACAATTATGGGTAGTCAATGAGTATCATATTTTATACAAGGTCCCCAGAAAGCCCACTTAAATTTTACTGTCACACAAGGAAGACGTGTTGACTTCATTGGAAAGTTATGAAATTCAACGGCCCAGCTTGACCAAGGTTTGCATCCTGACTCTCCACCACCAAATGAAGCTGGCTGTCTAACTGGTCGACTGGAATTCACGTGTCATTGCGGAGACCTAACAGTGTTTGGACCGGAAAAAAACACGTCCCTTACTTTTACTCACCATGGATTCCATCGTCCGCAAACTAACCAACGACTATACAGAATACAATTGAGTTTGAGAAAACTACTGAGCAGTACTTAGCTTACCGAGCAAAAAGCAGTTTGCTGGATAAAATAGTAACAAAAGAAGGAAGGATGGAGGCAGCACAATGCGTATGTGTTTTGACCAAAATATGGCCACCTACGGAAACCAAAGTTCACAGCCACAACTGTTAAACATAGACGGTTACACGTGTAGAACACGTACTATGTTATTTTGCTTCTGATATTTATCCACCGGTAAAAGTCAAATGATAATATAACTACAGTTTGTTTTTTGGAATTTTTCAGAACGTTCGTTTCCATCGGTACAGTGGCAAAACCAATCAGGAGGCCATTCCATCCATTACAGTTTAGCGTGTTGTATGTTTGGAAAGTCCGTAGAAGCCAGACATACTGGATTGCACCGAACTTGTGTGAACTGGACCGATTTGTAAAGTTAATGTAGACAAACCAAAAGTAGCAAGAAGAGCGGAAAAATTTTCAGCTATCTTTTCAAAGCGAAATTATTTATGAGACGGCAACTGATATTTAGAAGTGTCTGGGCTTTCTTTCGGACTACAGTCTATATGAAATACAACCCCTTGCGATAAGCAACTTCTCCTGATACAGGAGAACAGGTCTGGGCCTGATTTGCATTCCAGGATTATACTCTGATTTAAAAAGATTTAGATTGCCTAATAGGAGACTGATCTGAGTTGCCCAAGACGTTTTTGGGCATTCTACCATGGAAAACTTATGAGGAGATTTATGGAATTTAAATTTTTGTTATCCAATTCCTTCTGTCAGTGCCAAGCAATTTTTCTTACAGAATCCGAAAGCTCCACATTTGCCCTTCTCAGTCATTCAAGGCGTGTCCTTTGGTAGTATTTGTAGCTCAATGGAAACAACAATACTTGTCTGAAAACTTAATATGTCACTCATGGATTTCTAAGCAAGTTACATTTATCAGATCGACTAAACGTGCGCACTAGAAATTGAGCGCAACATTAAACAAACAAATTCAGCATTTGAAGACTTCATTTGTCAATCCATTTTCTAGCTCAGCTTCGGAGATTATGAAATATCACCAAATATTAACTAATCTTTTTTCTAAGAGATTGTACCGCCGGGCCAGTTCCAGGGCTGCCGGCTGATTGTTACAAATGTTTATTTGTTCGTCTATTGTGACAGTGCATTTTTACAACACTGTCTCATAGACGACAATCGTTACTAAGACGAGAGCTATTGCTCACAAGCTGTGCCCTATCATAAGTGAGGCCAGTTTTGAGCCAAGGGCACTTTATTTCTGAACGTACACAGCAACACGTCCACAATGATGTTTTTCTTAGTCTTTATTTAGGTATCAGGTATTGTCATCATAAATCAAGTGGTATATGCTTCTGGACAAACGTGTTGTTCATTTGGGTTATGGGATAAGGAGGGACAGACCTTTACAGGTGATAGTCTGGTGGTCTATCTTCCGCAATATATTTTTGCAAAACTTCTCAAACCGGAACTCCGACTGCTTCAAAGTCATCCTTTTAGATATTTGCTTAGTCATATACGCAGTAGTGTCCAAGAGGGAGGAACGTGCATATAGTTCACTTATGAAGAGGTAAAAGCTCGAAGTTCACATTAGGGCCGGGTGGCTAATTATAGAAAGTTGTCATACTACAAAATCACTTTCAAAGTTGTCGGCTTGCAGTACTGAGATTAGGCAACTTTTGGTCAATCCGACCAGACGGATGGATGCATATATTTTCCGACAATTACGATTAGACTCGCAGATAGAATTACACTCGTTTTTTTGTTCCGTAATATCATCCAAGTACCTCTTATCCAAAAGGAACCTCTTGTAAAAATGTAAGATTCATAAGCGTACATACAAACCATGGTCATCGACAAGGTTTTGCAAATGTGGCGAAAGATTGTCTAAAAAAGGGAATTCGACAAAACTCCTAATCGTTTCAAGAACCGGTCAAACTAATTGGAAGCACAAACACTTTTCTTTTTGAAAATCCAAGTAATCGTACTTTGGAGTGCGCATCCGCAATACTGTTGAAAGTCTAATGCTCTCATAGTTTATCATACGTACTGAGGTAATGCGCATGTCGATGTGTGTTCTCGTTACGCAAAGCTAGTAGCTTGAGTTCGGTTTCTAGTGAATCACATTTCATGTGTATTTTGACTTTAAAAAAACGAGGACATTATTTATTTCTCGTTGTACAATTGACTCACCGTCATATGGTTTATAAAATCATCCGCTTTATTTGTTCCCTTGGCTGTTCAATAACACTGTTTTCCCAAAGTGACTAGAGACTTATTCTGCGCTTTTCGCGGCAAGAACTGATGATGTGCTGTCAGGTCGTGCGACAGTTTTAAATAGATCACCTTTAGTTCCACTAATAGAAAGTGAACGTTTTGCAGCTGTTAGTAAATTTTCTAATGGTCATAGGTATGCGTCCCGCGGGAGAATACTCGCGGGGTCGAGAAATTTGTTCTCCCCTTTGAAGCATTTTTCTCAGGAAATGCAAACGATTTTTGCTCATATCACTATTACGAGCTGTCTTAATGGATGATAAAGAAAGTCTAACAGAACACTACCTGAGAGAATTTGAAGGAATAAAGGATTTGCTTCTTAAAGTCAATCATATTAACGTGAGACAATTATTGCCTCAGACGGACGGTCTGGGTTAAAACTTTGAAAACGCATTCGCTGTAGTTTATCAGGTGGTTGAGGATCAGTAGTGACACAAATTCCCTACTTTATACACCTACAAGTAATCAAGTTGCATCTCAGTTTTAACTGAACCTACTTTGCTATCATGTGCACAAATTTTTATCAGAATGTACCCAGAAAATTGACTGCAAGAGTAAGAATTTATCATCAACTTCTACTTCAATAAAATGGGATAATTGGTTTTGTATGAGTGTCCAATCTGTCCCAACGTTTTAATGCGGTAGTTTCAACATTTCCATAATCAAGGAAGTAAGTTCTGGTTCAGAATTACCGCAGCGAAGAAGAATTGAGACTAAAACTTTTTCCACTTGTGTCCTACTCAAAAAGTTCGTGTTTCCTTTTTGTACACCGTCTGATGTTCACTTGCTCCGCCGACAAGTAAATGTTGTGTATGCTGTGAATGATTGATGGAATTGTCAGTTTGTGTAAAATACAGCCTTGGACGATTCCTCACTTCTCAGGTCCGCCAGTTTGTGCTTTCCATTTCGAAGTTTTTTTGATCCGCAGACATGCTTTGGAATTCGGCAGCAAGCATGGCCCAAATTCATCTAGCTAATAATAATTTCCCATTATCCAAGTCTTATGGGGCTATAAACAGTACAGATCATTGGGTTACAGTGTAACGTTTGTTGGATACACTCCGTTGTCGGACGTAACCCGTCTTGAGGTTTACGACGCCACTCAACATGAACTACTTGAATACTGGTTATAGTAAACATTGCAGAGTTTCCGAGTGTATGAGCAGGACAGCAACTTTCTCACGACTCAGCAATATGGGTACAGATAATTAATTTATCGACTCCACTCTCGTTATACGTCATGCTATGGCCAGATTATGGCTCCGTGGGTTAAACGAGACCCGGAAACAGCTACTTGATGTGAGCAGGAATGAATAAAAAAAATTTACCATGCGAACCTGAATCGGCTAAAGACCATTTTCGCTGCATCCCTGTTGGGCCAGTATTATAGGACAATTTGACAGTACTATTGGACTGATGGGAACGGATAGAAAATAATATTCTGATTTGAATGCGCACGTCGTTATTCTTATTAAAGCTCCCTTACTGTGGTGCGGTTTGTCTCTGATGATCATAACGACATTGGGATTAAATGGAAATGTTTCGGTATTGGAAGCATCTTGTATCCAACAACCTTAGAGAACAAATTAGGGGACAATGCTAGTTGCTGATTGTTAAGGCTGCAAGGAAAGTTTATAGCGTTACTTATAAATTACAGCCCGTTAAAACAAACAAATCATCCTCTCAGTTTCACTCACCAAAGCGTGAGCGTGCTTCAAGAATTATTTGAGTCAGTATATAAGTCCTCACTTAGCTGTGTTCGCGTAAGAAAGTTAGGCACTTTATTTTACGCCTTTCAGGGGTGACATGTTGAGAAAAACACGTTACTGAGAGGATAACATTGTGAGTGAAACACATCAGGAGATACCAACTAGGTATTTTTATTGTTATATTAATAAATGTTGTTATTTACCGAGTGTTATTTACCATTACCTATCATTATTTGTTATTAGCGCCACGGCAAGCTAATGGGACACACCACACTATTTCGTATACATAAATTCGGTCGTTAATGTGTAACCACCGTGAGAATTGGTTTGTTTTAGTCGTATTCTGGTGTAGACTGCAACAGTTTTCTTTAGATGACAGTATTATCGAAAGTGTTTTTGTTAGATATTATTCTTCTGCCTTCTGAATGGAACTGGAGGTACAAATAATTTCGGCACACACGAAATTCCTCATAAAAGCTGTCGGTTCGAAAACTGGAAACTGGAGGTACTGCCCAGTTCGCGCTGGTTAACAGCACATGAAGGTGTAAAAGCACCATATAGAGACAAAGTGTTACTAATCTTAAATTTATCCTTAAAATAGTACAAACAAACTGGGATGTAAACGGGTCCTATGGTTGCCAGGTTTTTAGAATTGCCAGAGTCAGTGTTCTGTAAAGCATTCTCTACATAAAATAAACTCATTTGCATATCAGTTCGATCTGACGGGAGATGCATCTGAAACCCAGCTGAACCTGTTCAATTTGGGTTCAAGTAGAACGTAAAGTTGACGGAAACTCGGAGAATGCGCCTATCTGATAAGCCACAGGAAGGGCAAAACCGGTCTTGAGATGTTGAAGAGTTTTCAGTAATCTTATAAGTAGTGTATTACGTCTGTTATCTGCATATCTTTCGTAGGGGAATATAAGCAATAATCATCAGATCTTCGACATTTGAATATCCTTAGGAAGCCTCAGCTAATTTAGGATGAAATGAGATATCAGTTGCTAAGTTATCTTTTGGTTTATATATCCTTACCACTGAGCGCAAACTGAACTTTTTCCTGTATGTACGGGGCAATTTTTCAAGTTAATTCCAGGAGGTATATGAAAAAAATTCTTCAAGGGCGATTGGCCCACACGTCTTTTACAGTGCTACTGTCCCACTGCTACTTGACGTCAGATACCGGTTGATTACTGGATGTTAAATCAACAGAATTCCCATTCTAATTATTCGTTAAAATATGACCTAGATTTAGCCGTAGTCAGACGAGTGGTTGAAGAGCTTTGACAGAGAACAGACGGAATAATTCGAAGTGGACACTACTTGTCCACCAAGTCGTGGCATGCTGAATAATGCACACATAAAATGCGTCTCAGCTAGACTCCCGCTGTGAGTGTCCGGTGCCCCACGCCTGTGTTGAATACCATTTACAACGAGTTCTAGATGACTATGTAGTATGAATACAAAACTTTCCCCTCTCCACAGCACCCAGTGTACCTCAGTGCAAAGTGAACTGAGTATTATCACACCCTGATTTCCAGTATCACTCCATTAGATTTGAGAAGGGACCTTGGGCACACTAAATGTGTTTGTACAAAACATATCGTTCTGGGTACAGTGAAACCGCTCACCAAACCAGACCATAGTCACTGTAATCACCGGACTTTGATTCGAACAGCCAAAAGAAGGACTGTCTAACTGGACCGTAATTGAAAGGTAACCCCCAGGCAGAAGACATAGTGTTGTCCAAAATAAATCGCTTTACTTCCAGCTAAATTAGAATAGCAAGAGTGGCTTGTACCCCGGTAACTATGCTGAGCCCAGCTAACCGATAACTACCCTCGAACTAACTAACTACTTCCACAAACGCAATCCCATACGCAATAGCAACAGGCCAGCGTTGTTCGAACAGAACCGCAAACCTGGATGATCAAAAGACCAGATCGAAAACTGGTGCTTGCAATTTTTTTCTAGAAAAAAACAGCACACACCAACTTGGCTTACTGATCGTTAAGAATAATGATACTTGAGTACATTCTTTTCGTGAAAACACTTACCAAACCTAGCCTCTTGTAAATTCGCAAGACAAACCAAAATAATTGTTGCAGTTGCAACTGCTTTATTCTCTCCTCACAAAAGAGGTCACATTTTTGGACTTTTGACGGGCGTCTGTATTAAGTTAATATGAACTAGCATATCTTAGAGGGGCTTGGTGAAAAATAGGTGGACTTTTAGATGGGCAGCGTTTTGCTTTCGAAGCAAAGGCTTGGTCAGGCCAGGTGATTAGGTTACTAGGTCGGTCGAGTTCTAATACAGGGGCAAACTATTCAGCAGGCTTTCTTTCGACCTAGTATATTAGTGCTGAATGGCGGTTAAAAGCTTTTCTCGGTTAGTCTGGTAACCTAATTCTTACGGTCGACAGGTCGCGGGTGATTTACTATCATTTTGATAGGTTTTTATTGTCCGGTTCAGGAAATTTTACTGATGATTCCTCGAGAGTGTTGATGCGTAACTGCCAGGGCAAAATGGCAAGGGAGGTGATATTACATGGCGTTTAGTCAGCTTATGCTATGTGCTTCACATCCAAACTATTTCTGTTGACGGCTTCACTTCAGTGATAATCTCATACTACCAAGTGGCAGCTCGAACGATCTAGAATCGTTGTATCAGTCCCACACACTGAGATGCTTGATGATTTCATCCACCTCTGCTCTCGGCCACTGTTGTGTTAATCGTAGTTCCCGACTCAGAACTTCAATATTTTTTTTATTTTGTCTCTCGCATCTGGCGCATACTACGCCATTGCTGGGTCTTTTAGTGACGCTCAATATTCACCAGCGTGTTTTTACGGTCTGATTGGCTCCCAAATGTGATAACCGATTATAGTGTAAGGCCATTTAGGCGTATATCTTATATGGATCTTAAGATATTGTTTCGGTTGGTTTACAAACACGGACTCAACTTCTGTTTTCCCGGAAGCACTCCTTCAATTGCACCAGTGCAGAGTACAGTGTTTTCCTTCTGGAACGCTACACTTGTTGGCCTTGTTTAGGTTTCTTCGAATAACTCCCGATTTCCGTGGTTTATGTAGAGTAGAAGCCATCCGAATCGGTTTCATATTAGGTCTTGCTAATAAATATCCTTCTTAATTAGTGCTTAATCAAACTAACTGGACACCTACTACCGTAAGGTCTGCTCTTTGTTTCACTTTGGGCCTCCGTCCGAACAACGTTTATGCACACGGCCCCTACTCGGCCAAACACCGTCAAGGCGATACAAGGGCATACCATCTCCGGATAGGCTGATGAATGGTTCAGGGTTAGTT
>SJOL01005976.1:250560-261020 GCA_004794785.1 Opisthorchis felineus | reverse complement strand
TAAAATATGACCTAGATTTAGCCGTAGTCAGACGAGTGGTTGAAGAGCTTTGACAGAGAACAGACGGAATAATTCGAAGTGGACACTACTTGTCCACCAAGTCGTGGCATGCTGAATAATGCACACATAAAATGCGTCTCAGCTAGACTCCCGCTGTGAGTGTCCGGTGCCCCACGCCTGTGTTGAATACCATTTACAACGAGTTCTAGATGACTATGTAGTATGAATACAAAACTTTCCCCTCTCCACAGCACCCAGTGTACCTCAGTGCAAAGTGAACTGAGTATTATCACACCCTGATTTCCAGTATCACTCCATTAGATTTGAGAAGGGACCTTGGGCACACTAAATGTGTTTGTACAAAACATATCGTTCTGGGTACGGTGAAATCGCTCACCAAACCAGACCATAGTCACTCTAATCACCGGACTTTGATTCGAACAGCCAAAAGAAGGACTGTCTAACTGGACCGTAATTGAAAGGTAACCCCCAGGCAGAAGACATAGTGTTGTCCAAAATAAATCGCTTTACTTCCAGCTAAATTAGAATAGCAAGAGTGGCTTGTACCCCAGTAACTACGCTGAGCCCAGCTAACCGATAACTACCTTCGAACTAACTAACTACTTCCACAAACGCAATCCCATACGCAATAGCAACAGGCCAGCGTTGTTCGAACAGAACCGCAAACCTGGATGATCAAAAGACCAGATCGAAAACTGGTGCTTGCAATTTTTTTCTAGAAAAAAACAGCACACACCAACTTGGCTTACTGATCGTTAAGAATAATGATACTTGAGTACATTCTTTTCATGAAAACACTTACCAAACCTAGCCTCTTGTAAATTCGCAAGACAAACCAAAATAATTGTTGCAGTTGCAAATGCTTTATTCTCTCCTCACAAAAGAGGTAACATTTTTGGACTTTTGACGGGCGTCTGTATTAAGTTAATATGAACTAGCATATCTTAGAGGGGCTTGGTGAAAAATAGGTGGACTTTTAGATGGGCAGCGTTTTGCTTTCGAAGCAAAGGCTTGGTCAGGCCAGGTGATTAGGTTACTAGGTCGGTCGAGTTCGAATACAGGGGCAAACTATTCAGCAGGCTTTCTTTCGACCTGGTATATTAGTGCTGAATGGCGGTTAAAAGCTTTTCTCGGTTAGTCTGGTAACCTAATTCTTACGGTCGACAGGTCGCGGGTGATTTACTATCATTTTGATAGGTTTTTATTGTCCGGTTCAGGAAATTTTACTGATGATTCCTCGAGAGTGTTGATGCGTAACTGCCAAGGCAAAATGGCAAGGGAGGTGATATTACATGGCGTTTAGTCAGCTTATGCTATGTGCTTCACATCCAAACTATTTCTGTTGACGGCTTCACTTCAGTGATAATCTCATACTACCAATTGGCAGCTCGAACGATCTAGAATCGTAGTATCAGTCCCACACACTGAGATGCTTGATGATTTCATCCACCTCTGCTCTCGGCCACTGTTGTGTTAATCGTAGTTCCCGACTCAGAACTTCAATATTTTTTTATTTTGTCTCTCGCATCTGGCGCATGCTACGCCATTGCTGGGTCTTTTAGTGACGCTCAATATTCACCAGCGTGTTTTTACGGTCTGATTGGCTCCCAAATGTGATAACCGATTATAGTGTAAGGCCATTTAGGCGTATATCTTATATGGATCTTAAGATATTGTTGCGGTTGGTTTACAAACACAGACTCAAGTTCTGTTTTCCCGGAAGCACTCCTTCAATTGCACCAGTGCAGAGTACAGTGTTTTCCTTCTGGAACGCTACACTTGTTGGCCTTGTTTAGGTTTCTTCGAATAACTCCCGATTTCCGTGGTTTATGTAGAGTAAAAGCCATCCGAATCGGTTTCATATTAGGTCTTGCTAATAAATATCCTTCTTAATTAGTGCTTAATCAAACTAACTGGACACCTACTACCGTAAGGTCTGCTCTTTGTTTCACTTTGGGCCTCCGTCCGAACAACGTTTATGCACACGGCCCCTACTCGGCCAAACACCGTCAAGGCGATACAAGGGCATACCATCTCCGGATAGGCTGATGAATGGTTCAGGGTTAGTTAGCTACTGCTACCCTGTCGTTCTTAATTCTTCACTACATACAGTGTAGGAAATGTAGTATGTTCGATACTAAATTCAGTGTGGGGATTTAGGTTAGTAAGGTACCTGAGGATATCCTGTTTAACCATGAGAAAAGTGTTAACTAAATGACGCCAAAATACTTCTGGTGGGTACGCGAGTCCGGCTGAAGCATTCTATTAGAGAAAGTCCGCGGAGACATCACCGAAACCGGAGATATTTATGATTCACTTGCTATTTTTAGTTCTTGAGTGGAAACCACGGGGTCAAAGACGACATAAGCGAGATTCAAGCATGCTTTAGTGCTTTTCAATATTTCATCTACCTTAAGCATTGTAGGTTCTGAAAGAGTAGTGCATACCAATAGCAACTGCTTGACTATTTCAAAAGAGTCGCTTGCGGTACATTCACATATGAGTATATACGGGTCCATGCATACGTATATACCTACAATATATACATATATATGTATATATATATATATATATCAATATTCACAGGAATTTCATCCGGTTAGCGGAGGTAACCCAATAATTTTTCCCAAAGTCGTATGAATTCTTTTTACAATTACTCGACTTCCCGAGTTCGACTCCATTCTCATGATACAGTCCTTTATCACTGCGTTCATAATCCAGCCGCACTGAGTATGATCCTGGTCGTTTCGTTAACGTAGGCCTGTATTCTAAATTCATCAGCTATGAGATCATCCATGGACGTTACCCACAGGCCTTGGACAGCAAGATATAATTCCAGACTGACTTTACTCTTAAGCCCTAACTATAATAGTGACAACAAGATAGCTCAGTCATTACTTTCAGCTGTTGTCTGTTACCGCCAGTTACCTGCCGCTTGCTTAGCTACCAGCCGTAGATTTTTTGCCGTTGATAAGGTTTAAACTTGTGGCTCTCCCTTCATTTGTGCTGTAGGGGACAGGGTTCAAACTCTTCCAATATGAGCAAGTAAGGAAGGTGTTAGAAGAACCCAAGAATAACAAAGAGATACTGTTATTACAGCGCAAAAGTCAAAAAGTGGTACAACGCTACATGGCGACTGAACATTTCCAATGGTTCCAATGACCGCACTGGAATAGAGGGAGACGTCGGACAGCGACCTCAGAGGAGGTAGTTTACACATTGACTGAACGGCTGTTGTGTGTCCGGAAGGAACTTGTGCGAACTAGCACTTGAAGCCTGTTTATCAAAAGGCTACATGAATAATATCGCAAGAAACTAGATAGCATGCCTTTTGAAGAGTAGCCTTTGCCTGATGAAGCTTAAAAAAGCAAGACCCTGAATTCCTAAGATACAATTAAAGATGACATGTGATGCACTGCATATTCTGATATCATATTTCAGGTATTTGGTCAGGTTAGTAAAGCACATTCGTGGCATCGAACTAACCACAGAACATTTTCGGACCGTGAAATAGTTATTGGTCTGAAGTGTGTGGTGGAGTGGTCTGGGCGCATTCTATTTTTTCCGGGCAACTGTGCACATGAACGTTGCCTGTACATTTAGAATCGATTCAGGGCCAAAAGGTCGGAAGAGTACTGGCCACCCAGTGTGAAGGAAATATTGAAATATGTAGATTCCGAGTAACGGCTCCAAGAAGATAGCTCACCACCGCCTCACTTGGCATGCGGTAATCGTCAGACCCCCGCTAAAAAAGTTGGTTTTATTAGCGAGCAACAAGATCATCAGAGATAACTCGATTGGCGTGGTTTCTAAGGGTGCTTCGTAGGTGTGAAGTTAATAGTCGGATAGGCAAGAAATTGTGGTGACTCCGAGAGAAATGTGAGTAATATTATTCTACCGCAACCCATCGTCTTTAGGGAACAGCTGACCTTTTCTCATGAAGCAACCTGCTACACGTAATTGCGACGTATCTTCCTGAAGAATAGTCTGGAAATTGATTCAAGACGGGAGCAAACAAAAAATATCCCTTTCAGAGAACGAGAGAACACGCCAACCAGAGAAACAGATGAGAACAGCGGTATTGTAAGCAGAGTAGGCACTATTATCTCGGCAAAATAATGAGAACTCATGTTTGTCGATAAGTGCCTCCATATTCAACCGTCTTTCAAGTCACAAAATAAGATATGAAATTCAAACGGATGTTTTACAGGTTACTGCATCGTGAACAGCTTGTACTAAACCGCTGTGTTGTGAAACTCACCATTCTGCGCCATCGTCATTTGGAGAACTTGCGAGAAGTCCTGGATTACATCTATGCAGTACATTTTTTGCGTCTATTAACTAGTTTTACAAATAGGCTAGTGGTGTTGTTCTCCACTTGCCGGTTTTACCCGACCTTGTATCACTCATCCTAGAGAACGTTTACGCATGAGTTTTAGGTTGACTAAGTATACAACCATCTTGTTTCTTCGTTGTTGTAAACAAGGACAAAAGTTTGCGTGTTCTAAGCAGTCTTCAGAACAGCTTATTGAATGGTTATTAACTTCCTTCCAAGTTTTCACAAAGACGGCAAATTACAAAGACATCTCGTAAGAGAGAGATATGAGTCCAACGAATGGAGGCGCAAACTGCTATTTCATGCTTACAGGTTTGTCTAACACAATATACTGGGCGAAAACCAGGATGACTGGGTTTTCGTTTTTAAAAAAATTGTTTGACCTGAACGCTAATGTACGCCGAGCCCCCTGGAATACTTGAAAGTCCCAAAAGCTTCAGATGAATTAGGGCAACGAGCTGCATGTTCTGGCTGACGGGCTGCGTTTAATGTACCCAGACAAATCAATGCACTGTAAAGTGCGTTTCATTTATTCGAATAATGCACGCGCCCTGAAACGTTTGCAACCGAAACATACCAAAATTAATCAGTTGCAAAGAGGGTGAACAGGTTTTGGTTTTCTAGACAGGCCTAGCCCCCACATTCATCGGTAAGGTGACGAGCGCTGAACACATTCCCGGTGAGCGTTGTTACCAGTGAGTTGCTGGTTCAAAGCATTGGTATTTCCGGCAGTTCTGAGCCAAACCGCAAACAACCACATCAATATCACAAACCCCTACGAAGTCCCTTTCCTCAGAATCAGTTTTTGGTTAACATCTCTTGAAAAAGATTATCATCAGTCATCGAAAATTCTGATTTGACCAGAGTAACTAAAGGGTATCTGTTACTTCTTTACATGCTAACGGCAGGCTAGAGTAGTCACCGACAGCCAGTTTGAAGGAGATTAATCGGTTATTCGGACACTGGTTGTCGTGACGGAAGCCCGAGGTGTTGTTCACTGGGCTGTTATATCATTTAATTACTTAACCCATGACTAGCTCACAAACTGCACATAAGCTCTGTGGTTATCCCAGAATTTTGATGACCCGGAACTTTGGAAAAGGCCCATCGTGTATTTAAAGTTTCGTCGTTTTTGGTTGGCCTATTGAGTTGACCGACCGCTAGAATATTTCCCGCTCGAGGGCCAAATTTTATCTGGTGGTACCGAACCAGGCAATATCTATAAATCTGTTCACATTTATTTGTTCCGCTATACAGCACTTTGCACGTATTGATGGATGGTATTACTGAGTATTTACTGGCATTATGGAGATAAACGTTGCTAAAGAACACAGCGTCGTGCAAAATGACCTAACTACAGGCAAATCTATCACCATAGCAAACAGAAAAGTTTTACTAATGGAAGCAATCACCAAGCTGCATTTTTAGGTTTCATGATGGTTTAGGCCTTTTACGTATGCTCGGAGTTTCTGACAAGTCTGTCAAAATCAATAGAGTATTTCATTTTGAGAGGAAGTCTTTGAGGCAAAGGTGTAAAAACAACCCCATCGGCTTCACAATCAATATGGGAATGCGGCAAAGTTACTTTCCCACACTAGCACAGTATAAACCTAACAAATACCTGCAGGAAGGCGTTTCGAAATAGAATAGGCGGTAGGCCTAATCACTGTCGTATATGAAACAATCTCCCATTCACAATAACCGTGCAAAGACATTATTTTCGGGTTGTTTTATTGTACTTTGAAATCCAAGGACAAATAGTCCGACGTGTTTAAGAGTGGATTTCCAGTGTTTCACAAACTGATCGTGGATACAATCAACCTACAAAACCACCTGAATGCATACAAACAGAAATTTAGGATTACTTGTCAAATGATCGCACAGCACTGTGAGACGTGTGTTTATAGGGATGCGGTAACAGACAGAAACCTTTACTTTACTTTTACCTGTGAAATTCAACCGGTATGGACAGACGATGTAACGCTGATTGATCCTTATTGGAAATCGCCAACGGTGCGTATCTAACGCCTACTGATAGGGCACTTTACGTTTGTCGCTAACTGTGCCAAACATTTGTGTGTTTGGATGAAATGATAATCTGTATGTTGTATGAATGGCTTCTTTAGGTTCACTGTATCTTGCACTTATTTCGGTGTTCGGCTTCCAATAGCCCTCACCACCCCCAAAGTAGAACAGATTTTCTGACCCTCATTCGAGTTACACACCGATTAGTATGCTCACATGGGAAAATGCAGTTAGGTGCCAACGCTGAGATAACTTTTGATCGGTACCATCCGCTAGATATCGTGATGCATAAGTGCGTCTGCGAGGCTGTGTTTTGAAATCAAAAGACACCTTCACTAAAACATCCACTTAAAGATTCAAGCAGTGGCTTGGTAGTTTTCAGGTCCACCCTGCAATCGGTGGCTCCATAGGTAAGAAACATTTTGACTCCGTCGGTGGTCAGAGCTTAACTGAATAATTTATCAGTTGGTTAATACCAAAAGTTCCACATTTAGACAAAAAAGTACTTGCTGGAATCGGTAGAACCTCACAACACGTCTAAGGTTTTCTCGTTCTGAACTGAAGCGGCCACCCAGTATGTTGTCGTTGATTACCTGATAGGCAAACATGATAAAGCCGGACAAAAATCTTCAGATTTCCTAATAATTTGGCCTCAAGTCACACTTGGCTAACCCGCTACATGAAAATGTGGGTTTACGTGAATTTCTGTGAAATTTCAGTGTGGAGAGGGAGACATCTCTAGAAGTCCACAACTCATAGTCAGTTCATGGCTTTTAATGAACCCGAGTATTTCTGATGCATTGAGTCCTCTTATTTCTGTCCGAACGGCAAGGAAAAGAAAATACTCGGAAGTTATTGATGTTGCTAAAATGCACTGATCTTACGAAGACTGTTGACGGATGTAAAGGACATCTGAATATGCTGTCACTTGCATTCTGGTCAAACACAGAGTATAGTATGCAGATTCAGTGGGCACTCACTGAGGAAGATGAAAACGATACTCTACGAAACGGTTGGCTTCAAGATTTCATACACCATAGAGCCTTCACAACCAAACACAACCCAATAACATGTATGTATCTCGTCGAGGTTTCATCAAACAAGGATGTTGGTAAGTCCGTACTTAATACGTTTACTAAACAAATACACGGAAGTCTTGACCTCTGGATGTCACCGCGCCGAACGAGATCAACGCACTACCTAGTGAATGAGTTCGACCGAAACTTTCACTTTCATCTTGCGTCCAGAAAGATGTGCGACACGCAAGTTTATGGTCAGTGATGAAGGCTAGTTGACCCAAAATCTCGGTTTCCTAATCAATATTTATTGTTTCGACACAAACAGTGCTTGGCACACAAGCGTCACTTAAACGAAAAGGCGGCTGTTATTTAGCCTGAAAGATTAGCCTTTTTCTAGATGAAGCTAAACCAGTTTGAATTTCGGTGCTGTATCTTAAACTGACACCGTTCTGGAATTTATCTCCGTTGGTAGGTTCATTGACCAAACGAAGAATCATACGTCATTATTGCTGTCCGATGCAGCCCAGATATGATATTGGTCAGGCAATGTTCGGGTTCACTGTTTTCGTATTTCTCATTTTGCTTTTGTGTGAACGTTTTGAACAAAATTGCTCCCACAAGGGACCTTGCTTTTATCACTGTGATGCTACTTTTAAACATCAAGGCAGTAAGGCAGTGACCGGCCGCCGATTTGAAGGCACTTATATGATATTCGAATCTGACTGTTCGGAAGAGTGATCCGTGATCCTATCAACCCAGACAGTCGGGTTCACAAATTTCACACTAGAAGTGTCCTATCGATGAACAAGAACCCATCAAATATTTGGATCGCTGATTGTGTGTGAACGCGTCGGAGGCTGGTTACGCGTGTTCTTATGAGTGCCGTTGCCTTGTTAGATGGACTGGGAAGTTTAGTTGAGAATTGCTTAACTCGGGTGGAATCATCAGTATGTTGTGGTGGGGCCCTTTGGATATGGTGTGTTCCTTGTTTAAATGGGGTATAATCACACAGACCAACTTGACCTATCGATTTCTCATTGTGTTGATAAAAATGCGTTGATGCGTCATATATGGTGCATTCAAGGAGTGCGCAGTGGTAACAGATTACCCCGAAATGAAACATTAAAAGAACCAGTCGCTCAAGTAACGTAAAAACCTACATTTTGTATGGATAAAGCACACTAGAATACAGAAATGTTGTCCGTGTGACGGTTGTTGACCAGCAATGTTGTATCGATTAAATTTGAGGTCATAATAACATGTGTTAGATGCTCCTAACTATGGGCAAGGTTGCGGATGATTTACTTAACGAAACTGAGATACGACTCACGGATCAACACTGTCTAAGCTTGGTCAGGTAAAACTTCTGGCCAACAGGGACCCGCCAGTGAGCAAAAGCTGCTGGGTAACTACGAAGCCTACCACAAGTTGTTCACAGATTTTTCGCGAACCAAATCCCTTGCACAGTGTATTCTTGGAGTTGGAGAGGTAGTTTCTGATAAGGTAGAGAGAAGACTTTTAAGTGCTCCCTTTAATCAACTGATGAGTCCACCAAAACTGCAGAGGTCCAAGGGCTGAGTCATAGTGTGTCATGTTTAAAGCACTTGTTACAAAATGCCACAAATTTATACTGCAGATGGAGAGATAATTTCCTTGGATAGGAAGAAGTCACAGCAATTGAAACATCAAAAAATTTTATATTACAATTTATTTGGAGACATGTCTGACCCTCATAGGTCTAGTAACATTACCAAACATTCAAATAGGATTCCGTCAGCCAGGTTTACCGTGCTACCTACGTTTGTTTTGAATACGGGAAAATTGTTTGACAATTCTTGAAGTGGACAAAGCTCCGCAAATTCACACATATAGATGCATTCAAGGGCTGAGTCATAGTGTGTCATGTTTAAAGCACTTGTTACAAAATGCCACAAATTTATACTGCAGATGGAGAGATAATTTCCTTGGATAGGAAGAAGTCACAGCAATTGAAACATCAAAAAATTTTATATTACAATTTATTTGGAGACATGTCTGACCCTCATAGGTCTAGTAACATTACCAAACATTCAAATAGGATTCCGTTAGCCAGGTTTGCCGTGCTACTTACGTTTGTTTTGAATACGGGGAAATAGTTTGACAATTCTCGAAGTGGACAAAGTTCCTCAAATTCACACATATAGATGCATAAGACGAGGTATATATAGTTTTCATCCAGAGTTATTCAGTGTGAGACTGTGGCGAAAACGGCCTGTTCTCCCTGAGTGTAACTATTGTTTGGAAACCTGAAGTTAAAAGACTGATCTTCTCATGGATCTTGGCCTGGTTCGACAGCAATTTATTGTCTCTAACAATGAAATAAATCAGCGCAGACAGTTGTTTTTCATAATGCTAGTTGTGATTCGTCATGAAGTTAAAGTCTTTCGAAACCCGGTTGAAAATATGAATCAATAAACCTATTCTGTTTGTGCACTGCTTGACATATCCCTTCAAATTATGCCACAAACTTGATGACCCCTCAGTAATTCTCTTTTCTATCCTATTTAATCCTTTATTAACCGACGCCCCACTGAGTGAACAGATTTCTAGTTGTATGACCTCATCAGTACAAGTAATATCTCCCCAGGTAGACCCAATACGTTGCTTGAGGATTTTATACGGTAGTGCACAAAAAATATTCGCATTGAATGTAACAGAAATGCTTAAAAGTATGAAGGGGTTATTGCTAAGGACATTCCGTTATACACAATTCCAGCTGATACGTTTCTAGCCAAGATCCAGATCCAAATGTGTGATACTGTTTTGAGTGCAAATCTGTGTAAGCCATACGTTTATTTTTAACACTGGTTAGCATTCCAGTTCAGTGTTTGATAATTTAAATAATATTCATCCAAAGTCGTCTGCATAGCGGGGTAGTGAGACAAATAGCAGCTTAGTCTTCCTTGATATACTAATTACACGGCGTCCGGATGGGCGATTGTAAAAAAACGTCCAACGTAAGAATGTGTAGAGTGATCGTAACTTCAGTTCAGCGGGTCTTCTGCGATTACGTGCAAGAG
>SJOL01005976.1:209383-245847 GCA_004794785.1 Opisthorchis felineus | reverse complement strand
TTATAAATTATCGGGCGGTCACATGAATGAAGGTAAACTTACTCATGGTGAACCAACTGAGTTGCAGACGCCTTCGAACATATAAAACCCCACCTTGTCACAAACGACCAATATTACGGATTGTATTATACTTTGCTTGACACGGTATTGTGGGGAATAAAAACACATTAAGCAGTGTTTGAGCCACTGAATATTTCCCACTGGTTCTCCTGCCCGTCAAACCCCGGTAGGAGATCTACTGCACTCTCTCTCACTAGTCCGAGGTTCTGTGTGAGTGATAGTGCTTCAGTTAACAAAATTCCCGAACATTCTAGCTGAGATAGATCGATCTGCAGGTACCTCTGCCGTCGAAGGTAGAAATCCATCGAAGTCACTTTTTCACAGACAGAGCTGTAACCCTTGTTGGCTGCTACTAACATCTCAAGGAAATTAGGCATTCGTCCCACAGGCACGCAGCGGTAAACAATGCTCCATCACCATTCAGTCTAGAGGGCATTATCCGAATCTATCACCTAACAGGTACAACTAAATCTCTAAGTCTTCAAATCTGATTAATTAGCTAGAATCATGACAAACGGTCTCTAGTTGACAATCAACAACGATGCTGACACTTCGGTCAGCCGTGTATTCATTGTAAAAAAGCAGAAAACGTTAAAATGAAGTCGAAGATTTAGTGCAAATTCCCACTTGATCTTTAGTTTTTCCAAATGAATTCCCTTCTGACATACAGAAAACTTCACTCCAGCATCTCCCAGAAGTCGTTAAATCCTGAGTGAGTGCTTTACCCTTACCAGTATCCAGTAAACTATTTTTTTCGGATGCACTGAACTTAAGTTTCCTAACATTGTTGAGCAAATTCATTATTGGTAAAAAGATTAGTAAGAAATGCAGGATTAGAATTTGAAATGTCAGTGGATTTCAAGCGCATGGCACAACTGTCAGAAATATTCAGTTACATGGGGCATCTGATAACCTGCAGTGGTACTTCTAGCAGTTCTGGTGTTAAAATATCAGAGGAGTTGAAGCAGAGTGGATTTCAACAACAGTCATGCACCTGATCGTTGTTATCATTATCATAACTATCAAAAATATCACTACATTTATCTTATTTCCGCACTACTGAGCCCCAATGCACCAAGCTTTGATGTTTCACCAGCGAATAAATACTTTTCAGATGCTACCTTTATGTGTTACTGCGGCGTATTCAGTGTCTGCCAGAGCTGCATTATGGTAAGGTGTTGTTACCGGACCTAAAGTTGCTACCTGGTCATAGTGGTCAGGCTTTAGTGTTTAAATGACCAATGAGCTACACTGGCTAGAACTCAGTTCCTCGAGATTCAGCCATGCAAAAAATATCGACAGTAGGCAGTCTAACGAAGAGAGGCGAAACTCTGTACTACGAGAGGTCGTAGTACTAGGCGGTTCCGGGATAAGGTCGTATTGTCCTCTCCTACCAGCATCTCCGTGCTTGTAGAAAGGGTAGCGCTGTTTTCCCAAGCGAAAGGACGGATAGGAAGGGTCCGTTCTACAGCTGCACAGTTGATCAAAATATCTCCTGACGTTAATCACCTGTGCATTATCCAGTACGGTCGAAATACCCCTAAATATCGGGAGTCCCTTGCTACTCAAAAGGCACTTGCTGTTTACAGTGGCATTGGGAGCCAGATATTTATTACTTATTCCCTGAGGTTTTGGACTAGATAAGCCTCCATTGCTCTGGAAGTCAATGGCTCGGGATGGGGTATTCAAAATAAGCCCAAGTTTTCAGGATTGGCATTCAAAAGGCTGCACACGGCGCGAACTGCCAAACGAAGGAAGGTACATCCTATAGGATTTAATGTCTGGGATGTGAAGACAGTTCTTGATAATGATGGAGGAGACATCCATGAAAGGCTGGTTTTTCTTGTCATAAAAGAACTCAATCAACAAAAGCTTGCACTCAGTGGAACCCGACTACCTGATCAGTGAACTTGTTGGAGGCTAGCTTTGGTTACACCTTGCTAGGATGAGAAAACAACGAAGTTTGTAGAAACACAGTGTCGTGTTCGCATATGAATAATGGATGAACTCAAATGCACCAACTCCAGAATGACGATTGTCCGATTTTGCCCATCAAGGGAAATTTTTGGCAAATTTATCGGCGCGTAAGAGTCTATATTGAAATCCTCAATTAAGGAAAAGAACACATTCTACGATCATATCCGACCCAGATAGATCTACACCTCCAAGTGACTCTGTTTTCTTCTTGAGCATTTTCAGCGCTCGGGTTGGCAAGGACTGGGAAACCCTGATGCAGACAATTGTTGTTGACTAATAACGGTGTATGAGACATCCAAACTTTCAGAAAAAAGACGTGATTAAATGTGGATTGGTTGTTGCTTATCCGATTACAGGTAATGAATGCGGTGAGCTGATCGGTTATACTTTTGTGTGACAAAAGGATTTCAGTGATGTACTGCTCACAGAAGCGATGAGTGGGGCTGTGTACAGTACGGATCACTCTTTGATGCGTGCTAAAGTACGCCTTGCACTTGGGACCAGGAAGCAACTCATTTGTTGGATGTAAGAGGGCCGAAGAACGAGAAAACATCATGGAAATTTTGTAAAGTTCAAAAGGCTTACTTGCCATTTACCAAGTTCCAGACACACCCGAAAATCAGTGGAGCCAAATAAGAACGCAAATCGAAGCAACTACTGTAGATACAATTAGACTGAAGCAGGAAAGGAATGGAGGTCTCCTTTATCAGAATGTCTTATGAAGAGTCATCCTGATTCAGAAGGAGAATCTGTGGTTCGTTAAAACACTTCAAGATTCGACAAACACCGAGGCCTGATAGGAACCCAGGAGCGCCAGTACTTAGATTCTGATACATTTGCTAAGAACAAAAAACTAGTGTGAACCAGACAGAGTGAAGTGCTTCAATCTTACACAGATCGTTCTTGTCACAAAGAATTCTTTGCCGGACTAAAAGCAATCTGTGGACAGAAATTCAAGTATCTTCAACCGGTAGAAGACAAACAAATAAATAAAAAAGTACAATTGATTTAGTTTTGGCCACAGGACAAATCCAAGAGAAATATCCTGAAAGGAATCAACCGCTCTATGGATTGTCCCTGAACTCCATCACCGCCTTCAAATCCGTCAACAGAAGTGCATTGTCAGTTGTCCTCTAAAGCCTTGACCGTCAAGGCGAATGTATCAGCCCCAAGAGGGTTATCCGTTCTATCTGAAGCGTTTCTTAGCCCAGACTGTTGCGTGAGTCCAATATCCGTATGGTGATGTTTTCTGAAGACTGCATCTTATATTTGTATTCTGAAGCGGAATTACGGAGGAGTTACGACGCTCCGCTCAGCGGCGTGTTTCTTTGGCCCAAGTGATAATAGTTCCAAAACTTTTGCCTTCTATCCGTCTGTAGCGAGGGATTTAAAAGACAGCACCAAGTGCTCTCCTGAATAGGTGTGAGAATGAGAACCTTTAAGACATGGCACTCTGAAATGCTGGAAAACAAGCAGGTCATTCGAAAAGATGTGAATCTCCCAATACAGCCTGGACTACCTGGAATTGCGCAACATACGGGTGCATGTGAATTAGAAAGATCTGCGTTGTCGGTAACCACTGCGCCAACCTGTCTACATGCTAGACGCCGGAACCCATGTGCGTTAGAGTTTCTAACGAGTAGCCCTTTCCAGCAACATTATCATCCTAAGGAGGGGGACATCAATAAAAGCCGGGCTAACAGGAAACCTTTGGGTTTTCCATTAGCCCCTTGACGGGGTTTTACTGGGTGTCTCTAGATAACAGTCCCGTCGTGCTATTCTGGGAAATGTGTGGCACTAAACAGAAACTCAAAGAAATTGACAGATGAAGCCAGTAACTCTAAAATAAACGGGTAACTAGTGTCGGTGCACATCGTTTTACTGTCGTGTTCAGGCCACTACTAGTTCATTTGCCTATCTGATTCCCTCAGGTTTAAACCAGCACCAAACCCTTGTGCACAGCACAAATTTGGGGTCCGCAAACTGCTTGTGGCACTCCAGTATGCGCAGGTATCCAGTAGTTCGGCCACTGTTGATCGGCGAATCCAAGTAGAACCATCGGTTTTAAGCTCTCAGAGAAAATCTAGACACATATATATCCGGTTCTATATTGTACCAGAAATGCGGTAAGACATCCATACTTGAGCAAATCACGCTAACAACTTATCTGAAAATAGTGGACGGGCTCGAAATGGTGCAGTCTGTTTAAATTGCTAGATTCTTAAGACAGATGTAATGTAGTATTCATAAATCGGCGTCACTTGAAGAAGTGGGCTTAGCTGAACTTACAGATGTCAACCGACTTCCCAAGGATACTCATTGGATCAAACTTCTTGAGTCAAATAAACGATGCTCTGTTTGGTCGGTAAACTTTACGCCTTACACCACCGTTGTACTGCGCCTCTTGATGTAGAAGCAGTATCGGTTTATGGTTAACCGTTAGCTAAACGCGACGCATGAACTCGTGTTTTATATCAAACAATAATGGTAGATGCGGAACTGTTCACCTTTTGACGTTTTGCAATTTGATGTTGCATCCTGTGATCTTTAGCAACCGGACCTACTACCTGCATGCATATCCCAGAATGCAAATAACTTGTCGGAAGAACAGCAGCAACAACAACAGCAACTTCCTTTAAACTATCAGAATCGATTATTCCCCTGTGCATGGACGGATGATCCAGTCGGACTGAGAAGGAACTGGTCCGTGCAAGCGACTAGCAGAATTTTCGACAACTGAAATGGTTAGCCAAACTGATCAGTGACTCTTAAAAAAAGTTTACTTTAAAAATGAGAAAAAGTGATGGATACAACGCTTGATATGATCCACCGCTGTCGCTTGTGGAATCGGGGTGCTTGTCCTAATAATCGTTCTACCACCATTTTGCTGAGTTTTATGCATTTAAACCAGCCTTTTCATATTTCCAAACTATAACTTTCACCCCTGGTAGCCTGGTTTTAGTTGCTGAGCCCAACGCGTATCATATCGAAAGTGTAGTCACAATGGTATTGTTACAAGACAATTGTGGGCCGGAAAAAAATTGTCGATCGTAATCTAGATGACCCGCTAAATCCTTCCGGTGACAAAAAGGACAACAGCAGATCTTTCTGTAAGCAGCTTATTGCGCCGTACAACCACAGGCCGCTGTCTGCAAAGCTATCCCATATCCACAGATCAGTCGGAAGGTAGAAGAATACCAGTGATGTATGATATACAATTTTCAGCCGTCGACTGATCTTAAGGAATGATACAACTATGGTGAGATCTTAAGTTAGCGTCCGCTGTTGTTCGTTAAGTACCTCTTTGTGTTCGACTCGCATGGTGGATCTGGTGGCTCCTTGATCATAAAAGAGGAAGATCAATATTACTACCGCCCAGAGTCACTGGAGTATCTGGGCATTTTTCAGAGAGTATGATAAAATACTGTGACACGTGAAGTGCATTTTTCACCATATTTCACTAAGGGTTGCTGTTTAAAAGTTTGCACAATCGGCTCTGAAAACTGGGGACAAGTTATAAGAATGGACAGGTTTGCCGGATTTATAAAGAAGCGTGCTGTGGTGCTACCTGCATGCACCAATGATTTTTACAAAATATAAAAACTGTTGAAAGGTCCTTTGTAGCTTCCCTAAAGTTCCTGAAACGGCCAGGAGCAAATCTATTCCTCCTGAAGCCGAATCCAAGTCCGTTCCTCTAAAACGAAATGATTAAACCGATCCAGCAAATTTATGACATAATCGGAGAGTCTTCCTCTTAGAAATACAAGCAGCTTGGACTAACTTGCCCATCGCAAAACTACCGGAATGGCTGCAAGCAGAAAATATCGCCGTATAATTTAACTTTGGGTTTATATATCATCAACTGAAAAAGTTTCTTGCAAAGCCGGATAATGTGCATTTTGCTTATAAACTAACATGGAAAAATTTCTGGTCAAATCATGCCAGAAGATTTACCTCAACGCAGATAACCTTCAAGCCGTAAAGAAGCTGGAGTGAAATGCCTGATTAATATCCTTCTAGGCAAAAGCTTGGATGTAGTTGTAGTGAAAATAAATACAGTCGGCACTTCCTGAGGGCCAGAAGTTGAAGTTTGGGGACTTTTGTCGTCTACATCGGCTTAGCGGAGAGCAAATCGCAAGAAAAATTTTTAAACTTGCAGCTGCACGACACCCAAGATGTACGTACACACAGAGGCAGCCGATATGGAATCGACGAATATGAAAGCACTCTTGAAAGAAACTGCTTGCTACTACTACTTGTGAGTAGTCTCTTTCAAGAAAATATACTGCGACATGTCGAATATTGTACCAGCACCTGCCCTTGTGCAACACATTTAGTTAAAAAAATATCATATATGAAATATTCAGTTGGGTCTCTCGTGAAAACCAAATTGATGTGCAAATGACTGTATTTGTCGAAATGAAGATAATCTCTTGCGATATTTTACCAAGTTCTCAGGTCGATGTGCTTAAACTATGAGAAAAGACCATGAAGCAGTCAGAACAGTCGCAGCGTCGTCAGTGTGGCCAACCCAGGTACGGTACTCAAGAAAGTTCCGCAACTGAAGTTTGGGCCACCTGTTTACTAGCATCCATATAGTGAAAACTGAGCCAAACTGCACTACAGTACGATTGCACTTGGTCGTAGTAAGGAATTTTTTTCGCAAAACCATGGTTAATTGAACGATAATATATACTCCTAATAATTTCTGTTAACGCTCGCCAAACATGGAAGTTTCGGTGAATATATCTAGTGGATTTGGAGATCCTTTGCGACAGTCTCGATTTCGGTAAAAGTTATGACGTAATCGTTTTAGTGCACTGAGTGAACCAAAAATGCGCTTCGCAAACCATAAAATTTTTGACAGATATGGATAAAGTAATCTCTGTGAAAAGAAGATGCAAATAACACGGATAGGTTTACGAAATTGCTGGGTGTGTTTCAACAATCAAATCACTCAGTCATAGTATTTGTGTGTTCTGTGACCGTCCGTGTAAAATATCCTCAGAATTTAAAGATTTTGGAGAATTGGTTTGCGTGGAAAGATATGATCAGATGCAAATTCATTTGTGCTGCATTTTTTAAGCACCAATCTCCTTCTGGGAATAAACATTTTTAGACGATGATTATACTATAAGGTTTTTACGAATCAATGTATTACTCAGATATTTTCTAATTCAGCTTCCTATATTGACATGGGAATGCGGAATGCTTAATAATTACATTGAATGATATCTGCCAGCGCTATTTTACATTTCTGCACGTGCATGTGTGATGTCGTAAAGCATTCTCTAATTTCAGTTATATTCTCCTTATCAAAATTGAAACATTTAAGGTGACACAAGGGCACTAAACCCCCATAAACTCTGCACTCCAAGTTAAGTAAAACACTTTTCAAGAGTGAAAAACTTCCAACTTCCTAGGAAACAATTTATGTCACGAAGTGTTTTTACCCTTGGAGACAATTCTAGCAGTCAAGCTTTTTATGTGTGTGTCCTAATGGGTGGACCTGGAAAACTCATTCACCGTGGCACGTTATTTCTTATCGGGACCACTAGGATCGTCCTATAGGGATCGGGTAGTTCACCTTTCGTTTAAGGGTCTTGGAGCCATTCACCGGACAGCACGCCCGCCGACCAGTTTGCACAGGTAGTGAATTTCAGTCGGGCGTGAAATTCGGTTTAAACCAGTCGCTGAATTATTCAAACAAACAACAGGATAATAAAAAATCTAAAATGTCTTTCCTGGATAGTCATCGATCCTCGCAGAAAACTGGAGGATTATCAGACAGTAGGCCGCAGTGGTTTTTATTTAGTCTTTCTACAGAGGCATCCAGGGTCTAAGACTTTCTGATTACCAATACCGAAATGCACGCTGAGTTTTCCCCTAAATAACCTCTTCGTATTGGTGCTTCCGTAGGCGCATAGCGTGCACATTAGTTACTCATTCGTAATGAAAATAAAGAATATCTGGGAGGCGGAGCAATCGTATGGCGTAAAACAGGAAGCTTTTTGTGCTGTTCCCCGTTAACCATCTAAGGTTTCTTCATACTGCCTAATGCGGACGTGTATACTTTTCGCTCACTTGTCTGTTTCTGCGGTGCATCTATATTCTATGTCCTACTTACTGGTCTTTCAAAGGCTGTGTAATTTAGCTGATAAAAAGCCAGGATATCTAAACCTAAAACTGCTATGAAGTACATGTGAGCTTAATGCTTTCAATAGAAACACTTTCACTGCTCATGAGATTGTATCCCGGAAAGAAGTCAGGTTGGAGCCTGATGAAGCATGGAACGTGCTACTAGCGTTTTAATGATATTCAGGAGCATACAGGCCCAAGGGGTTGCTGGAGAACTTTCGATAGCCCACGACCGGTTATGCACTTCTTGGAGCTTATCAGATAGGCGCAATCTCCCAGTTTCCGTCAACCTTATGTTCTACTTGAACCCAAATGGCACGAAATTCGACTTATGCACTTATATGCATACAGATTTGGTTTTTTGAGACTCACCTGGAATTCAGCTTAATCTTTCATTTGTGATATTCTTCCTCAACAGAATGTGCTGCAGAAAGGCTACCTTATGTTTCACTATGTTCACGATATAAAAGCATATTTTCTTGAAGGAAACTACTCCCTAGATTGCTGAAAACTTTTCGACAGCCCAAGACCGTTATTGGGATTCACCTATAAAATCTACTACGATTTATTGAATATCGTACCACCTGAAACGTGAGGAGGCATAGTGAAGCAAATTCAGTTGAAGAGAAGCATCATAAACGAGTGATTCAGCTGGGTTCCATGTAAGTCTCCCATGAAAACAAAACTGTTGTGTAGGTGAGTGCGTCGGTCATACTTCTTAGTTAATTTGCGGTTTATCAGCGGTACTCCATCAAAAAGCACCTTACCTATTTCTTTGATTTATTTTTATTCTCCCCGTTCATCGCTGTATTCTTGTTTTTCACCAGGTGGTTTGCTGCATCCACCATCTACGTTATGGGTGCAAAAAAATTGCTGGGGACGTTGGACGCAGACTGCACTTATATGATTCCCCTTGTATTAACCTCTGTCATCACCATGAAACCGGCCCGTCACACTCCAAAAGCTTCGTTTATGGATGGCGCCCAAGTTCACGATCCAGTTGCTTTTACATCAGGAGTTATAAGCGAGTGCAGGCAGCCGTTTCTGTGTAACTGCATGCCCTGAGGATCGGCGGGAGGTTAGATTCAAACCGCTTAATCACGCAACCTAGATACAACACTTGGTTAACTGACCGGTTGTCGCTCTTGGACCACAGTTTACGCAAAGTCACACCCATTTTAAACTCAGCCCAAAGATTTTGTTAGCTCGCCCTGATGGACGAAAAACTTACTTATCTCTCGGTGGCGAACGCTCAAAAGTAGCTTGCTCAATAGGGTCAGTCGATGGTAAGTTGACCACATTGGTAGCCATTTACGTAAGCAAAATTCGCGAACTGCATATCAGGCTCATATCCACAAGATAGTGATAGTTTGTGTGAGCTTGGTTGTGTGAACAGAACAACGCATGTCTTTAGACAGGGAGCGGATATAGAAGCTTCACTCGAAATTTCGTCCCGTGACACTACAGTCCACTAGGAGCTAATTTGATGTTTGTACTACTCGTCTGGACAATCGTTGGTTGAAAAATATCACATTAGCTCCTAGTGAACTGTTTTGAACAAAAAGTAGGAGTCGTACAAGCATCGCGTGTGCAATGTGTTTACGAAAAGCCAAATGTAGTGGTGATTCTGATGGTTATTGCAATCAGTAAATGGTCCTGAAATTATCCAGGTGTCATTTTAAATTGGAATCTGTTGGTACTGTCAATACAAATGACATTCGTTTATCATCATTGCGGATGAAAATTACTCCTAATGCTTCTGAACGAATAAACCACTGGTATAATTTTTAGACTGCTTTGTAAAACGACAGTGTAATCCATGTGTACTCCAAACAGTAGAAGAAGAACTAGAAAACAAAAGCAGACAGTAAATTGGACCCTTCCATTGAAATGGAGAGTGATTAGAAGAGACCATCTTTTTTGCCAATAAACGCACAATACCCGTCGAAAGCTGGAGGTACGGATCTTTGCAGCTAAACAGGTGATTGGGCTCAGAGTGTGTGTAGCAAGGTATGTGCGAACCATCTTCGCGCGTGGACAGCAGCCCAACTTCCTCAAAGATTTACGCGAATGATTATGAGAATTCCTGTGTGATTTCGCATCAAATGAGGTGAAGGAATTCGAAGATGATCGGCTGAATGGAGATGAAAAATTCCAGTGTCACGTTGATTGTTGTTTGGAACCGTTCCTGCCAAACACGACGATACCTCCTGATGCCATTTTTTTCTCGAATTCTGGACACAAAGTCCGTAGCTTTTTAATTCGGTTTTGCGGTTCTCTTGTTTCCTGCCCTCATTCATTTATATGTTCTGACAGTGATGTCACGGTATGTAGTGTGAACTGAGAAAATGCGTTTTTCCGATTAAACACACGGTTTCGAGCTCAGAAATGAATATAAGAAATAGTGGCAAAATGTGCTAGCCAACGTAAGTTCAGTTGTTAGTTATTACACTGCTATCAGTTTTGAGTTTTTGTACCCAAATCAAAACTCAAGATCAAAGTCATTCTGGTTCTCTAGTGATTCTTCAAATTTATCTGGAAAAAATTGTGCGGAAGGACATTGCGAAGTAGCCTTTTGTCCTCAGCTTTCATTAATATGACGCATGAGAAATGACAAGTCATCCGAGTCCATTTACGCATATCATGCACTGAGAAATGATTTTTGACTACAACGTTAGTCATTACGTCTCTCATTATCCCCAGAAGAACTCACTTCTGCGGAATTTAGACAGCAAAAGTGTAACGTAAAAACAGTCTTTTGGATAGTTTCGCGTTGCACAGCAAGAGGAGTTTTTTTACCGCAACAGAAAAGTACGCAAAAATGAACTGGAAGACATGGTATGGCCACCAAGACATGTTTTCGGCGGTTGATCATCCAGCTAATGCACCGCAAATTGTATGGTAAGTATGAATAGGGTCTAGTACAAGATCTGCTAGAGGGGGAGAGATCGGACTTTCACTTTTTAGGTACATGCATGCGTTAGTTCTTCAGACGCCACGCTGAACTGATTGAGAAAGGTACCCCAAACAACAGAAATGGTTGGTATCTAAAACTTTCAAAGAACAGAACAGTGATTCCTTATCACGTTTCCTTTCATTTAGGAATCCTTTCCTAAATTGCACTACATTGAGCATTGAACTTCCTGAGAACAACACTCACCAAACTGTGATCCGTGGCGTTTTTCGTTTTATCTACAAACACTAGAAGCCACTTCGAAATTTCGTACGGTATTTCAAATATAGAATTTACGGCCGTTGCATCGGCTGGCTGTAAACCGAAGTTCGTGTGCGTGGTGCACTATTTGGTGCTTCCTTAGTGCACCGCCGTGCAGTTTTCCGGCCGCATAAAACAAGTTTCAAGAGAATATTTGATTTTTCCGTCTAGTCCCTGCTTCACTGGCCTACAAAACCATCCGTTTTTAGTTCCAGTGGGAGTATTTTTTGTTAAATGAGCCGTGGGGTGGTTCACTTCGAAGAAACATTACTGCAAAACACTCCTCGTAACTAAAAACCACCCATCGGTTCGCAGTACCTATGTGTATTGCATATGCGTAATTTAGCTATTTCGCTGGCTTTGCACGGGAATTCGCGTCTTCGCTAACCCTAATTAGGACATTTTATGGCGGATTGCATTAGTTAATTGTGATTTTTGAGGAAAAATATCATGCTTCATCGAGAATGTTATAATTTTCTTATTGGAGATCATCAATATTCTTGCCCAAAATATGTTCACTCATGTAAGGCCACCAGCCACCTTCGGTATAAGGTCGAATTATTTTAAATACGTTGTCTCGCTTCTAAATCGCACTCTCTTTTTTGAATGACAAAGATGAGATATTTCAGTGCGTCTGAGCCTACACTCTTCACTGACAGATGCTGAATTGAATGGCTAGTTCAGGACTCACCCACAAGGTCAATTCAACTGGTTTGTCTGCAGGGTTCCAGACTTTGAAACCAATTTTCCTTTCGTCCACAAAATAATGAACTTTTTGACACAAAGTCGTTTATTTCGAGCGCGGAATAATCCAAAACCTGGATAAGAATGTGAATTCCGCATGTGCAACAAGCTGATCATTGGGCTGGAAGGTAAACTGGCTGTTTGACAGACTTTCCGTAATGGATACATTATTCCCTTTCCTTGATGTATTAATAGTTTCACCCTTATTGACTGCCTAGATGATGTGCTGAGTGTGATTTTTTGTCGAGATTCGCTGGTGTGTTTCAGAAACAGTACCTTTTTCTACTGAACAATTCCTTGCTAGTTCATCATCTGCCATGGCTCAGGGATCCACAGGTGGTCACCACTGAACTCTAGGTGGTTCTCATCAGTGTTACCTAACCCCTTGAAATTTCAGTACATTTTCGACTCAAGTTGAACAGCTTGATGAAAAGCCCTTATGATATGTTTGCACACCGTAGCCTACACATCTGCTGTTCATGTAAGCATTTGGACATCAAACGTTTTCTAAGACAGGACTTGACCGAATTTTCTAACAAAGTAGGAAGTATTGATATTTATTGCTGAATCGGATGGTGGACCTATGGATCATCAAATTCCTTGCAAGTGACTTCCGATAACAGTGCACTTGATTACTTGACCGGTTGCAACCAAGTTCACCGTTAGTTGAGGACATAATTATATGCTGCCAACTTACGGGGTTCACAATGAGCTACAATCACCGCATTCCTCTACCAGTGATGTTGATCGCACTGCAAAAAAGGTTTGTGGAACCTTTTTCGTCGTGTGAATTGAGGGGTAGATCAGAGGTTGCTTGTCAACCTTAGGTAACCAAACCAGAAGATAGAAAATCTAAGACACTGTTTTCATTTCTCATTGGTATACTAAGCTTATAACACATTTTCATTTGGTAGTTTGTTATAGGTAAGCAAAAAAATTTTGGTTTTAGATCAGGTGATCGTTAATCTATTCGAGGAGCTTGGCGATTTGCTTGTAAAGCTTTCGTCGCCAATCGTAGAGAAGACATCAGCGTGCTCTTGGGTGATTAGTATGGGTTAGCTGTTGGGCGTGTTACTTACATTGTAAGTGCTACTGGTAAACTGACGGAGAAGTAGGCCCCTCCATATTTCGATTATTTTACGAAGTGCTAACCGCCAATTGTTCAGTGACCTGTATAAAATGAAGGCTACATTGATAAACTCCACATTCACGAACACACCCGAATTTCACTGATCATTTAGTACCTTTCTTAATCATGACGACGGTTAACCCATCTGTTATGAAAATCAAAGGCGAAGATCGCTCGTCACCTCTCGAAACCCTGAGAAGCTGAGTTAGACTTGTACTAGAGGAGTTTCACAGAAACGCTGCTGTATTGGTTAGAGTAGGTCCGAAGCCTTGCTTCATGAAATAGGCTCTGTGAATCGCTGTGCAATTTACTGGCAACAAAACAAGTACCTTCTATCAACAGAGACAAATTAAACATGCATGTTCACCCCAATCCACCTGAATGATGATCTGAGCTACAGAAATACAAGGTACTCAGGAAACACACGGCGCATTCTAACGTTAGATTGATGGTAAATTGTATGCTGTTATTCAAACAATCAGGCCCTCATTGTTCTATGATGTGTTTTAAACTCAAACACTCGCGATACTGCCTACTATGATAAAAAAAACTTCGCGGTGCGGCTCCAGTCGGGTAAATCAGTTCAGAAGACAATTCACAAAAGGCCTTATAGATTGCTCGCCACATTAATGGCTGAATAAGTGGATACTAGTCAAGTAAAGGATAATTTTATTGGAAACTCTCATTTACCTGGTCTGGACACTGAAGGTCCGTACTTAGCATAAGTAGTAAGCACGATTTTAAAGCTTCCCGGTGCTGGCAAATGGGGACATGAGGCAGGTCTACTGAGGATGCCAAAGTTGACGGTTTCATCTCCACATGAGCAAACAGATAAATGAGAAGTGTGAACAAGTTCATGACAATTGAAGTAAAGAATTTCTTTAAGAGACGAATGGGCTTCTGCAAATAAAAACCATTGAATCGTTCCGATCTGCCTTAGAGTGTTGAGGTGGGATGTGGGTTTTCTGTACCAAATTTCTGTGTTTACCATGCCAAAAGTTTGTCTTATGCCGTCTAAATGAGCGAATTTCGAGTCCTTATTCACGCTTTATAGTTTAGGTCATTAATCTATGTGTAGTGCATTTTATTTACGACTCGTTTTGCGAAACCATGAATGGATTATTGAAAAAAACTAACCCTTCGTTCCGTTGCTCCACATTCTCTCTAAAGATGATTGACAGTGAGCGGCGACCGGCTGGTTTCTGCACAACACAACTTCGAAAACAAAGAGCAAATTCTATCTCAACAACCAAGAGGAAGAAAGACCCAGACCTGTAGATTCATGCGGTGGCCTGGAGGAATGGACCGTTGCAAGCTAGGTCACGTAGGGAAATTCTCCAGTCAAAGTTTGTGCAATTGTGCATAAAAAGGGATAAATGTTTCCTCAGACAGAACACACTCATTACTGAAGCTTTCCACTCACCTTGTCCATCACAGAGTGATTAAGACTGAGGGCAAAAATTTGCTCACTGCTCATATAGGTAATTTCTGCTGGGTACACAACACTGAGGGTGTACCGATGACAGTCGTAATCAAGTGCCCAAGACATTCCGTTGAATGCCTTCTTCTTAGTGTACTGTTTATTTTCCAGCGTCAATTGGGCTGCTGGCGCCTCCCTCACACCGGAGTCACAGCAAGCCTTTATCACGTAATCTCATTCGAATCAATGGGCTTTATCACAGACAGGGTGGGATGTGTGAATCCAACGAGACGGCTTAGTGAGGAGTGAAACTTACCAGTACAACACGATGCATGTAGGCCACATCCGTTCTTTTCGCTCTGTAGTCGTTAACTGAAAAGTTTTCCAGTCTCTGAAGCTGATACCGTATTGAACATGATGGTCACCCCGTTGTTTAAGTCGACCAACAACTTCCAACGTTCTCTTCTGTTATGATCTTGGCTGGATTATCTTTGTGAGAAAGACAAACAGTGGCGGGTGTCATTGGTATTATTAACTTTCCGTGGTAGTTGTTTATCATGAGGAAGTCCCGCAATTCAATTATCCAGTAGTTCAAATCCCCATAAATACTGAATGGTAATTCCAGTACGGTCTGTAAAATGCCTACATTTCTAGTATGTTCGCTGAAAAATCATGGGCCGATTACGCGAGATGAAGGGAGCTCTCTTTCAATGTAGTCATGTGTTACCTTAACTGAAGTTAAACAGGACCAATGGACAGAATATCTCATATAAAATGCTTCTTCACTTATAGACCGGACAAGGAGGCACCATCCAACTCTTCCAGACAGGGCAACTATTCACAGCCCCATGTACAGCGGCTTATTGGCAGCCGGATACTTGACAGCTGTGTCTAACACAGTAAAGGAGAACCACGGACAAAAGCTTCCCGTTCTTCAGCCCTGAGTACCACCTAGTGTATCTAGCCGATACATGGATAAATGGTGAGTTGCAGGAAATGTACCTCATTTAATTTGTGAAATGTAAGGCGGGAAATTAAAACCGCGAAGCCATTTACTCACGTGAAGCATTTTGGTGGTTTTCTATGAGTACTTCAAAAATCTCTGTTTTGTTTTTTGCGGAACGATACTTTCCGTGAGCACCTACACAACGGTTCAGTTTGCCTGAGCGTCCGCGAACTTCTGCGCTGCACGGGAAACACGGGCCCCCGACCATGTTTAGGTTACCCTGAGTTGTTCAGCAAATGGAAAAACAGAAGAGGAGGAATATTTCCACAAGGCGAGTGAAACTTCTATTTGAGAAATCACCAATCAAGATACCAGTCAAAAGATGTCCTTGTGATGTAGTTTCCGTCACTGAAGGATGAGTGGCGCTATGTCTCGTCTGAATGCTAGTTAAGTACAATACTGATCAACTGCTCGTTACGGAACGGTTGTTTTCAAACTAACAGCGAGAGGTTACGGGCTCAATATTTCCTGACGCTTCGTGAGATGAGCAATGCGTTCATTCTTTTCTTCTATCCTAATTGTGTACAACGTGATTCCCCGTTTTGCTGTTTCCGTTTCGCGTCTATACCGCCTTTTTGATTTGACCTGAAAGTAGACCGCTCTTTGACCTTGTCATGACAAGTCTACTTTAGATCAATCACATGGGTTTCGCCATTTTATGATCACCTTACCTGAGTTAGTGAGAACTTTGGGATCCCGTTTGGAATTAGTAGTTCCTGAACTGATGTATAGAAGCCTGTTTGTTCAATTTTATTATTTTATTGTTGTATCTGTAGAAACGTAGACAAGCCTCCATTTAAAAGATATGGCTTTTGGGGTTTTGCGCGTAAATAAATGTGACCCAACTGATTGTTAGAAGCAGTAAATACAATGCTGGTTATTTCCAACAGGGGGCAAAGCAGCCATAGAGTGCTTCTCGGTTGTTCAGTAGGAGTTGACTTCACTCAAAGGACGAAGGTTCAAATGATAATGGATATATATTTGTGAAAACTACTCAGAATTAGAACCATTCACATCCCTACCCTCCGATCTTGTCCTGAGCTTTCTTAAAATTTACGCTTCAAATGCACTGCAAATACACGTAGCGCCCATACCAAGAAGTTAATCAACTTGCCTGCTAGGGCCTAAGAGAGCCGAAGATAGAAAGTGATAGCTCACGGAAACCAACCTGTGTTCTGTCCTCGAAAGAGTGCGCAGGCCATATTGTCATGCTCTGATAAATAGTAAAAAGCCGTTGCTTTCCGATATCGATAATAACAGTCTTTCTTGGCTAAAAACTACATCGTTTACTCCGATGGTTTTCGGGTGTGACGTCGGTGCCTGCTGATCAGTGGTACCCTATCTAAGTCTTGAAGCTTCCGGAGGCGTTGAATCCCAACGACCGTTTTCTAGTAAAGGCGTACGGTAGGCTTTTGTCTGAATGCACCACATCATATTGGTGTTAACCAAGGCTGTACCCCTAACCACTTCTTTTCAACTTCTTTGTCAGTATGAACATAGAAAGAACCACGCCAGCCTCTAGGGTGGGCGGGGTCAGTACACTCTTAGAAAATTCAGTTACGGACAGGATGAGTTCCGGATAGCTCAGTTGTTAAGGCGGTAGCTTACTAGCCGGAAAGTTTGTCATTCGACCATGCCCCTGCATTAGGGCTGCACTTGTCTAGGCTTTGGCAACCTGGCAGTATCACATACTTCATGCTTTCCTCAGTGGCATGGCCGATGTACACTGAAGAGGTGCTACAGCTGAACGGTTTCTGTTATTATTAATATCATTAGGAACAGAGTATGTAGGCTATGTGGCTCTTCTTTAGCCGGATTCTACATAGACCTAAGCACATAGGATTAACTTAACGTCCCTCCTGAACTATATGGGACGTGCTTTACATCTGTATACTAAAGTTGTACAGTGCACACCTGAGTAGCACACATGATGAAACCCAGTCCCCGACGGAACCAAAAAAGTGTAGCGAACTAATCCATTCACTCAGGCACTCACATTAAACCAGTTAGTTGATAAGGTCCGAGTTACCTTTCAAACAGTTTGGGTCATTACGGCTACTGTCGGTCAACGACAGCTTGGTTATCGACGTGATATCAGGCTGTTTGTAACGTCTCAATGTGTTCAGTACTTTTAGTGGGTTTAGAAACCGAGCTTCCCCAAGCAAGAAGCACTAAAAAGCTTTCAGTTAAACCACTGGATCTAAGTATTTGTGAATTCAAAATGACTCCATCGAACATACGAGAGTGTTTATTTTCGGTGACCAGTGTGCAAATTATTATTATCCCGACACCATATGGCTGTTTTTGCTGCTGTATATGCCCGAATTCCACTGATAGTAACATAGGAATATTCGCGATCTCACTCCTCATTTTCGCAACCAATTTGTTGTCTCGGACGGGCGTGCAGGATATAGACCGGCAGTACCTGCTACAACGAAATGTTCGACTGTAGGAGTGAATGCACCGCACTGTTCCTCCTTCCTGCAACCGTGGAAGATCGTTATGAACGTCAACCGTGCAGTGGGCATGCTCTCTCACATGGTGTCAAAACGTTGGCAAGTCGATTATGGAGTACAAATCAGCTGCCACTTAGCCAACAGGCAAGAAAGACAATTACCAAACCTATCCTACTAGTTTTAGAGGGGCGCCTGGGGACAATTAATCTTCTTTCTATCTATTATGTTTTGAGGTTATCAGGTTTTCCACCGAAACAGCGCTTATGATACTTGTCGTCTTGTTTTAGTGAGCTCCAATGCAGATGCTGACTGGGCCAGTATGTCGATCGATCGGTATCTAATGAGTTGCCACATCCGTTTTCGCTTACTTTAAGCATGTACTGGATATCGGGCCAAAATATACTACTCATCATCCCGATCGATTTTATTCTGCACTCACTGAGGTGGAACTCACGTGCTCGAGCCTTATCCACTTAAACCACTTTGTTGAAGAATTTGCTGTTCTGAACTCTCACAGTGCTGTTTAAGTTCTCACAAATGAGATGAAAGACCGTTGAGGCTCTTATTGAGGAGTTCCTCTCGGAACATTCAGCTTCCCATACCGTGATTATCTTCGGGCTTGCTGTCTGCATCTGTTATTAACCATACCAGGGGAGGTTGAACAGCACAACTATACTACGGCAAAATAAATCAGAAGAAATGGTGAGCAAACTGCTATCATTATCATTAGCTCAGCGCACACCGTCGTTGTCATGATCTGCATCGTCCTCGTCGTGACCCGCAACGGTGCACGCAGCCGCCTCGCTGCGTAAAACGCACAAATGTATCCAAAGGGTCTTCCGTAGCCTTGCTGAATATGGACTGGCCGAAATTTATCTTTTAAACCTCTCAAATATACATATGTGGACATCTTCCCGTGCTTTCTTGAATGCAAGACATTGGGTAGTCATCATCATTTAGAAAACAGCTAAACCATTTAAATCTGCTCGCAACCGTAACTTGCTGTACCTCCAACCCTGAAGCTAAAATCCACACCAAGGAAAGTTAACCTGACAAGCTGAAGACGATTCCACTTCAAATTCTTCTTCATCTGTTTAGCCTGATTCTTTTTCGTTTTAAATAACATACAACACAGACTACCCTTAACAAAGTGCTCCGGAGTGATGAAAAAAAGAAAAAATTCTTTATTTCCAAAATTATTCGCAAGAGATAGTGTGCCTCCAAGTTGGATAGGTCCAGCTCACTTTCATGAAAAAGTATTTGCGGCGCACGTACGAATGAATGAGAACGGGGTGTGATTGATCAGCGAGCTGTGTAATACAACTCGGTTGGCCGCGGAGGCGATACCATTGGTTGTCGCATACAGCGAATCAACACCACTGAGTCCATGCACAGAAGCAGGCTTTCTCTCAGGGGGATTAGGTTCTAAGCTGGGATTTCGCATTTACATATGTCCGTCCAACTTATTAGAACTTTGCTATTGTTTGATAATAATATGTTCGAAGTGAGAAGGTGGAAAGTAGCACATTCATGCTTACATTGGCACACATCCAGACCACTGATCAGCTTCCATGTAAGCTCTCCAGTTCTCACAAGCCAGGGGAGTTTTACCACAGATTCCCATCCAGTTCCAATGATTTATACGGCTCAAGTAAAACAGTAAGCAGCCTAGGGTGATCGTATCTAAAAGCTCGGAAGAAACGACTGTTTTCTTACGCGACTTCCCTTACTTTAGATATGAACCAATATTAAAATAGTGGGTATGGGATTCAACAAAAGATCTCAGCAGCTCCAAGAACCTCAACGAAGTTGAACTTAAATCCGGAGACGAATTGACACCAAAAGCAACGGCAAGCCAGTCAGTGGTTCACTCCACTTTCATTGACTATTTCTCACTTACGCGCTTAGCGACTATCCCTTCTGCAAAAACCAATGCTGAGACCAAGAACCGCTAAGTGCCGGCAGCTAAACCAGTGAGGCATGGAGGCTAGATGAATTTTTGAGTCAACATCGCGTATTGCTTTAATGAAATCCACAACACCACTTTTGTTCATATCCACTGAATTTGTTGGGAAAGAGTGCGTGATTATATGTAAGAGCACGTGTTCAAAAAGGATGAGATTTTGTTCGGTACGAAGGATGACTACTTTACGGTTAGTCCACTGCATTCTCTTCAGAACATACGTATTGAAATCAGTATGCTGCAGAAGCTAAACAATCAGCTGTATTCTTGAGACAAGCCCAATTAACCCATGCTAGGGGAACAGCGGTGAAAAAGATCCAAAAATCGTACAGTTCCCTCGCTCACGACGAATGATACCCCAAACAGAGAAAGATTGGCTCGCACTGTAGACTGACACCGATATTAAGTGCTATGCCATTAGGTTGGCATAAGTGGTACGATGCAGCAAACAGGCGGCTGGCCTTCCACTATTGTGTACCACATCAGTTGGACTCTGTTAATAGTCAAAGTCTTTAAACGACACTACACGTACTATATCTAGGTTTGTCGACTGAACGCTTGGTATTTTGTGCTTCCCATCCGAGTAGAATTTGTTTACATAGCTCAGGAGAAAATGGGAGAAAACAAAGTGAACACACAAAGACAGGTGGTGAACTCGGTGATGATTAGCCAGGTCACCCGACTCCCAAACAGGTGACGGTAAAGGCTGTTGTTATTGAACGATTTTCACAACTACACTCCCTTTCTCAAAATAAAAGCACTCCGACCAAAGTACATTCTATATCGCGAGTTGACCCACCTCAATATTTATTCGCTTCGAAGTAAAGAAACCAATTTTACTCTCCGTTTTCAGTAGTATTCCCTCTTGTAACCATGACATCATTTGGTCGAATCCTACTTTACACACAGTATCACCCTAGTAGATTTCCGTGCTTTTGAAACATATCTATTTATAACGAGAGGAATCTAGTTATTCACTAATGTTGTGCAACAGGTAACAAAAATTAATGGCTTTGTTAGAAGTAACAGCTGTAAGGTTCTTAAGAAAGGATTCTGAATACTGGAGAAGAGGCTTTTTTGCCTCAACATATAGGCGCAAAATAGAATGAAACTTTTCGGGAGGGCAAATTCAATAAGTTTTGGAGCTAACTTCTATGATATCTTATTTTGCTAGTTTAAGTTTGACAATCCGTCCTCTAAAAATTATTAGGGTATGTGAATGAAACAATTTTTGGAATCAACGACTAGGTAGGTTCCTCTGAACAAACGTCAAATTCAGGACAGAAAAGCAACCATAAAACGACAGAGGTTCACTCTGTCGTCCTTTTTGCACAGAGAACAATTACTGTCCAGTAGTGAAGAAATTAAAGAGTGAAACTGCTCTTGATTTTGCCCAACGACCAACGGCATTGTCTGTATAGATGGAAGATGGGCGTGGACCTACTCTCAATTCAGTCCTGTGCATAACTCTTAATTCACTAACGGTCTTCTTCCGGAACACTTTCGGCACATAAATAAAGCTTGGTAACCAACTAAAGTAGCTCCTGATGTCCGCTACCCCGAACTTACAAAAACAGAAGTTATTTGAAAAGAAGTATATTCGAGCTTACAAAAGATTGTGTTCATGCGACATACGTAGATTTTGTTGAAAACGTGTGAGATATTACAAAGTAATACATCCCACGAGACTCATTTTTTTGAAGACTGTGAGAATTGTCGGTTGCGAATATTGCGGTCCCCATATGGGCAGGCAGTGGGTAATAGTAATAGTTGAGCTGTGTAGATGTAGGTGAAAAGCTTGGTCATCAAGAGTCTATCACAATTGGAAATGCGCTGCTCACCGTGTTTTCACGAGGTGGCCAGATAAAACCAAAGCTTCAAAAGGATAAGGACAAGATTGCATCGCCTAAAAGTTGGCAAATTCAGCTGCGAATGTTTCTGGACCGCCTTCTTTCAGAGGGTCTTCTTTGTATAAATCGAAGTTGCTCGAATCACCCGGAGATTTGCAACTGGGGATGATGGGTGCCGTTACCTGGAATCGATAGAAAAACGGACAGAGAATAGCGGTTATGATAAACTAGCCAAAGCCTTGTGAGTTCCTTGGTTATACAGTCATACTCCTCCATCTGAAAATGTAACTACGAACATGAGGTGGCCTGGTGCAGCACATTCAGTTGCCTGGAAGCATTACAAACGAGAGATTCAGCTGGGTTCCAGGTGAGTCTCTCGAAAAACCAAATTTGTTTGCAAATGACTTCGCTAACTACGGACCATTAATTTCTGCACGAAAATGGAAAGAGTTAGACGTTTCTATACAAAACGTCCACACATGCTGAATGCCCAGAAACGTTATATAGTTGGGCTGGTACATGTAAATATGATCAGAATTGCGCACCCTTTAATTCCGAGATCCGAAACCACTAATTGGAGGAAGCAAAAACCAAATCCTTGATCTATGGATTTCTAATCACATGTGGGAATGAGATGCAAGGTTTAGATAACATGTTCTTGCGTTATTTAGTGCGCGTTTTTACTCCGAGCGCTGTGAATAAATTATAGTACGGTTGGCTGACGCTCTGGTTAACCGATTTCAGTAGTCAAATATAAGTCAGTAGTAGACTCAACCTTCACGGATAATCACAATTCCAAAATAATGGAACAAATATGCAGTCTTGTTCGGCCAAAAGTTATTCCGGTTATGCACGAGAAAATGTTGAATGAAAACGTGTTCATCATCAAAACTTCCCCCCATTTATATTTACGTGCAGTCAAGGCCTGTGAACTTTTTAAAAAGTGTACCAACTAAGATATCCTTATGACAGAGATACACAGAAAATTTCCGCAAAACCAAGCCGACAACTCCGAAAAATACCGTCTAGTTTGGGGTAGAAGGGAAGCAAATATAAATCCTGACAGCACTGTTCACGTCCGCTAAACTTCCCTGGATGGAGGGAAATTAGGTTACACTGGTTACTTTCGTTGATTGAAAAATGGGCGGCTATGAGAAGACTAGTAGCACACTGTGTACGATGATCCAATCATTCGGCTGATGCTGGGTTGTTATTTACTCATTAGAATACGGTATAACAGACGACGGGTGGAGACCGGGGCCGCCGCTAACTGTCGAGTGCTCCGTTAACACCGGCATGGCCACTGGTGGGTCCTGTCCCTCATCCAAAGAGGTTGGCGTCTGGCTAAGATATCCATGCTGCGTTACCAGGTACTTATGTCTTTCTGCCACTCCCATCCAGTTCATAGGTGTACATAAAGAGTTGTTGAGGGTAGATGGCCTTGTCGTTTGATCTGTATGATCGAATCAGCAGAAACAGGAGTATGTGTAACTCATTCATGTCGGGGGGTCTTTATTCTGAAAAAGATTCACTGTATCTAACCATTCCAAACTCGATATTCCATCTGGACTCAGGTGATGCTTCACAGGAAATAACGATGGGCACACACCAAAGGTTGTCACGTTTTCTGCAAATAGGTCAGTATTTTAGTGTTGTAGTACATAATCTGTTTTTGGCAGGTGCACGGAAATCACACCGCCGATATACACTGTGAATGTCAGCAAAATCTGCCATGATATTTTCGGTCCATAAAGTGATTTCATTTTCGGCCAGCCGGCAAAGATATATGCAGCTGCTCAAGTAGGTGGATTTAACTACCACGTCGGCCGCTGTAACTCCAAGCATAAGGTTTGGGGTTGATCCCAGTCAGTCTTGTTGTAACACTTTACAATGTACGGCCGTGAAGCGCATGCGACCTCTTTAGGTTATTTAACGCGGTTTATATCCAGGAATAATCTGAATTGCATGCTTTAAGTCTGGGAGTGAACTCTGCAGGATCCGACTCGGTCGGAGCCGAAACAAATGCGGTGACTGCAGCTGACTAACGTCTAATGACAAGAACACGCTAGTCAGACGACACGATGTCCGACGCAAGCATCGTTATCCTTCGCCCGCATTCAGTGGTAAACATTGCCAAAAATACTACTCAGAGCATCCGAAACGTCGAATGTGTCCCACTGAACCGTGCTTTAACCCCAAACCCTCGGTATTCGTTGTTTTGATTGCTGTCAATGCTGTTGTCTTTTTTGTGGTAACAAGTTTTAATTTCCTGGCTCATTATGACGACCCATAAGCCGGTCAGGTGACAATTCGCAGAACGAATGGTTTCCCGTGAAATCCCTGAACCATCACGCCATAATAAATAATAATTGGTCAGGATTTGATACTCTTATTCGTTGTGCTTGGAAATAGGAAAACTCTGGACGCTGTGATATCGGTTACTGTAAAAATGCCTATGAGCAAAAATAATGAACGAGAAAAGCATTCGTTTAAGTTAATTGGATTCTACTAAATTGTTGTACAACCTGAACCAGTGGGTTAGGTAACCTCCTTGCCCGGGTGACTCCTTATCAGGGCGAATAAACTTTATCTTGTCGGAGTGTCCACCCCTTAGAGCTGTTTGTTCATAAGCGGGCAATATGTATTCAGTAAGACCAACTGAATTCCTAGGAATTAGCTCGTTCCCAACTAGACTAAGACAAACCAGGCACGAACATAGATTTCGGTGACACCTATTCATGCTGTCTGATTCCACATGTGTTTGTACACTAAAGCAAACAAAATGCGGACCACGTCCCTTTGTTTGCGTTTCTTGGTACGTCTTGGGCCACCTGTGCTCTACGGTTGCTGAGTGGCGTATGCAGCAATGAACTCGTTTACATGTGCTTGGCATCTTATGGTCCTTAAATTTCAGTACGCTTGTATGAGACTGGTTTAAAAATATCCGCTTCAAAGTTGACATAACTTGACTTTGGTACAAGCCTTGCTTCAGATGCTGTGAATCTAATATTTTCTTACTTCAGTGGTCAGCGAGTCAGCTCCCAGAACTGTGTTGTGGCTTTAGGTCACCACCATTGTCGACTGATGAACCTCTATCGTACGATGAAAGGATGCCATTTTTGAAGTATCCACATAAACTCAGCGTCAAACCTGATATTATTTCCACTCTTGGTAAACACGGTCAGAGTATGTTAATTCTTAAGGCCCAATAAAGTATTTTCTTTTGAGTTTTGTTCAAATTTTAGAAAGAGGTTAGCACACGACCCCATAAACAACTCGCCCGAAATATTCTGTTTTTCTCCACCCCTAGAGAAGACAACAAGAAAATCGGTTCAGAAGATCCTTGGAGCATAGTTATCCACCTGTTCATTATTAAGACATTACAGCAACCAACGACGTGGCTTCAGCAGCATGCTAGTCATGTCGTAAATATATATTGAAGGCTACAGCATCACAAAACGTCGAGGTATTTTCAAATATTGCTTGGCGTGTTTAGTCAGTGCCACCTTCGAAGATAGATTGTGTCACTAGAAAGCCTGTAACATAAACGAGTGTCTATCGAGGTACAGTGTGTAACTGCCCATAAGAGATTATTTTCCCAGGGAGGTTTATTTGGCACCTTCGATGTGTTGTTTTACTTTGAGGTACTGCTGTATTCACTGCTCGAAGGCACGATACAATACTGTGGAGTCCAATGTGATAGATGAGAGTAAATTATAACATGTAATCCGAGGTAGCAGACAGCTCATACTGTCATCCGTAGAGGCAACCCCACCGAATCAAAAGTGTCCTTATATGGTTCGCTACTCTGTCTCTGAGTGAGGTTGCCGGTCCTCAAAACCTACACAAAACCTACACACACACAATAGAAAAGTGTTATTAGATATGCCCAAGCAAGCACCTAATGTGAGATCTGCAGGACTCGCGGTCTGAATATTGATGCCAGCTCAAAGCATCTTATTAACCTCGTTTCTTCTTAAAAGAAGCTTGAATTTTAGACCTCCTTCCACCTCCACAATCACATAATCACCGCACTGTTTTCTTTTCGAGCGCGGGATCCCCGCCCTCACATATTCGTCACTGTCTCCCAATTTTCATTTGTGACATCCATACCCTGGACTCGTAGTAAGTTTGGCTCAAATTGTTTCCCTAAGATGGCAAACCTACGTTTTAGGCGTGTACTCGACAAACGGACTTTTCATATTTTGTAGATTCCCTACTACAAAGAACAAAGGTGATACCAATTTCAACAGCGTTCGAGTTATGGAATAAAAACAAACTCAATACCCTGGTGTTCTAGAAACACTGTCAGTTCAATGCTTACGTCCGTCTGATTGCGATCAAACAAATTGAGATGATGAAGAAGAAACTTGCGGGCTAACTGAATCCACTAACACCGTGTTCAAACTTTCTCAACAGTCCAGAAAGTTACGTGTACAATATTTCATGGTTACCGGTGGACCGTACGTTACTGAAGGCATTGTCACTCAGCCCCAAGTTTTGTTGTCCTGGTCGTAAATGTGGTCGCAGCGATCTTGATATTCACTTTGAAAGTGAGCTATCTAGCTAAGTTCAAATGTTAGAGCACAATATAGAACAACTTGGATTGACGTTGGTCAATTCCTTCTATCAGTACTCTAAGTAAATGTCCAGTTGCAAGCATCTGTTGGCAAATGGATGTGTTGAAGCATTAAAACGTCTACAGACTAACGATAAAACGCTGCTTTCTAGGGCTGATAAAGAGGCTGGAATCGTTTTAATGAAGTGAGCTGATTGCAGTAACAAGATGAGGAGCATTCTTTTGCACTACTCAAAACGTAAAAGGAACAAAAAAGGAACGGAAAAAAACGTGTAATTTAAAAGGTTCCATCAGAGTTTCTACGTCGCCTGAACCAAACAAGGTTCACCGATGCTGATAACTTTGACAGCATCGGTCCTATTGGCTGTATGGTCTGCCAAAAGTGCGGTCTAACGCTGCTACCAAATTTAGTTACGTTTAATTCCCCACATCCTTCGGTGGTAATTTGGCCTAGCAGTTTACTGGAACGTATCAGAAGAGAAATATAAATATGTATTCTGATGGACACAGAGTCTCGTTTGGAAGGTCAAACAACTAATACTGAATGGTCACTACATGTTCTCTCGTGACTTAGTTTCACCATTCATCAAACGATCGGTTACGTTTGTGAATGCACTGGCAGAGAAGTTGAAATCCTTGTCTCAAACCATAAACAAATTTTACTACTCTGCATCCATATTGTGCAATCTAGTTTCAACAACGAAATATAATGAGTGAAAGCTAATGTACATTTGGACACCGCCTATGTCTCCTTTTTGCATATTTCTTCATAAGCAACCTCGGAATCCAATCGCTAGGTTTGCAAATGCAACGATACACACTCCATTGCCGTCACATAGACGACATTGCGGAAGATAGTGTCAACTCCACCTTTGCTTTTAAATCATTCAACTCCCTCAGTTTTACTATTCACTTTGCTCCAGAACGTTAACACAACGGCTAATTGCATTTTTTCGATGCCGATATAAGTAAGAAATAGAAAGGAAGTGCTCGGCGCACAGTATACGGAAACCGATCATGGACGGGATAAAACATCAGTTTTAGTAGTGATATCCCACCTAATACTAGGTTCAACCGAAAGCTGTAAAGACTCGTTCCGACGGCTGCCCATGAGAAGATCTTGAACTCATTGTAAATTTATGCCTTTTTTTAATTAAGTTCCAGAAAACGGAGGAGAACCAGGTTAACCTGAATCTTCCATTTACAGGAGACCCATTTGCCACCTTGATTACCAGAAGGTTAATAGTCGTGATCGATCTCAAGAATCTACGCCTGAGGTTCACTCACACCCCATCACTCAGGTTTCAACTGAAACACAAGCTTCCAAAGCCTACTATCACCTTTTGAGCGCCCCCATTTGTGTGCTAGTGTAGAGTCTCGTTTTTTGGCCCCACGAAGAGGCGTTTGCCAGACAGAATAAAGGAATATAACTACACTCCACTGCGGCATGGAACAAAGGACCTTCTCGCTGCGACCGACCGAGACTGATAAACCCACAAAAAAGGAAATACCCTTCAAGGCGTCATCAGATCGACAAAGACCAGTTAACCTCATAGATAACTGAGGCTCTTTGAATTCAGTTAAATATGTAAACTCCACTATTCCTGCTTCCTCAGTTATGAACAATTCGTCTTCTTCTCAAACACCAGCTAGGTGGATTCTGAGGCAGGCTTTTTCTTATTACAAGGTGTCTATCTTGAACACTATCTGGCATCCTTCTAAGTCCGGAATGTAACCGCGACACTCTATTGCCTCCTAGTTCGTTCCTAACTACACTATTTCACCGATTCATCTGGCTTCAACTTCTCTAACTTATTCCTCCCCCGCTTAGCGATGCCTTTTCCATCCAAACTCCATAACCAACCAGAAGAGTACGTATCAACCTTTCGGATCGCTTCTACGGAACTGCTGCACTTCCAGTACTTCTAAAGTTCCCAGTAATTGGACTGATATACTGCTTGACCACTAACAAGGATTCAGGCGCACCCGGCTGCCCTAGCGTCGAATGTGTGATAGTCTGCCTCGAACTCTTTCGATGAAAAGGATCTGGTGTCATCATACATTTCGGGTTTTTTTTACCGGGTTTGGAACCTGGCGTTTTAGCTGAGATCTTGATATCCAAACCTGATAATCTGGATTGCAAAATTCCTCGATAGTTTGGGCTCCGTTCCTGTCTTGATGGAGTCGCATTAGTTGCCCGCAAAATCAAGAATAGTTTTCATCATTTACTTTAATTCAACTCTGTACCAACAGCATTCACCCATATGTTCTTTCTGGTGTTTTCATCCTTAAAGGTCCCACCGCTCATTCATTCCAGCTCTATGACGGTCAATCGCATCCTGAACACCGACCCTGCAAAACCCCCTGAATAGAGTTCATCTGCTACAACCGCGTTCCATCTGCTTAACTCATCCCATGTGAAGCTCCCTCCTGCCGTATTGCTTCCTCTGAGTTGCAGTAGTGCGCGAATCCCAGCTGTCTTTTTCCGTCAGGGACAGATACTTTCTCACAGCCCCTCATTTGTTGGAAACGCCTTCTTGGAACCGATACCGCTGTTCCAGGTTTGAAAATACTCTAGGCCACCTCGAGCTATTCTGCTGTACAAGGTACAATTTGGGTCCGATGTGGAATGCTATTATCATGTTTGGAGAACAACTGCATCCTTTTATCTATCTATAATAGACCAGTTCTGGGAGAAGTCATTCCTCTTATTACTACTCCCAGCTTAACCAACAACCTCGAACCCTTTACCTGCCACAGAGATCCAGAGTCTCCCTATTCATTCTGTCGCTACTAGAGTGGGGTGTCCTCATCCCATATGGCCTCTGTTGTTCTCTCCCCACAACTGACAGTCGACCATCCTGTCTTTTTCCTTTTTTCTTTTCTTTGAACCATCCACACCAAGTCACTCGCTTACAGTTTAGGAAAGATGCTTTTGCATTCTGTCTCTCCCTAAACCCCTGGATCTGGAAATTCTTTACCACCTTCTACATTCCTCCATTCGTCTGTTCTCGAAAGCCTCATGATTCATTAACACGCTTCTAAGAAAATCATCTTAAGCACCCCAAGCTGTTACATTTTTATTGCCAGTTTATGCTGCAAGGCTCGAATGACCGGTTATTCTTCCATTGTTGCTCACAATTACGTGTAATAAAAGTCTAAGGGAAAATGTGGAAAATTGCAGGAAATTGTATATTTTCATCTTTGAAGGGAGTCTTTTGCTGCCGATGATGACGAGAGAGTGTGAATCTAACAGAGGTACTGAAGGAATATCGCGCTGATTTTACACTGGGGAAGGTAGAATATTTGGATATACACTAAATTTCATTTCTCTGTGATGCTTTTATTCCATCATTGGTTTCTGTGCCATCACTCCGTTCTGCATCAGTTTATGCAAAAAGAGGCTTTAGGATACAGTGAAGTCCTGGCTTCTACTATTTAATATACTGTTTTGAGAATTTTCAACCTCTGCAAAATTTTGAACGTGATCTGTGCCTTATAACCAGCACTCTTTAGTTAGCCAAAATTTGAGAATCCAATTTTAAGTCAGGCTTGCTGCATTTATTCATATCAGGTAATCGGGTCAAAGGAGATCAGTCGACTAAACAGTAAAAAAACCATAGAAGTGTTCTATCGCAGTCAAACTGGTTGTTACTGTACTCCATCACCTTCAGGTCAGTCAGTTGCACCCATCAGAACCACGTGACCACTTAGGACACTGTAAAATCGGTACATGCAGCTAATCGGTACGATTAACCTGTTTTATTAGTGCACTTAGAACAAAATCCACAAGAAGCCAACGTCAGTATAATAGCTTCATCTCTGTTAAGTTCGCAGATGTAGTTTGGTTAACCAGCGACATTTTTAACGAATGCTCTCAGAGTCAGCTAAAGTTCTGCGTATTGTGGCGCTAAATCAGCCTAAAATCACAAAGAGCTGTTCTCTTGATTGGTCGCTGCCACGACGTAGCAGCCAGCGCCATCAAAACTGGCAGCAAAGAATTATTTGGCAAGTGTGAACTCGACAAACGTTTTTCTAATTTATCGAGATACTTAATTTGCAAGGGTTCTAGAAGAGCCAAGCACCAGTTTTATTCTCGGTGGTTAGCATGAGCGCACAATCGTTTAGTGGCTTTTTACAGTTCAACTACTCTCGGTTAACCTGCAATCACGAAGTAATCTAGAACGTAATTCATTCCAGTGGTCAGCAGGAGCGATTACTATTGCTTACCGGTTTACCAAAGCAACTTTATATACAGTGACTAGGCCACTCACGACCACAGCTAAATTGTTTCCCATCGATTCCGGGTGACTTGGACGATCTTCGTTCCACTTTCCGATCGAAATGTCTGAATCAGTGGTGATCGCTTTTCTTGAATCAGAATGTTCCGACGACTTTGCATATTTGCATGAAATTAAGTCGCATCTAGAAATGGGCCTCAGGATGTCCCCAATCTGGGTAGCATAAAACTGATACGGTGACACACGTGAGAGTTATGCGAATTTTCGGTTTCCTTATAAATTCGGGCAAGCACGTAGATTGAGATTTTGACCTGCAGGGCCACATGCATCAAGAAAATAGATGGAAGATTGGGCAAGTGAATAAACTAGTGTATACTGCGTCAGTAATATGTATATTCGGAGGGGTTGTGAAGCTACGGTAATACGGAGCAGGCCATTTTCCCCTGTTACCAGGGTATCCGGAATCACCCGAAGACCAGCCATGGCCGCTTCACCCCTTTAGATGGATCAAACCTGTTAGGTCTTATTTACGCAGTGTTGATCCAGATGTGTTCACTTTACTTAAACGTTATTCACAGCACTCATCATGTATGATGCGATCACTTGATTGACATCAGTCGCCAACCGACTGAAAGTCAGCGATTGGCTGAAACGTTCCTCCTCCGTTGCGTGAGTTATATTTTCCTCTGAGCAATAAACCCTCGAAAATTTAAACGATGCGTTTGTTTCTATCTTCAAATACAACCAAATACCTGAGTCTATTCCTAGGGTGGAACTTATGAAGTAAGTATTTAGTATGCATGCAGGGAGCGGCTACAGCAGCCTACCACTAGCTCCCAGTCACAAAACACGTAAATAATAGGCTAGTGAATCGTACTTTGCAGTAAGTCTTTCGTCTGAACTTACTTCGCGTTTGAACGTGGCCACCCAGTTGACACTACTGAACCATTTGTGTTGTTTAATATCATTTGTTCCGTTTTTCAAATTGCCGAATCTTCGAGTCAAGTCAGCCTGAAGGAGATTTCTCACAAGATCTTTGGCCTCAGCTGTGAAAAACGGCGTAAACTTGTACTGTGTATTGCGGGTGGGGAAAGAGATAGAAGGGGAATCGGTAAAAACCGGAAAAGTCGCATCTTCAGCCACATCCTGCGATACAGTCACAAATAACCAAAGTCTCATCGGGGCATGACAATCGGACAAAACCCCATACTCACTATCTTGAAGGACTACAGACAAAGAATGCAGAAAGCGTCCCTAGGGAAGAAGGTATGATAACGAATTGGCGAAAAATAACATTATTTTGGAATACATTTTATTCGGAGACAGGCAATGAAAGGCCAACGTGTATAGTTTATAGTCTACATAAGACAGGTTACTTTCGTTTGTTTAGCAGCCTCCCGTAAGGCAAGAGGTCGCTGATGCTCATATTTTGTCATTTCAGAATGTCTCATTTGGTTCGCAGTACCAAGGACATCAGAGCTTATTATATCTCGTTTTAAAAGGCCAAAGCTGGTGACCATGTTCTAGTGAACCGGAGAAACGACAGTTGTTACACCCAGTTAATCGTGGCAGAAGATTGGGCAAAAATCACTCTGTCACATCTTACAACGTATCTGAGCGAATACACTCTACGTGAAAAGATTGGCTGGCGATCGATAAATCCACTCATGAAAACGATGCAACCGTCTTACTGAATCTGACAATCTGCTCCGCCAGGCTAGTTTTCGTAATAGTAATTTTCAACTCGTGCCTATTCTGGTTGAAATACTTACGTGAAAACCATTGCTGGTCAAATAAGCATAGTGCAGTAAAACAAATTCTCAGTTATCATGTCCACTACTTTATCAACTCACAATAACCAAGGAATTCCACATAAAAAAGCCAAAGCATCCAATCCCGAGAGCCAAGTTTTTCAGTCGTTCTGTGTTATCTATAGTTGTTCATTCTGCCCCTCAGATTAACGTCCAATTCTTCCATTCTTTCAGTTGCTCCCATCCAAATAATGAAACCTCTTATCTCAGACAGAATCATTTGATCGGCACACGCCCTGAGAGCCGATTGACAGCCAATCCAGGATAAGCTGTTGTCTATTTGCAATCATAAGTGGACTTCTTAAATTGATGGAAATAAGGAATTCCGTGTCAGATGAATAAACAGTAAATCCGGATAAGGCACTCAGATCCTCAGACAAGTAGGACCTATCTGATTTCACAGCAGGATCTTATCTAGACTAAAAAATACGAATGAAACGTCACATTTATTCCACGGTGCATATATTCATTCACGCTGTTCTTACTCCTGGATTATCAGGCCTAAACCAAAAGATTTTTGACACAGTACCACTTGTGGGGCAAAAGTTATATTCACCTCAGTTTAGCCTTATGTTGTCTCTCGTGTTGATCTGGCCCTATCTGAACGTTCCGCCCTGCGTTCGTAGATGTATTCCTTCCACGTCTCACCGTCTCCGTTCCAGATCAATATATGTACATTAGTAGGTATTTCTAAACGCATCTGTTTTTCCAACTTATCGGAATATATGTTAGACTAAAAAACTGTAGGGTTCAGAAGAAGCACTAAAACTTATGTCACTTGCTAACTTAAGGCTAATCCATTTTATAGGCCGATTCCCTCATGCTCTATTTGGGACTAGATGGATAAAATTTCTAGCATGGGCTTTGAGTTACCATCCGATTCACTGTCTAACGAAGTATGTTGGGGCAGAGATTCTATATTTGTCTCTGACCCCGAAAATAAGGTGAAATAAACGTTACTGTACCATAAGGTACGGACCATGAAAGATAAGTGTACTGAACACTACCTGTTGTATTTCAAAAAGAAGCATTCAATAACGCACACAAGAGGCTTGGAACTATGCCTCAAGTGCTCAGGTGTCTTTCAATAGAGGAAAGCACGAACGGATGCGAACAGCAGAATGGTCAAAAGTTTGAAGCATCAGTTTCGAACACAGCGACGATAACCCTTGTGACCAATTGCTGTAAACCTGTCCTTTCAAATAGCAGCGTCTGGTGAATAGAGAATGAAGATAAATATTGCTCGTATTTCGAAACTCGATTGCGAATTTTGAAAGCTGGCAAAATATGTTAACGTGTGGAGCACTATTACTTGGTTGTCGATGGTCTTCTTGATTGTTTGTTTCTCCCATGGAAGAGAGTGTGTATTCAGATGAGTCTGTTCCATATCCATGTGGGAACATTCAACAAGGATGTCTTCGAATGGTCATAAACCAACCAGCAGACAAAATGAAAAGTTTACAGCTTTTGGTATACAATCTAAGGAAGTCGGACGACTGACCAGTACTCTACCGAATGAACGGCGAATGCTTAAATATTTCTATATTTCCTTTGATGTGGCACTGCTTATAATGTTGATGAAAACTCCTGAACAGTCCACTTACGAGTATACCCCCTCTTTTGGGGAACACAATACAGGTCCAATGCTCGAAGCTCCATTATTCTTATTTAATACTTGAACACCAAGCGTTTACGTGCAGTAAAACACTCAAATGCGAACTGAGGCGCCGTTAATGGAATGGTCAGCTGAAACTGTTGATTAGGGTTTTCTCCGATTGGGTGTCCCACTTGACAAGGTTCATTTGACCATTTTCTCGCTCCCCATTCGAATGAGCTTCCTTTGGAATAACCAACACCGATAGATGTTATCCTAAACTAAGGGTCCTAATGGCTTCTAAAATGGATTCGATGATTACGTCATCTGAACCCATTATACTTGATTCTATGGAGAATAGAGCCAAAAGGTAAGTTACATACAGCACCGGGGAAGTGAACATCGAATTTTTTGAAGCTTCTCTTTCCACCGGTAGTGTGGCTTTTTTTAACGTCAGAAAGTGTTGTAACGGCAGATAGATGCGTTGTTCACCTAGGATTATTCTGGAACACATTAGGTAACATTAAGTTTCCAGTTCATGTCTATTTTAACCGACTTCTTGGAATAAGGTGCTTAAGTTTTCAGAGCGTTCCTGTACCATATGTTCATGGTTTTGGATCATCTATGTCTTTATTCTTACATCGTTTGAATGACCGAGCAGAATTCTCCTAGCCACGGTGCGATGTTTGCGTTCGAACCAAAATGGATCAAGCAATGACACTTACGGCTCACACAAAGCGTTCATTCACAAACCTTGTTAGAGCCCGATCTTACCGCACGGCATGCATTCGCCAACTGGCTAGTGGCAGAGTATGGTGCAGTGTCTTACACCGCAATCAAGTGGAAAGGACATTTATTTCTCGGATCAGAGTGTGTGGTCTTAGCGAAAGATCAATAGAAGGCGGATATCAATTCGGTTTAACTGACTTCATCTGTACAGGTGTCAGCACGACATGGCCATGAAGCAAACTTACGAACATGGGGGCAGCGTATTGTCATCATCCTTCATGTCCTGTTAGCTGCCAGTATCCCTTAATGCCGTTATTTTCCAGTCTATCCTTTTTCCATCATTACCAACGCTTTCTCCAACCAGATTTTTCTGACTATGTGGACGAAATCAATAGTGACCGCCACAAATGATCCAAGTTTACAACTGGAGCCTTATTTGCACATTCATTATGTTTCTTAGTTTACTCAGAGCTTACTGATCTCTGCGACGTACAAACCAATCTACGGATATGAGTTCATAACTGTGGAGCTGACGTAGGATATTTGGGAGCTTATGCCAAAAGGAAAACGGATGTCCTGCTTAATGTTGATTAATCGCTTTCTGGTTGGAAGTAGAGGTACAAGCAATCGGTTAGTTGGCACGTCAAAAAGATACTTGTCATGATAAAATAGCGCAGTACAACTCGCTGGAACCCACTGTCACAACCGCCCCTCGTATGGTTACGATCCCCAGAAATGCACAGGAGAGCTATCCGCTACAACCAATCCGTTAAAGCCACCACCTGATGGTTAGAAGTGTCACTAAAGCGTGTCCGCAAACAGTTGTGCACAGCGCACACTCGAGTTTGTAGGAGCATGTGTATGTCATGAACAGACGTATGCTTCCATTGACTACATTCTCCTTATCTGCCAACGTAGTCCTTTCAAAACCGTTTAATGTATCTTCGATTTTACCACTAACTGTAGCAGTATATTACTCGCGCCACTCATTGGAATTGAAGAACTAGAATTCCTATTCAGTGATACCATCTACTGACAGGGGGATATAGTTGCAATGAGCTCTCCGGTCGATCTCATCCTAGCTGGCATTTTTGTGGAAAACCTCGACCAAGAAGTTATAAATTCAACTCTCTCTGAATACCAGAATTCAAGTATAGTGCAACCAAATAGATTTAACACTACCAGCGGGTAATGCACGTCACCAGGAAGGAGGGGTTCACTGTCACTGTCGTGTTTCACTGGACAAGGAATCATATATATGTATATATAGACTAACTCAGTAGCACGGCTGACAAACTAGGATTATACTGTTGCCGATGCAGTTCTCAGCAAAAACTTTACTTAATTGCAGGCGGTCCCTGACAGAATCAGTCGTTATGCATTAGTTGATGGACTGTAAATCGATGCACAAAGAACTCTTCAGCACTCACACTCATCGATCGATGTAGTATTAATCACCAGATTATGACCACTAAAATGTCCTGCTTCCCAGCTATACCTAAAGTTTGAGCTCAAGAAGAAACATGCATTCGAACCGACAAGACTAAAAAACT
>SJOL01005976.1:41333-209303 GCA_004794785.1 Opisthorchis felineus | reverse complement strand
TGGCATTTTTGTGGAAAACCTCGACCAAGAAGTTATAAATTCAACTCTCTCTGAATACCATAATTCAAGCATAGTGCAACCAAATAGATTTAACATTACCAGCGGGTAATGCACGTCACCAGAAAGGAGGGGTTTACTGGCACTGTCGTGTTTCACTGGACAAGGAATCATATATATATATATATATATATATATATATATATATATATATATGGAACATGGAAAATAAAGATCAATCCCGACCTCCAGTTTAACTTTCTCCTTGAATTGTATCATGACATCCACTGCCGAAAGCCGGGCAACGGGGAATAAGCTGTATCCAAAAGAATATTGCAAGCACTACATCATAGGTACCATATTTTCTCTCATAAGAAATCAAAGGATTTTTGGGAAGCTTGGAGGAATTGTACTACGCAAAATCCACCATTGTGTGCACTATTTAAGTAGTACCTTGCAGAAGCTTGAAATCAAAGAAAATACAGCCCCTTGTATATTTGCACTTCAATTTTTAACGTGGAGAAACTTTAGAACATGTGGGCAGCTACAAACGGTTCGCTTGTCCGGTTTTCAGGAACGTGTGACAGCAGCCATATAATTATGACATTTCCACTTCTGTCGAATAAAACTTTGGACATTGAAATTGCTGTTCTGTTTGTCTCAGAACCACTGATTGTTTTTAATACCGCGGCACTGGCGTCAACGTTTGGGAGTTCCAAAAGGAAGGAGGACAACCTGATGATTGAGACTTCGGAGAGAGTCCAAGACCAGTCGAATGGACAAAGATTGACATTTTTTTCCTGTTTTGCTGGGCGTGTCCGGTTCAGTCCAAGAGAAGCATTTTGATTTGTGTGCATGAAAACAGTCGTTCTGTTGATTTTAAGACACATCATTTTGAGTAGTCCGTTTTGCACAAACTGACACTATGTTGTTGCATGTCGACTAATCAACGGTTCCTAGTGGAATTCGATTGGTCTGCAAAGACTCGGGACCATAAAAGGTCAAATAGTTTGGGATAATTACCACTAGCGTTCGAATAGATGCAGGTATTTAAGTTCCAAATTTCCGTGAGAAAAACCGACCTTAGTGTTACTTTGGTTATGCAGACTATGCGCTAGAAACTACGGTTTTTCGCGTGAACGTAGGTTGCATGTTCGCTGAAAGCCCACATGATACTTGCAAAGCCAATAGACGTGTAATATTGAAGGAAACGGCCCCCGAACTGAGACGCTAATCGGTCTTTACAACCCATCTTAATGTCAGCTCTTCTCATACCCCATCAAATTCACGTGCCATTTATGGGTGACTCACTCCCAAAAAGGTGAGCTGGGCTTTTGCTTCGGAAGGTCGAGGGGAAGGACCATTCTCCAAGTTTGGTCAAATGCAATTCAAGGTCATATAATAGCTGTTGATCCGACGGCCGTTGATCTTTTGGTCTCTTCATCTAACTTGGCATCAACATATTGACGTTCATCGAACAGCTTCTGAAGAGTAACTGTCATCGCTTGACTCGACAGGCTGCGAGATAGATGATTGGTCCATTTTTTCTGCCTTTCCTTGAGTGGTTATTCCTATACCTTTTATTTATATGTAAATGGATACCCTAGCAAATTTTATTTGGTGACCGCTCAGGAAGCTAAGTACACCACAAAACGGAGGGGAATGAATCATGCTCCCATACATTAAGAATATCCCCCAGGTGACTGCAAGGCTTATGAGGCAACATAATAAGGCGGCCACCTACAAACTTGTGAACACCTTGCAGAAGAGGCTATCAAAACCAGAACGAAAATTGGACCTCACAATGAAGAACAGTATCACATGTAAGATTGAGACGAACGCTCTACCGGACAAACTAGGGAGAGAATTTTTCCACACAACCAGATTTCCCTCGTCTGCGCGCACAAAGATCAGGTGGGACACGAATTCAACTGGAACGACGTTTGCATACTGATTCAAGCAAGAAAGAGGAAAGAACGTGAGTTTATTGAAGCATAACGGCTCACCGAAAACGCCATCAATAAATATAACGTTTCTTTACCTAATTTGTCACCTACAAAGGCCAAGGGAGCACCTGAACTAAAGGGTTTAGAACTGTAAAAGAAACCTGATGAGAAACTTGTAGACGAATCAGAAAATCCCCATTCAAAAGGAAAAGTCAGTCTGATTGGAATATGCACCCTACCAGCTAATCAGGGGACCAAGCTGGAGGCATCTAATTAACCGGCGGGCGCAAGGATAGAGACCGTCATGACGGAGAAAACAGGGCGGTGCAACCAACCAATCAGACTCCACAAGGTGCGACCAAACGCGATGCAAACTGAGAATGAGTCAATCAAACGGAGAAAAAAGCTTGTAAAAATCGGATGTATCGGGGTAACCAACCGAATCAAAGAAACGCATGCCACAGCGCAACACAAATCACAAACGGATCACTGACAACCGCCCCTAAATTAGCCAATCGCATCAAGTGCTAACAGGTAATCTCCAAAATCTATGCAACACACACAGGAAAGAAGGTACTATCCACCCACCCGCGCACTGATAATGTCACCCCGTTTGGTGACGAAACGTTTGCAAGTTAACTGCCAGGCTCGGTGAACAGATCATTGACCACCTGATCATCGACCAGTCCCGACACTGAAAAATATTTCGACACATTGCCAAGTTCATATGAAATTTGTCAACAGTGTAAAATGCAGACTGTTCCATCCAATGACAATGCAGCATACATTCACCAAGCACCTCTATCAAATCCCCTGGTTCCAGTACCTCGCACTGTGCAGCCGAATTCGAATGACAGTTGTTGAAGTGCGCATCTGAATGGCACCCAGAGTAATCTGAGATGAATTGGTCGATTGCAACACTGTTCTGTGGAGCTGTTTGCTGCTGTTATCAGACACCGTTTCAAATTGACATACGAACTCGTTACTAGCTTACATATGTATACCACTTTTCAATAGCCTATGTGCTTATCCAGGGCGAACGGTGAATCATTGGCCTTGATTTATATTTCAACGTCCCAGAACTTATCCCAAGTATCCGCGAGCAATGCATGTTGGTTAATTACGGGGCATGTACTAAGCAGCTCTGTTCTCTCCATAAGCATGACAGCTTGCGTGTATCTCCAGTCGCCATCTACTTGATCGAAAAGCTATTCAGTTTTATTCAGTTGCATCGTTGACGAGGTTTCGCCTAATACTTGTGCATTGCCTCAGTAGCGCCAAGAATCTGCGAAATAAGGTGCCGGAATGGACTATTTTACATCCTGTTCAGTAGCACTCTGTTCCATCCAGGAGGGGATTTAAACCTGTTTATTGGACCACGAAAAAAATAGGATACAACCAATAATCCTAGGGTGACTTGATATTTGGGTTCAAAATCCGTTAAACTGAGCGGGACCATGCATGGCTAACGCAGTCTTTCAGCGTGTACGCTGCCTTTTTTGCACTGAAGTGATTTTGTTCAAATTGGGTGGTAGATTCAATCAGTTCAATTCATCAGCTATAAACCGTGTGCGATAAGCACAATGGTTCCAGCTGCTACGGTTTAGAGCGCCGGAAAGTGGGAAAGTGTGGGACATGCAGCCAAGCCTTAGAGGCGATGGCATATTTGGTTAGTTCGGGAATCGGCTAGCTACGCGTTGGAAGCGATAGCTTTGATATATGGGCGCCACTGACTGCGCGATTGGGCCATTTCTGTCAATGTTGCTAACAATTTGTGATTTGAGTTCCGGGGTGCCCATCCAGGGAGGAGGCAGTTGCCGACCCGACTAAGTTTACTGGTTTGTGTTTTCGTACTTCACTGCCAGGTCATACAATGTCCACTTCTCAGTCGCTTCCACTCAGCAAAGGGTTGGGAAAAGAGAGCAAACGGTCTTCTGGCATGCGAAATACATGTCCTAACCAGCGTAGCCTATGAAGCGTGAGTAATTCATCCATCGCGAGAGAGTTCCTTCTTCCTAGGAGCAACTGGCGTACCTTAACATCACTAATTTAACTTTCCCACCAGACCCGACCAACGCTCCGGAGACATCAATGGTCAAAAACTGACATCATCCGTATGTCCTCTGCACGGAGGGGCCACGTTTCTGATCCATAAAGCAGTAGGGATCACACCACCGCAGTGTAAGCTCTGCCCTTGACAGACAAACTGACGTCACGTGGGCACCATAGGTGTCGGAGGTTGGCAAAAGCTGCCCTGGTCTTTCCGACTCCAGAAATAATCTCATCACAGAACTTACACAGCTGCCCAGGTAAACAAATTTATCTGCCACGTCGATTGGCTCACCTGCAAGCATGAGGTGTGGGTTTGATCCCAACCAATCTTGTAGCAGCACTTTACAGTTTGATGGTGTGAACCATATGCCAAACCGCGTGGCAGAACTATTTAGGTAATTTAATATCGTCTGCATTTGGGAAGGATCTGAATCAAAGAGAGCAATATCGTCTGCAAACTCATTGTTTGTGAGGGAACGTCTCGGGAGCATTTCGACTCCCGAAGTTCCAGAAGCAGGCAGGGAAATTTCAAGCAGCACATCAATAACAAAGTTGAAGAGGAAAGGTGAAAGCGGACAACCTTGTCTTACACCACTGGGCGTGATGAACTCAGGCGAAAATCTCCCGTATAGTCGTACGCGCTCACAGCATTTCGCATACAGTGCCCTCATAAGGAATATAAATTTGGAAGGGACACCTTTGATCGCCAGACACTGCCAAAGTTTTTCACAATCGGCAGTATCAAGAGCAGCTTTCAAATAAAAAAACAAAGTGGAACCTCTGAAATAGTGGTGCTTTTCAAGAATTTGTCTCAAGGTAAAGATATGGTTGATGCATCCTCGACCAGGGCGAAACCCAGCTTGATTCGCACGAATCTGTCTCTTTCAATTATCCACCAACCTGCGCAAAATAGTGCCAGAGAGCACCTTAGGTGCAACGGATACCAGGCTCATACCACAATGGTTTAAACATGACATTCTTTCGCCCTTTTTGAAAACTTGGTGACGGTCGAGGAGCTTCATTCGGCTAGTATTCTGTTTTCGTTCCAAATCTTCTGCAGTATGGTTGTCAGACTGTTCACCAGGACCTCGCCACCTTCTTTGAAGAGTGCGGGGTGTAGACAATCCTGGCCAGGTGCCTTGTCGCGCTTCAGAATTGAAATCTCATGCGGGATTTTGGTTGCTGATGGTGGGTAAGTGTGAATGATCCATTCGGGCCCGCTTGCTTCCTCCAGCGGTTGTGTTGAAGGAGACTAGCCGAACTGTTCTTTGAAGTCCTCAGCCCACCGCTCAAGACGGAGATTGAGGGAGTGAATTGTTGTTCCGTCTTTTTCGCATATTGTCTCGCTGACAACTGTCTTCTTTTGACCGGTCGATTGAATCAGTTGAAACAGGGAGCGGCTGCTGCCTGCAGCCAAAGCCTTCCCCATCTCCCGGGTCTTTGGGAATCCATCAGCGTTCTCTGTCGTTCTTCAAGCTCCTGATTATCTGTTGTTTGAGGGATCTGCGTGCGCCATCATAGTCGCTAGTTGCTGGTATGGCCTATCTGGCAGCAATGAGATCTGCTGATCTCGAGGATATCCAGTGTTCATTTAGTCGAGTCAGAAGGGCTGGACAAATAGTTCTGAAAGCTAAGAGCATAGCTTCTTTAACTCGCCTCCATCCGACCTCCAAGCAATCTTCGTCATCCACATGACTGTACCTTTCCAATAGCTTTCTAGCCAGATTAGCTCGATACTCTTCAGCTACTGAAAATTGTCGGAGTTGATGAACGGAGCTGCTCTATTTTGGCAGGCGTCATGTTCGCTGAAAGCGAAGTGCTAACCGGGCCCGCACTTAGGCATGATCAGAGTCAAGTTGCATGCCCCAGAGGGAACGACAATCCTTAACTGAGGCTCTTCATCTGTAACTGATAGCCACATGGTCCAGTTGAGTCACAAACTGTCTTGTGGCAAGTGGACTCTTAATAACCTGCGTTGATCTTAATTGAGCCAGACAACCGCACAGCGCAAAGGCGACTGTTTACTGGGATCTAGTCCAGTGGGGAGCTTTCAGCCTTGGGGCTGAGTGCAACTCCCACACCGTAGATACCACCAGTCATTGCGTCAGGATCACCGCGTACCCGAAGAGTGAAGTGTGGAACATCTGGGCTCGTCCTAAGCGGCTTGAGAAGCACGACCGAAGTGGGGCCTTGTATGCGTGTTTCGGAGACATAACGTACATTGATAGATAGGGAAAGCAAGGTTTTATCAAGGGATGCCTGTTGCCCAGTTTGACATTGAAGGCTGCAGCGTGGATCAGATCTTTTGTGGTTAGTAGATGATTATTTTGGTTTATTTTTCTGGACGATGGCTTTGACACGGAACAGTGGCTAGGAGAATATTAGACCGGTTGATTGTACTGCATTGTATGATGGGTGGGGATGGAGTGTGAGAGAAGGCCGGTGAGCGAAGTCTGACCAATAAACCCAAGCCTGCTGACGAGTGCCGTCCTCCCTCTCCCTAACCGCCCACAAGACTGGATAGCCCCAGATTTGGCGTGTTATCGCGCAGCCAGGGGGGGGGGTAGGTAAGAACGCTGACTTCATTATTTCGCCGAGAGTAAATTCGAACGATACAGAGAAAATGAACTCGTTATACTATTGCCTTCAGTGTGTAACTATCCTCCTGTCATCTTATACCTGGTGAAAGGAACGCACAATGGCGGTTTCAGCTGGCAAACTAATTCGAACTTTTGAAACCTAAAATGTAAAAGCATTTGGTTTTCACTTAAAGATGGCTTCAGTAACGTCAATCCTTCGAAAAATCACCGAAGATCCCTTGGTTGGTACCACATTTCGTTGACCAGTGTTTTGCGTTCTACACATGGTCAATATTCTGTAAAAGGCAGTTTTGGTATGGAAACCTTTAAAGTCAAAACACAGCGTAATGGAAAAAGATGTTTCGATTGCCGTTGGTAACATTTTTTCAAGAATTTCCGCGATCAATTCAAGCATGGTCTGGCTTTCAGGGATATTGTCTGCGCTGCATTATCTGTCAGAAACAGTCTAGTCAGTTAGATTTGACGAATGAATAAAGAGAAACTGACGACTACTTGAAGCCGTAGGTGAATTACTATCCATCAGCAGCCAAAGATCACCTTCTACTTTCGGTGCTGTGCTACGATAATAAGTTTTCTACTCCATTAACTTTTCAGTCAGAAGATTGCAAATGCTGGCTAAAAAAGCAAACACAGGGTAGATTCATCTCAACTGACTACATTATATGGGTAGGATGCACACGGTGGGCGAGGTATGAAATGTCCACCATAGATGCGTCAAAATGATTATCTAGCGTAGACAAATGTGTTACACACAAGTGGGCCAATGCGCAAGCAGTACAACCTCTGTGGCTTGGGCCTACCATTTAGGTAAAAAAATTTACAATCTGATTTGTTGAAGTAATGCAGCACTAGTGTACAACGTCCTAGCCTGAGACTCCAACCCAAGCTTGCTTTAGTCTTATGCGACTGGACGTTTGCTTGGTTCCAAGAAAGTTTGACTGATATAATTCCAGAACAACTGAATAAGCGGAAAATCTTTTACTGTGAACTCGAGGCCTACCCCATCTGTTGGCAACACACGCATCTTCCAGCACTCTGACTCTATCTGTTATCCTCGTACCTATGTGGCTGTGCTGACAAAGCTTCAACTACTGGATTTTTAAGTTGCGGTGCACTCTTTATGGCACTGCATCCTTGAAGCAGCCTATAGCACAGTTTCAGCAATCATCGATAGTCCAGTTTCCTGGTTCACTTAGAACACGTGAATTTGAAAGAATCGCCTACTGTTGGCCCAATGCCGCTTTCAGGGTTGTACTCACACACACTGGGAACCGCACAAGTTGCCGATTGTTCTTAATTATCTAACCGAATGACCCGTCAGCTTCAATATCTGGGAACTTCAGTTCCATCAACAGTCGTATTCGTAAAATGTCGCATTCCCGAACACTTGCAGTGGTTAAAGTGAGAGACCTTTCACCATTTCAAGCTATAGCTTGGATCAAGTGAAGTAGAACTCGTCATCTAGCCAGGTTGTTTTGTGCAGTCCAAAGCCAGGTTAACTGTTCTTATGAACAAACCTCTTACAGAGCCAACTTGGTCACATACGTAGACCGTTGCAGTACTGACTGTTTCCTCTGGCATACAGCAATAACAATATCATGAATAGGCCACTACGTTTTGTAACCAGTGTTTCTGAAAAGTTGTTTTTCTAGGTGGGGATAACAAGGATAATATCGATACCCAAACAGTCACCTATTTCTCCACCACCAAAACTACAACTCACTCCACACCATGATTATTTATGCAGTCGTGCCATCATAAAATGAATATTAATAATACAAAGGTACATTTAAGGTGCAAGCTGTGTTGATTCACGTGGTGCTAGTTAGGTCTCGCTACACAGGCTCACTAAAGTCCTCGACCGCAATTCAGGCCAAAACCAACCATTAGTACACGCTAACTCATTGACTGATCGATACATGGTTACTAGGACACTAAACCTATCACACACTTAATGCTGAATGAGTTATTAGAGGTGAATATGGTTCAACAACAAGTTGCTTATCACGTTATATGGGTATGCGAATACAGCCTCATGAGAACTCGTCGTCCCAGGGCTTGAAATCCATATTTACAATCCCAGATGTGCAGATAAACCAACTCACTGATAGTCACCCTAACCTGGCACGTTAACAGCAGGTTTACAAGTGGGTAACTTAGACCAGACAACATCTAGCAACTGCGTCAACACAACCTCAGTCTTCAGTCATCAAAAGAATTACGATCAAGATGTATTGGCCGTTCAGATAAAATATATCCACTTGGAAACTTAAGAAAAAACGGGGTTCAGGATATCTGACACGACGTGAATACAAGGCAAGAAGTGTTCCACTGAACCTAAGCTTGGGTGGATCGCATGTGGGTTTAGTTTCCGTGATGATGTAAGCACTCGTTTCAAACTCATTTGTAAATCAATTTGGTTTTCATGGGCTACTCAAGTGAATCTCTCGTTTATGATATTCTCCAACTGAATGTGCTGCATAAAGGCCACCTAATGTTTCAGTTGGTACGATATTCGAGATATCGCAGTATATTTTCAAAAAGGAAACTACTCACAAGGTTGCTGAAAACTCTTCGACAGCCCGTGTATAGATACCATCCTTATCATCCACGTAAACCATTAGCACGGCGAAATTTAGTAAAACTCCGCTGTACAGAAACAGTTCCCAACACGAGCTAGAATTGAACCAGGAACTCTCGTTGTGATTCAGGGCCATGTGAATATTTTCATCACTCTGTGCGCATTCTGCCTAGTGAGGTGCAACTTTAGCATCAGAGCTGTTCAGGAACTTGCCAAGCATTATCGCAAAGTTGATGGTACTGATATGCACCAAGAGGCATTCTAGTTCAGGCTTCTTTGCTATAACAAATTCCATGGACCAAAGCCATGATTTTTATCTGTAAAGCGACTAACTATCAAGAAGGAAAGTTTTCGGCCTACAAAGCTTTCGTCGCTAATGAACACGCTCCCTGGGAAGACCAACTTACAGTACAAACCGCTACGGGTGGTTTTTTTGAAGAGAGGACAAAAATACAACTGTCTTCTTAAAGAGACCGACTTTGGAAAAAGATCACTTACAAGAGTGGCTTTCTCAAACGATCTTCCTATAGCACTAAACTGTAGTAGAAGTGTTTAAGCTGCAAAGACCGCCTGAGAAAATTCAACATAGGTATGCTTATCCGATACTTGATTTGTGCTAGGACGAGCCTAGCCATTCGACAAATCAGGCGGTCTTATCTGAAAGGTGGTCTTTAGATAGAGGGGAAATTACAGGACTTGTGTAGGGTGCGGATGAAGTCGAAGTTATGGAGGATCTAGACACTTGCGGGCAACAGTGTTGTGTTCATATATTAGTACAAACTATTGTGAAGTTGGCTCAACTGGGAGGAAGGGGTCTCGCTCTGAGGAACTACCGTATTTTCCTTTCGTGGATATCTACAATTAACTGCCAGCTGGTGTGGGGACCAACCAAAGCATGTGATATATGATAACGAATTATCGACACTCTAGAAAGGTCTCCCGCCGGGAGGATGGTGCAATAAAAACCTGTCTTGGGAAATGAGGTTAAGTATTCCCCAAGGGAATAGCCCTTATCAGGTGAATAGCCCTAGGGAATTATTGTGTACCGACGCAGACCACTGCTTCTTAAATATATTTCAACAGCTTTAGTTTTGTTTTTCAAGTAGTACATATAAAGTTAGGGTCGATATTTTAATGATGAGCTGAAAAGTTTAAGAAACACTGGCATAAACGGAAATCTCCTACGATAAGAACGAATCTACTGTGTAGCTTACCTTCAATCATCACAAAGTTCGTCATATTATTTTTGACTTTTGTTTGTTATGGGCATCATCAGATTACTATAACCCGCAATTGACCCCGTCATATTCCTACTTAGCGCCTTAATATATGAAAAACGAATTCCACATTCTGCTCTTTCTTAGGAGGGGAATCTTTCCCCGGCGGACACGGAGTTGTCTTCTGGGAAGGAAAGTGGTCCACTAAAAGGTATCAGTTTTAAGTTCTATCTAGCCAGAGGAAGTGAGGGCGTCTGAGTTGAAAGAGAGTAAACTCTCTTTGAGAGGAGCCTGTTGGGAGACTACTGTAATCTACTGTCCTGTAATATGTTGGCTGTAATGTGGAAACTCCCACGCGTCTGTGTTTTCAGTCTGCGTACTAGAATAGATATCATAGTCATAACACTTGACCCACAACCAATCGGTACAGATATTAAGTCACTGTGGACACTCATTAAACAACAACAGGAGCAGATCGCAATGAAAATTATGCTCACCGGTGGTTTGACGGAACCACTGTCCCCTCTTCGGTGTGAACTAAGTGGAATAATTGTGCCAGAACTACAAGAGTACTATGAAAACGAGACCGGTGCGAATGCCAATTTTACAAATTCCGTAACTGCCTACAGCTAATCAAATGCTGTCCAGAAGGTTCCAATTATCCGTTGGGCTGACTGCCTGGGAAGCTCTGAATGGGGAGTCGATTGACCTACACAATGGAGTTTCTGGGCCACACTTCAAAACATTGGGCAAACTAGCCAAATCGGCACGTCAGTCTACTTAGACGCGATAATTCATGTGTCCAGCGTGCGCTATTGAAGTTGCAGTGACGCGTTAGTGTCGAATGTCACATGTCTGTAGCTCAAATGCTTGCACACTCACGGACATGAACGGCTGGTGAGCTCCAATGCGAACGAAACTCAAGGCCGCTGCTCCTCGGCATTCATGTGGATTAACCAGAATAGTTACTGTAGTAAAGGAGGAGAGCTGTTCAAGCAGAAAGGATGTGGATGCAAATTATCCAACGATGCAAATTATCCAACATATTAATATCAGGGGTCTCAACCAGACCACTAGCTACTACGAAAGTAACTGCAGATTTACTTCACGAGAAACTAAAATTGCTTGGGATAGATTAGATAGAGGTTGGATTTGTGGAATATCCATTTGAATCCCGCCTGTTCCCCGTACGGATAATATCGATCGTGATATGTCCACTGTAGTAGTAAACATTTCCATACGTACTGTCACCAAGTAGTACGAAACGGGCATTCCTAGTAACTGGGGATAACTGAAAAACCTAAAACTGGAATATAAAGATACACTTGAAACTTTGTTTGGCTGATATACATCATTTCAACGGCCAAGAATCAGGTGTCAAGCCTGCAGTTCGCCCGAAATCTACAGAACCCCACTGCAGTTTTCCCATAATTGGAAACCGAATTGGACAGAGTACAGCACTTAGAAATCATATGTCCAGTAACCCAATGTTGTGCTGCAGCGATTGTTCCATGGAACTTTGTGGTGGCTTCCAAATGGTTTGAATGGATCACTTGAAACTAGTCAATATCCATTACCGGTGCCAGAAGATTTATTTACAAAGCTTAGGGTTGGAATAGTATGTCATAAAGCTGATTCTTCTGATGCATAGATTCAGTTAGATGTACACGAATTTTGTTGCGAACTTTTAACAAATGATACCCAGAAAAGACTGTATCGGTACAATAGGCTTTCATTCGGTGTTCTGTGTAAACGCAAAACGTGTGGCAAATAAGCTACCTGCGGGCTAGGCATTGGTCATGGCCTAAAAGTGTGACTGAAATATTTTTAGCGGTTTAGCCTATATCAATAATCCAAAAGATCGAGTCCTCTGGAGCCATGCTGTGGTCATGGAAGTATTCACTTATTCTACCCAGCTTCCACCGTTTAGGTTATATTGTGGACAGTGAACTTCGTCACTCGGACCCAGAAGAAATGCAAGCCAGTGTGACTATGCCTTTGCCATCCAATAAGTCATAATCGCAGGCTTTTTTGGGGTTAATGTCAACTATTATCGGAATCAAGTTCATCACACACGTAGTTTGTTATCAGCATCGAATGTATTCCGAAGACACTGTGCTAGGAATTTTTCCGGACGATCAAGTGAATTCTCAGCTCAGATTGGGTGCTAACATACCGCAAATCTAAACACACTATTCTAGTGGCCAGAGATGCCTGTACTATTTTATTGTATGCGTTTTTAAGTGAATCCAAAGAAATCGTTTGCCGTGCATGCTGGTCATTGACTACGTCAGGAATGAACCGTGGCCAAATAGATGAGGAAGTACTGACGCTTGTGTTTACGGTCAAAATTTTCCACAAAGCTCTGCGCGGTCACAAATTACTTCTTTAATCTGCACACATGCCGCTTCTGGTAATATTTCTATCCCCAACTGGCACTTTCTACAACCAATCAACCGTACTCATTTATGTGGAGCTACGTTACACAGTAATGAGTCTGAATTACAGTACACATCAACATCTACCATCAGTCTTGCCGAAGTAAGTTGTTTTACTGGTGTACGGATGGAAAACAAGAACTAGGATAACGTAGTTTCGAGTGTTGGGACAGAAAACAAGGTAAAATCGACAGTTTCCTACGTTGTGTTGCACCTGAAGTTATAGCATAACTGACTGTGCAAAAACGTCGAGGAATCTTGTCCTACAGTGGATAACTCAATAACCAAGCGAAGAATGGCTAAAAGCCATAGGACGAGAAAGCTGACAGTTTTCCAGCGGACTAAGACTTGATCATGCATTCAGGACCACTTTATGGCGGGAGAACGTTATAGTGGTCATGATGGAATTTATCGCCATATTTTGCGCAACATACACGCGGACCACCTAGGTATAAATGGAATGTCTGCTTAGACTAGGCATTTGCCAGCAAGCGGGTGGAAGAGCTGCTTCGTGGTTGTAACCAGCATGCAATCACAGCAGCACGGTATGATTCCCCTTCGCCACCCGCTGATGAATCATGGACATGAGTCACTTTAGATTTTTCCGGGTCTTTCTGTGAACAAAACTCATGCCTGTAGTTTGTGCATTTTCAAAATGGCTGGACATTTTCCTCTTGTAAAACATTTCCACGTCAAAGACCATGTTCCCGGTCGCTCAAGTTGGAGTGATAGATATAGTGGCAACTGAGAAAGGCAGTCAGTTCATCCAGGGCGAATCTGCAGAATTGTGGGGTTTGCATGGAACTCAGCACATCAGAGGTTCCCCGAATCATCCGCAATGGAATGGAAGGATATGAAGTTTTGTCCACACCTGCAGACTGCTAATAAACCAAAATATTGGTAGTTCTGGTGCTTTAATTGGTTGTGGATCAGTTGCCTGTTGATCTGTTCACTGAGCTTGACAATTTGCTTGCAAGCGTGTCACCACCAACTGTGGGTACCTCACTAATGTGCGCACCGATAATTTAGGACAATTTGTCTACCTGCGATTCATCATATTTTCTTACGCTGTTGACAACCGACCACTTTATTGGTGAAGCGGATGTGTAAGACTAGCTTCAGAGTAGACGGGTGGCAAAATATCAAACTGTTGTTGAAAGACACACTGACTTGAAGAAGTACCGCTTTGCACTCCGTAGTTTGTCAGACTTTTCAGTTGATCGTCTCATCTTTTGCCTAGTTCCACTTGCTAGTCTCCTCCGTGGTATCTCCATTTATTTGTGCAGTTTTTACAAGCTAAAAAGGCATACGCCACAGCGCTGTCATCAAAATTTCGTCAAAAAATCAGGACTTAGTCCAGTTTTTAAATCAGATCCTTTACTGCTTATTTGCAGCCACGCCAAAAGGCTTTTACCAGGGCGGCAAAAATCCATTACTGAGGTCAAAATTCCCTCAGAAATCAATCAATTTATCGAGTACCAAAGCTGCTCTTACCACGTGATTCTCTAGTCTGCCATTGATCACTGTGAGCTCTGCAAGGGTTTCACTCTGCTGTAACAACAGTTATCCACCTAACCACATAATTATAGGACCACCCAAGTTCCCCCCCCCCATATGTTCACTACTCGTGAATGGACCCAACGACAGTTTACTAGCCAATGACGGAAAATGGTAGGGATCAAACTCAGAGTTAATCAGGATCTTGCCAGAAGGAAATGATTCAAAAAAATCAAATCATATAAATAGACGAGAAAATCGAGGGCTACCTTGGGGTGTCACCCTAGTGTGAGAGTTTTCAGTGGAGCTTCACCGTTAAGTTGATTCAGAATTTCTATGAATCGGTTTGACACATGTTTCTTTGGTATTCAGATGAAGGGCTGAATAGGGCACTTCCATTCATTTTTCACAGCGGAAAGCACCTCAGTTTCTGAGTCACTGACTCTTGCGCTTGTGTATGCAGAAAGAGAGAGACAGTGTTCTACGTAACTCCGAAAGCCTTCAGATAAGGATGTTAATTTGGCTAGTTCGATATCTTTGGATGAAGCAACAGAATCCAGTTCTCGAAGGGATAAGGAGTTTGTAGAAATGCTTTTTCGTGGCAAAATATCACACAAATCTACCTAGATTTGACAGACACTGGTCGTCACAAATCTTCCCATGTATGGTCGTATTCACGAGTCCGCGATACCGTAGGTAGGTGTACACCTACAGATAAGGGATTATATAGGAAACGATTTTCCCTTTCGCCCGTTCAAAAACACAACTGATGTTCAGGATAGTTGGATAAAACTGTGCTCGACAAGCGGTGAGCACACACCTATTCGGAGGTAATGGCCGAAATCAATGCGTTCCTCATAACTCCGAACATCACCAAGCGAACCATCTAGCTGAATGATTCGAATTTATGTTTTGAGCACAGATAATTCCTGCGCTGGACACGGATCTGAAAGCTTGACAAGGGTTGAAATATGAAGGGTTGGGATGTGTTTGACTTCTCTCAAGCGGAGTCAATAAGGGGAACCCAAGTTTTAGATGTACATCAGGTATTCAAACTTCTAATGTTTATCGGTCCCATTCAAGAAGTCAGCTTAAATATCATTGCTAAGGTCATATACGGTAATACGATTTCACAGAGGTATTCCCTCCTAACTTGAGAAAAAATCCTCAGACGATACTTCGGGTGTTTCCTTGCAACAGGGGCTACTAATTAGAAACCAGCAGCACGTTTTTCGCTGTACTCAAATGCTTTTGGAAGCTTTTTTGAATGCGCGATGGAATATTCTTTTTATCCTGAGTGGCTACCTTATTTCCAGAACTTTTTTCATGTCCATGACTGAAACGCAAAAGTACAGCGTACCGAAGCTGGGTTTTTACCTTCGTCTGTTTCACCAAAAGTGAGTGACTTTTGCTCGACACAGACAAATCCATTTAAGCACTTGAGGCAACCGCCGATGAAGAAAAGATGGTTAGAACTAATAGCTGAATCCCGTGTAATTTCACGACATCGGTCGACGGTCGACCGCCATGAAGCAGACAGAAAAGTTTCGTATTAAATAAAAACTAAGCATTACTGAATATAATCGGATAGATATGAAGATCTACATTGGGTAAATGATGCTAAACTATGGAGATGGGGGAGTTCCAGGTCAAAGAATTCCGGTGGAAGCGTGAAACGGGAAACACAAGGATGAGGGTGGGAAAGATTTTGAGACATAAGTTGAACTTGACCCGGATCACACATCTCAAATGAAAATCACAGGATGTATATAAAACCGAATTCTAACAACAATGAAGCGGAGTAGTATTAAGTGCTGAGTTAGCCTGAGTTGTTTAGTCCTGTGTTCCAGGATCATTACTTGCAACTGTGAGTGTTTCAATGGATGGCACTATGATTACTTGGCTTCACCTATCGACTAAGCCACATAGAGTCCAGTGAAGACACACCTGTGAGGTAATTCCCTTCAAATTGACCGCTCAACAATCAATCTTGTTAAAAGCGCCTCGGTTAAGGTGTTTCCTTCAGGAAGTAGAGTAACTATTTCGAGAACCAAAAGGTGTCTTTAGTTTGTGCGGTTTGTGCTGACCTGACGGGAGAATAACAGTTGAAAAGTTGTACGCCCCTAAATTATCTCCTCAACAGAAATGCTCTCCCTATAGGTGGGTCATCAGAGAGGCACGCTATTGAACTGGGCTTATGTCAACGGGCTGACAGCAAGCAGTAGAGGATAAGCGACTTAAATCTCTGTCAAGTATTCCCCATATGAGAAGAAGGCACCCCGATGTCTTAAAGTTGTGCAGTTCTTCCTGCCTTGGCTACCATTCATCACTGCTATGTTTACTGAACAGACAGCTCGGAAAAATATCTTTTTGGATAATGGAACAATGAACAATGTACGAACGAAATTACTGCATCAACCATGCCACTGCGCGAAGACTTGAACAGCTAGCTGTGCGATAAAATTGTCATGTAGCCTTTGTCTGTTTACCGTCGTATATCGGCCAAGCTTAATCTTGGCGGAAGTTGCACGCGTCAAACAGCGAGGATAAAATCCGGCCTATTTATTGAAAACTTGACCTAATGGCAGTTATGTTCGTAGAAGAAAACGGGCTGGTGAAATTAATCGTATTCTTCATCTCAGTTAAACCGGAAATTCGTAAAGACAAACTGCCCGATCGTGTATGTTGAATCTTTAGGTGACTAGCTTGCTTCGCACCAGATCAACTGCGTTTCTTTGTAAACCGCTTGCATTTTCTGTGATGGTCCGTAGTTCTTATACGGAGCATAAAAGAAACCTTTTATAGGAGTTCCTAGTAGCCACTATTTAACTGCTCTAACAGAGCCGTTTAATTCCGGCAAAAATTCGGTTGCTACAAATCTCAGGAAACATGCTTGACCCTTAGTTTTTGCTTCTTTATTAAGCCACCTGCATATATCACCTTCAGTTTTTCTTTCGATGAGCACAGTTTCCCTGCGTTCTGCAGTAAACTCCTTAACTTGGTCCCATACAGTCATCCATTTTCGGAAAAAAAATTCAGTTCCTCTTATGATTCATAGCTTTTATTCGTGCCTATCACCCAGGAGTCCACTCAAATCTCAAACATTTGTTTGCCGATGCATGTGAACGTAAAGCATTTAAGCAACACGCACCTTGGCCGCTAGCTTATCCCTGAATTTTCACTTGAAACATCGTGCAATTTGTCACGCGTCAAAAACCGTCACTCGATGGTTTACGACGGCTCCAAAGACGGCTAACCTAATAATCGATCGTACGGCATGAACATCTGCTCCACACAAAAAACTGGCAGTGAAAACGAAAAGGTGTAAACCTGAAGTGGATTTCCGACCCGAAAAATCACAGACTGGTGGCACGCTGAGAATGTGCCTAAACCTCAAAGGACCGCGGCCCTTGTTGTCGAAAGTACATCTAGAGAGGGACTGATAGGCTTGGACTAGGTCAGCGACACCGTCTTGTTGTTTGACGATCATCAGCCAGCACAATCTCTTCCGGATAGATGGTCGGGTGAGATCCATAGTTTTCATGCATGTTTTCCACCTTCAGAATACACTTTCGTGAGTCTGATTTCGTGCTATATCTATCTGAAACCTCAGGGATAAAGACGATAGTTTGTTGACCGGTTTGCTCATCTCAACAGCTTCATAAGCTGTGAATGTACCGTGATATATAAAAGTTGAGGCACGCGCGATCAAGGATTTGGCAACACTCGTAAACTTGTGCAATTTATCGCCTTAGAAACAAATTTTACTGGGGCTAAATAGTAGTTTGTACAAGCTAACTGTAACAGAGGTATGACTATGGTTACAAAAAGTGGACCCAACCGAGAATCTTAAAGGGTTGGAAAGTTTGATCGTCGGTACCTTCGCAGAATAACAGGCTTTAACTGGCTGCAGCTTGTTTGCAATGGAGTGGTTGGTAGGAGAGTACTTGGTGATGAATCAGAATCACCAGATCAAAGACTGAAATCCATCAGGAGTACTTATCACGTACGCCCAACTGCCGCCCATCATAGAGAGCACTGTTTTCAACTTCGGACCGGTGTTTGCCAAATGCCCGAGGAGAATAGGCCATGATCTAACACAAAATGGTGATTACCGTCGAACTGAGTGCCGCCGAATCTTCTCGTCGTCCTGGCCATGTTGCGTAAGCTCGCCCAGTGGTGAACATGGCGTCATTTCTTAGTTGGACTGCATAGCTAGGGTTCTTCATGGTATGCTGAATAATTTTCGCAACAGACGCTGGTCAGTCCTCTTTGTAGCATCTTGCTCCAACATCTCACATGTATTTGTCTCGTTTTAAGGTGTAAGTGCCTTATTATTGATCATTTTACATAGAGACATAAGGCTATTTGTAACAGGTATCCACCTTCCTCCGTTCTTTGATGATCATTCCCTTCCACATTTGTATAACTGCTGAGTACCAGTATTTATTAGTGTAGTACTGTTTTCGATGACGACAATAACATATCAGCCAGAGTGTTTACAGCTCCGGACTCCAGCTAATGGTCCCACCTGATAATTAGACCGGATTCAGATTTCTAATTTCATAGATTACATTTATTCGTAAATGTCACACGCAGCGATGTCGAATAGTTTACGGAGCGCCCCAGTTTCGCGAAAATCCCCACAGTTATCCTGTTGTAATGATGTGCGTGCACTGATGATGCCTCTATGACTGGTGACAAAAAATCAGTAAGCACACTGCACACACACTCGGCAAACATAACAACAGCCACCTGATCTTCCAACCCTGTTAGAAGAGGCCTTCAACAATGGATAGAGCTTGTGTCCAGCTCACTTCAACAACACCGGTGGCGTGCCCAGTTGACTGGTCTTTCAAGTGATTGGTTAAAAACAAAACGGTGTTTTATCTGAATGGCGCAGTAGCAGTTGTCTCTGGGTAGTGAATCAAACCAGTGCAACATGTGGACCCTTGCACAGACAGTTACCACAATATCCAAAATCAGAAAAAGTAGCATGTTCGAACTAACTCAATTCTTTAAAACAGTCACTCGAGGAGAGTACAACTTCAAAAAACAGTTGAATCAGCCGGCGACCTGTCTGCAGTGCAAGCGAAGTTATAGGTTACAGCAAATGACAAACACAACCGGGTAGCCGGTATTTCGGTACGCAGCTAATCACCCACTCGATATCCAATCCAGGGACAGAATACACGTTAAGGACTGTCAGTCTGTCGTAAAGAAACTGATCTTTCCGGCTCGGTATTAGGTCCGCTAGCCGCAGAAATGGATAGGACAAATATGCAACTAGCGCTATCGTCGATCATTCGATCGATAAATATAACTGCGCTGGTCTCAGTAGGATTTATCAACTTCACACAAATCATTTTTAGGTCCGTCTAACAGCAGCGACTCAGAGCAGTTTGAAAGGCGTGTTTCTAATAAGTGCGCGTTATTTGGTCTAAACGAAGCTCACATATGTACCTTAAAACAGTCTCGATCCAACAATCAACTCTGAACGTATAATCGCCTGAAAAAATATTCAATCGGTTAAACTGCAGCGAAACGACCGCTGTCAAACGTGTGCATCCAAATAAAATGGTATTATTCAGCGTAGTGAGATTTACCAGAAAACCCTTCAGAAGAGGTCAAACTACTTCTGAATCCAATATAGCGCTTCTGGTAAGTCGCAACATAGCTTACGATCCCCTGCAATGAGATTCCCCGAAACAAGGACACCTTAAATGAGGGTTTGAGTGCGGCCCCCTCATAAATCTAACGTACTCGGATGATCTGGGGATTTTTCCTCCTATGAAGTTGCCCAGTGAAAAGCGCATCCCATGCTTCCTGCACTGGGGCTTAGAATTTCATCTGTATTCGGGCACTTATAACGGCATTCTTAAGAATGATGTATAAATTCTGATGTCTTTTTATTAATTCTTTCACATGTCCAATGCGCTTGGATGTCCGGGATTCACATACACGAATTCCTCCCTCAAAGACGCATTTTACACAACCTGGAACAAATTCACTGGAATCAAAGTGGAACCGTTTCCGAGTTCTTGAAATGGCTGATCTACTTGTAGATAAATACGTTGCATTCACAGTGGATAAGCCATTAACTAAATGTGATCGGTCGGTCAAACTGCTTATTCCGCCATTACGTCATGGCCATTAGGTCATAATCCATTATCCTGGCACGTCGTAACGGTCCAGTTGGGCGATAATTCGCTTTTGCTCCCTCGTTCGGAAGAATGGACCAGTTCGTTTGTGATTATATCTGTTGTACCTGTATCTTGACCGTACGCAGATGTGCGTGCTGGTAACATGAGCAAGAGTGGGTAACACTTTGACCATCTGGAGGCCATCTGGTGGTACTGGAGAGTAAAGCACCAGCCACAAGTTAACTTGCAATGTGACCGTGGTAATGACTTTGGCTTGGTGCACAACCAATCATGATTTGTAACTCAATAAAGGTTTCATATAAATTGTGTTTGGCATCCAGAAATCAGTGTTGGACGCTGAATTTGTGCTGTCGACGGTGCGGACGATGACTATATAACCCAAAACATCACTTATTCGGAGTGACCAGTTCATAAAAAACTTCATTCTTCGCCATTCCTGGTTCCACCGATCCTGCTGCAACAGCGCAACACTGATGATTCAGGTTGGGCTACACGCAAAACAGCATTACGTTAGTGACTGGATAGTCCGATTTGCCGAGCTCAGCGCCTAATTCATGGGGCAACGGTGTGTGATACAGGGCCGTACTGGTTACGTCATCGACTACGTTTGATGAAAGTGAAGTAAATGACTGACAGTAGTTTCGTTCATCTGTTCGGTTTAGGAAATGTATGACTGCTTTTGCAGGTACCATCCGCGTGGTTGCCGACTGATGTTGGCTTGAAAATCCGTCGAAGTACATCATGGGGGTCAAGTATAACAGACAGATTCTGCCTGGCAGAATGAGTGTCCCAACATACCCAGTTCGTTATGATCAGTGCCTGCGCTCATAGAAATATTCATCCCATTGGATGAGAAGATGAAAGTTGGCCAAAGCTGTGAAATCGGTATTTAGTCGGTGTTATTCCAAATACTGGTGGATGGGTAAACCTCAGAGACAAATGGCAAAAAGGTTGAGAATCTGTAGAAATATTAGACGAAGCTAGACTTCCACCCTTTTCCCAGAAAAGTATGAGAGATATTGAAACACTCACATACGACTGAATTTCTCACCATTGGCCTTCAGGCATGACTCATGAGGACAAAAACGCCCATAGCGTGGCTGATACAATTAACGTCAAACGTTTGCTAGTCATACAGCGAGGAAGACCACACCCGTAAAACAGAGTAAATTCTGTCCTGTCCAGAACTTTTGGAGATCGAAAGTGAAACTGCGCAAAACAAATTTCAGCCATGAAAACCTAACCGATCCCGCGACATCTCATCTATTGGGCCTCCAGATTGTCTGCAAGCTCTACGGTCCTAAGGCTTATTCCTGAAATGCACGACTGTCCTCCCATTCGTGAGACTTTCATCTCTGTAGCAAATGGAACATTGGGCAGATTTATGTGCTCTTTTTATGTGTACCCCTGTGTTCATGAATGTAGTGCACATCGCAACTGTCGATTTTTTACGGGACCTTTTTGAGTCCACTGATATTGGACTCCAAATCCCATCCACACAGTTAGAAGTAGCTTTGTTTCACCGCACTATCGGTGTACAGTTTATTATTAGTTTCAGGATGATGCAATGGGCCCAGTTTTGAGGCTATCGCTAGCTAAATTCAACTTGAGTGAACCCATTAAACACTCCATCGAGTTCAAAATTTACTGTCAGCGTTATGTTGCTGGTATTCTACCCCCTCTACTGCTCGGAACAGATTCTAAACCAAAACAAAACAGGGTCCACGTGTGTGTTGTACCCACTGCTAAGGAGAATGACGACGATGGGTTTAATTCTTTGGTGATGGTCATACGAAGAGTCCTAGCAGTTTTGCACTAGCCATATATGAAGAAAGTCTGCCTTGTCAGGGCAGCAAATCAACCTTTGAAGTAAATGCTGGTGTTTGTTCGCTGTTCTGCTAGTAGGCATTTAAATTGCGCCCCGAGGACGCTCTGTAAGAAGAGGGTAGGACAACCGAAGACAGTCTATGGGCGAATGGCTCTCCCGATGGCTTTCTCAAGCAAAACCTGAATACATCACCCCCTGAGACTGAGGTCACCACATTGCTTATTTTATAACTGGCCTTCCGCTCAAAGGTGGCATTCATTCAAGTTTCACAAGGCCACAAATAGAAGGTTTATTGCTGCCATGTTTCGCTCCTAGTCCGCTAGTAGACGATCTCAAACCTTTAAAGTGATGGATCGAGTGTCTGTAGTATATCCTGCTAGTGTATGCCTGCTAGTATATCCATTATTGTGCTGCTAATCGACAATAAGTTGGTGGAAGAACAATAGAGAGTTTTCCACCCTGTCCGAAAGCTGAAAACACGATCTCAATAAGTAGCACTATAGGTCACCAGTTTATAGATAACCTCAAAGACATCAGCATCGATGATTCATTTCGCGTCATTTACAGAGCACGGTCAAACAAAGCAGGAAAAATACAATCTATCTGTGGTCCAATCGATCACTATCAAGTTGCGTGACCTCATTTTGTGACCACAAAATTCTATGTTCGCATGCCGAAAACATTGAGGTCCACTCCATCCGTAGACAGACGCACAGACACATCTCTGTGCACAATCTCACTAACAACGGCACAAACTGCTTTTCCCACAGCCCAAAGCTACTAAGTTGGTGACCTTAATCCAGCTGTTTGTACTCGTATTCAATAGGTGAAATTAGTTCGTGCATGCTTTTCATTCTGTAACAGTCTTTAGTACATATGCATTAACCTCTACAACGGCATGACCTGGATAAATTTTATTGAGTTGTTCAACGTTCCCATGATGTCAGTAAAATGGCAGCCGACGAACAAATTGCTTCCCGGATCTCTTACTCAGGTTACATTAGTGAAATAACTTTTTAGAAAATAAATGGTGCTACCACAACGGCTTCTGCCTTCGCCAAGCCATGTCATTGGATCCAATTCTGAAGCGTTAGACGACGCGAAACGCCTCGATAGGGTTGACGACATGTTCTATGTGGACTAAGTGTGACACGACGTGCCTTGTGACTAACCTAGAAACTGATGATAACCTAACGGAGAATATACTCACGCTCTGTCTTCTTAAGTTGTCTAGTCGTCCGTTCAAAGTATCCGGTTGTGCAACGTCACGTGAAAGAGCACACAACCATTGTCGAACTACCCTCACTTGAAAATTAAACTGACGTTAACGGAAAGCGCAAATGAACAGCAATAAACCAAAATTCATTACTGGCAGATATTCGGGCACAGAGAAATACACTTCCTATCAGTAAAATAAAATGTAGCTACTTTCGGCACAAAGGTCCGTTTTACTAAGGGGGAGGTTAGGAAAACGCTATCTACTCGTTCGAGCTGCATTGGAATGAACTATAGTGAGTGGCTTACCAGAGCAAGACAGCGTTAGCTAGAAAAACTGGTCAACGTTTTCACTCTCCAATCCCTTTTCCTGATTTTGCCAAACACGGGACCAAGGTTATGACCAACAAACAATTAGTCATTTCCGGACGTGGACTACACTTTTCAACTCGAGACGGCTAAGTATATGCGGGAGTTTTACCACTTGAGAGGATCGTCATGCAGCTCCTTATCCGAAAAAAATGTGGTCCAACAGCACCAGCTTTGACAGCAGATTATTTCATAGTCATAGGTTGAATTCATCATCACCAAAGAATTTTTTGTTGGGATACAGGTTGATCATAGTAGAATAGATTCGCTGAATGACATCGACAATACCAGAGTAGCTACCAACTGTAAAACCATTGAATACTGCCACCGATTTTTACAGACATGGCATTCTTTTCTGGGAGGTAGTAGTCCTTGCATATGAAACAAACCAGCTCTGACAAGAATGTGAGCTAACGGCTGTCCAAACAAAACGAACCATCAAAAGCTACTTGCCCAACTAACAACAATTCTAACTCACATGACCAGCTACGATCTTCTCATAAATCTGAATGGGTTCGTCTGCAAAGAATGGAGGATGACCAGCAATCATTTCGTACACCAGGACGCCGAACGCCCACCAATCCACTGCTTTTGTATAGCCCTGTAGTATAGAGAAATTCAGAGATTTTGTCGAACAAAACCAATTTTACCATAGGATATAGTCAGAGTATAATAATTAGTTCAAAAGAGTGAACTGAACGAAGAATAATAACTAAAAATAGCTTGAAAGAAGCACACAAATTTGTAGCGTTAAAGCCACCGCAACACTCTTTTGAGCTCCTCAGAATCTCAACCCTGAAACCTGTTGCATCTCTAGGGAAGAAAACTGAATCATTAGGGGGGGGGGAGCGAAGCTGCCCTTTACAATGAAAAGTAAGTAACGGAACTGTATGCTCAAGAAACAGGTCGTTTGGGTTAACAACTTCACCTACTTGAGTAGCCTTCTGTCACCCAGTTCTCACGACGTCAAAGTGGGGACTAATTTTTTTTCAAGCGTTTTACTAATTACTCAAGGTCACCGCTCAGATTGACATGCACTGTTCAGATCAGCTGGCGAAAACAATCACGATTCGTGGCCAACCGTCGATTTACTCCTGAAGCAGACTGATCCACCTTTCCGTCTACCAGAAATATGCTAGTTTCACCAAACTATTTGTCTGTGTACGTCCAATCTTTTCCACTTGTTCTTAACACGTTATTTGTGCGTTGAACCACCCCACACTGACACTATTCACAAGATTTTGACTGTCAATTACTTAAAATGGAGCTGCCTATTGTTTTAGCGGGAGCCCTGACAAATTTTCCCAGCCAATATTGCCCTCACGAAAGTAGGTCAATCATTTAGACAGCAAATTTTTATAGGAAAATAGGAAGTATCGGAAGACTGAATCGATTAACCTCAGACACCCACCAAATACATAGCGAGGTGGCAATGAGTCAGTCCCGTGTCATATGACGCTTCAGTTCCCATGACCAACAAAAAAATGTCACTCGTTGACTGCAACTCATCTTGGATTTTCATTGCCAGCAAGTTAGGTTAATACTGGGGCTATCTAATATGATTTTCTGTATCAGTCTAATGCGTCGGTTCGAAACCTGTGCCCAATCAGAGATTAGCCATGTTTGTTCGCAAATATCCATTCGTTGTTACTAAACACATGAAAAAGTAACCCCAATATAACATTTAATCACTTCAGTATGTCAGATACTACTGATCTCCAATTTGCTGGAGGATAAACGCTTAAAAATGTCTACTAGTTGTTGGTCAGTACCTCAACATACCGGGCGGGGAAACACAATTGTCAACTAACAACGTGCGGCTGCGAACGGCGAACTTCAGGCTTCGCGATTAGGTTCTGAGGTAGTACATTCCCAGTCGATGAATCTGGCGGTGAAAACGCATTATTGGCCGCGAAAATAGAACAAAAAATGATACAGCGTACTTTCCCAGGAAGAAGCGCCTTCATCAAAGATACTATGTTTATGGTACAGTAGATCACAAATTGAGCAAACAGTTGTCAAAAACCACATTATAAAGAGGTGTAGCCGCTTGCACTGTTGTCCTAACCCCAAAGTAAAACGCATAATGTATTTCTGTATAGGGCCACATTTGTCCGGTGAAAGGACACGTTGGACGGTTCAAGTTACCTGCCTCGACACCAGGCTATCGTGGAATATTAGCGACCTTGATGGATAATGCGATCTCTACCTCGTAACTTGTATTGTTAATTGGAACATATCACTTGGTTTGGCACAGGTTAAAATAAACGAAGCCGAGAAATGGGATAAAATGATTTATAGAGACTAAACTGTTACTGTAAGTCTACCAGACATACCGGTGGGGTACCACATCCAATAATCACCACCGAACACTGTAGTACATACCGGTGATAAGCTGTCGTAGCGCGTACCCTTATACTGTCATCCTCTGGACGGCAACCTCACCAACCGCTTGTTTACTGGAATACTTCCAGGTTATCCATTACCTCCTTGACGGCGGTTTGCTGGAAGGGCACCGAGGTCGATCTGCACTGTGCTATCCTGAAACACGTGCGACATTGCGCCGAAACGTGAGGAAAGAGAGTAATGACACCTGTACCTCGAAGGTTAACAAGTCATCGATGCCGCCGTCCATTGTGATGCCATCATATTCGGGCCTCTGCATCTCCGCCGTAGATTTCACTACCTTAGGTCCACATGAGCATCGAGAGCATGCATGCAGCATCACATACGGCCCTACGCGAACCACCGGTGTCTTTTTTACTATGTCCGGGCCTCCAGTGTTTTGGTCGAAGCTGATCGGCTAACCCGTTTAAAGTTTATGATTTTCTTAACCAACTGAACGCGCTGCACCAGGCCGTTTCATATTGAGCCCCAAGAAGGGCGAAACCGGTCATGGGCTATCGAAGAGTTTTCAGTAACCCTATGAGTAATGTATTACGTCTATACAATGTACCGGGATATCTCGAATACCGTACCAACTGAAACATGAGGCAGCCTTGTGCAGCACATTCAGTTGCTGAAACAATTCATAAACGAGGGATTCGGCTGAGTTTCAGGTGAGTCTTCCGTCAAACCAAATTGATATGCAACTGAGTGTATTTGTCAAAATCTGCCCAACTTGGGTTCAAGTAGAACATAAGGTCGACGGAAACTCGAGGACTGCGCCTACTCGATGAGCACCAAGAAGGGCGAGACCGTTCGTGGGCTTTCAGCGTTTTCAGCAACTTTATGAATAATGTATGACGTCTATATTGTTATATCCCCGATCTCAATGTACTAATAAGCTGTTTAAAACCACAAGAGTTAGTCATGAACACACTGACTTCGGTCAGTGTGTCGGTCCCTTCGGTTCCTTATGGAACCAACTGAAATAGCCCTTCCTTTAAATGTTTGTTCCATCCTAAGCACGTCACTTCATTTACTTAGACTACACATACCGGCTAGAATTGCGCTATTTCTTCGCTCCGGTGCCAGCAGGTGTGCAGCAGGCTTTGCCCTATCAACGTGCTGCCCCTCCATCGGAGAATCACTTGCTACGGCATTCGGTATAATCAGAATTTTGTTTTCCACTCCCCCAGTTTGTAGCAGTAAGTAGCAGCATTTCGAATATTACTTGTTGGAAGTGTAACAAAAGGCTCTGACTAGAGATCATCTGTCGCCCATTTAAAAAGCGTTGATAAATTCCCTGTTTGTACAAAGGTTATGTACATAGGTGCACAATTCAGACCAAATCATGTCACCGTCATCATCGTCACCACCACTAACAGGGGTAAATCAACAGTAAGCAGTGCCGCTCAACTCCAAGACAATCACGAAAATAATTTCTCAGTTAGAATTTTAAGAGACTGGAGGGTGCCGACATACTGGAAATAAGCTCATGTCCTTGTGGGAAACTATCAAGGACAAGACATCTACGTATTTGAACAGCAGTAAAATGAGCTCATCTAAGTGCCAATCAAAGTTAGACGGCATAGGTGGGATCGAAGAAACACTCTTTGCTAGATCCACTCAGGACCAGCCCAACGCTCACTAGCAGACGAATTTTAGCCAGACAGTCCAGCTTTGAGGCAGTATTATCACCAGTTACGTGCCAATCGCAAGGGGGACTAAGCAGAACTCGGCTAAGAGGTCGTAAAGACCTGACAAAACTGTCTTCACTTTCATTTTACATTGATTTCATCCCTCGTCTTCCGTTAGTATTTCGCTGAAAGGTTTTGAGGGCACAAAGTAATGCCTCCTCTGGGGAGGCCCGCGTAGTACGAGTCAGAACCATCTTAAGCCGACAAAATTTATTTACTGACCAATAAATCCTGACTCAGTACAAAAAATTTTACGCACCACCTCAAAGCCAATATACCACAGGCAGCTAAAACGATGCGTGCTATAGAGAAACAACCGAAAATATCTAAGATATTTGGGCCTCAAGAGCCATGTTTTACAACCATAGAAAAAGACTCGTCTTACGGTTATTCCAACTATAGGGCTCGTTAGCTTCAGAGAAGTCATAAATGACGCAGTCAGCAAGTGCCGCTCGCATGCTGAAACATTCCAGCATTCTATTTACACTGCATTGTGAGGACTGATGGTACTGACGTAAAAAATGATATCACCCGAATTGTTAACGTTCTATGTTTTGACTGTTAGATTACCGGCCTATTGAAGTGCGAACCACATGATTTTTTTAGCGAATTTGCTTTAGAAGACAGAAAGCAGGCAGAACTGAAGAATCTCACTGCTTTTGGAAAAAACTTAAAAGCCGTGCTTGTCGGGGCATAGGGCACGAAGTATATTTACCAATCTCCTAGGCGCACTTTTTTTCACTATCTCCGTCTCTCCTAATTTTGCATTCCCGTTTGTTCCGGTATACATGGAACGGTTCATTCAACTGCAGAATCAAAAGCCATTTTAAAATCTAGAAAAGAATAGGAGTTGGTCAGCAGTATGTCCGCCACTACCCTGTCATCTGACGTAAAGACTGGATCGATGCAACCCTTTATCAGCTCAGTATCCTGACTGATGCTAACAATCTTCCGTCCCACCTGCCAAGATGGACATATTAGTATCAAAGAGGCTATCAGCCTTGGTGTGACTGGTATATTACACGAAGCAAACGCGTCTCTCCTGGGCGCATGAAACGGCACCGTTTTGTTCAGCTTCCAACGTATGCGGCCCCAGCAAACCAATTTCCTTGAGTGTGTTTTCCAATATAAAATTTTCATCATCTCTCCTCGCATAAAAATTCAGTTCAGTTTGTTGCGGCAGTTCTCGGTGGAAGGGAACGCTGTAAGCGGAACCGACAAGAAAAACGTTTCATTGCTGTCCAGGGAAACTATTATGAGGAAAACGGAAAATGTTATGATCCCGGAGTTGTGTTTTTAATAAAGGAATGGTCGCTTACGTCCACTCCTCTGTGTCCCTTGACCTGAGTCGAACAGTTTGTCGGTTCACTCCTCGCTGTACCCAGTGGTTATCCGCTTTTATGACTTGGACGAAACAAATATCCATTTAATGATTGAGTGATGTTCGATTTGATGGAAATTGTTCGAAATGTTGTAGCAACAAGTCAGCTTTTTGTACGCACCATTTAGTCTCCATAGAAACTTTCAGGCAGTTTAACTCTCATATTTTGAGTGCTTACTAGTTCTCCGGCAAAACTGTACGCATTGTGTTTGTGGCTGGTACGGAATTTTACTAATTTGTCTGCAAATGCATATTTGTGGAGATTTCCCTGATAATCTGGTTCGCAAGAAATTTAAGCTAGTGAAAATTGTAATCCCGAGTATCCCGGCGCGATTTCCAACAGACCCTCAGCGCGAAATCAAGAATTTTGCAAAACCAATAAAGCTGTTCTGAATATCGTTAGTCAACTGGAATAAAGGCATCAATTGATCATGAGAAAACAAAACTCTGTCATTTTTTACTTTCCTCCTCCCCAAGGCAATGCCTATTCTGATAGGCCAATTACCTGGAGTAACTAGGAGGTAGTTAAGTGATATACGGTAACAAAGAGTCACTCACCTTACTCTTGATTATTTCTGGGGCCAAATATTCCGGAGTGCCACACAGTGTGTAAGTTCGATGTTTCACGTGCTTTGCAAAACCGAAGTCCGCTATCTGAAGAAGAAATAGAATGCAGCCGAATTTATTAGTTACTTTTTTCGTCTGTGCTTGGGTTGTCTGAGCGACCATAGGCTGGACCACGTTTTATAACCGCACGGTTTTGAAATAGCCTCTCTGTCCTCAAAAAGCAGCCCGTTAAGGCTTCCGTGAAATCTCAGCGAAAACAAAAACTGCGGCTACATTACAAATCCCAACAGAGTGAAAAACTCGCAAAGTCCAACAAGGATTATATCTATCGCTTCCTACTACGAAACGTCACATGATTACCATTTATTGTCAGTGATTTATCTCAGTTCAGTGAACAAGAAGAGCAAAGTAGAATCAAGATCTCGGTGGAAGCATTCCGAACTTAGTTGTCCGTGATGACCTGATTAACCGAATTTAAGAGACAATCCTACCACCGCCCATAACTTCGGTCGGAATAGGGTGAAAATCATATACCTACACAGCTTGACTCGTAAAAACCACAGTAGAAACGCTACAAGTGGGTTTAGTTTAAAGCATTGCAGTTGAATGACTAGGGAATGTCATTTTTCCCTATCTTTTTTGTTGATCTGATGGACGGGGATTTCGCCTCATGACTTTTGTTATATGTACTTTAGGAGTGTGCTTATCTGTTCCCATAAATGTCTCCGCTGTGTTGTTCTGTAATGATGCCTCACTTGGATGCTCCACTTAAAGAGTGCATTCTTTAAGCTTTGCCCATGGTGCATATGTCCAAAAAGGACATGTATAGTATTCCAGTCAACTGATCGGCTTCCTGTGTGAGCTGAATGCAACAGCGCGTTATGCCACCAAGCAAGTATCCAGCTATCCTGAACAGCTTTGCTTGTCTGGAGGGAATTCTGTGCATCTAACTGTTTTGGTGGTAACAAGCCGAAGTACGTATCGAAATCGATTTTAAGACTTGTCGTGCAATCATATAACATCGTTCACCACTTTACGGAGATACATTTTTTGCATAACATTATTTTGCTACAATAGCGCTTTGCCGCAATGCCATCAGATGTTGCGCCAACAGGTAGATGACAGTTCACATAGAGTGATTAGCCTCAGAGCACAATTTTTACATCTTGTCTGATCTGTGGCCAATACGATGAAAGAACATAGTAGACTTGGTCAGTTTACTCAAAATTCCTCGCAACAAACTCTGAGCGTGCAGGAAAAAATATACCTACTAGCTTCCATTCATTCCAAATTGCTTCATAATGATAATATAATGGACACCGGTAGATAAATCCATTAGTGCAGAGCTGCGTCCTGTCCTATTTTACCATTCTTAATTCATCCAGACTTGCACAGATGGTAAAGATTTGACACTCGCAGATTGGATAATGGATGCTTAACGTACAAGCAGTTAACAACCAGTTAACAAGTGGCGACTTGCTTTGGGTAAATAGGCTAACCTGTTTACTGCCAGGCTTTCAATCCAAGCAGTCGAACTTAAGGTGAAAACCATCAATCCCGGTAAACTTGAACACCAGGAAAATAAATCATCCCAAGTGCACTAAAAACATGTGATGCCCTACACTGAAGCAACTTACTCACTGCATATAGTGAGATAGTTATGTTAAAGCATGTTACTGTCATCATATGCTTTCTCCAGTTTTCCTCATATTTCCTCCTCCGCTTGCCAGATATCTCAGAATATTCGTACCCAACGACGGCTCCCTGTATTTTGCCGTTCTCCTCTAGCTTTAACTTTCCGTTTTGTTTGGCGTCAAAATTCTCGTGTAACCCAGCACTTATCTCTGAAATTCATCTTCTAGCGCATTCGATCGGATATGTTGATCGCCACATGAAGTGAGGATAAAAACAAGCTTTTTCTGTTTTTACCTGCAATATTTAAATCAGAGATTATAGTTTTTCCCATTCGAAACAGAGGATGAGGTACTATGAGGATCAACCCTGTCTTCGAAAACACTGTGAAAACCATTGTGAAACTAGCCTGTTACCTGTGACATTGAAAGTGCCCTCGTGGAATATCTTTCCAATGTTTTATGAGCAGAGTGGGAGACATCCGTGAAAACCAAGATGGGCGCCATCCTACAAGAGGTTGCGTAAGTCCCATATTCAGTCTCCGACAGATTTTGGAACAGGGACGCTGCTGCTAACAATCAACAACATTTGCCATCTCGACTTGAAAATTGATCACCTGGCAGCATGACAGTGTCTGTGGAGTAAAGGTGCCACCGTAACATTCTGCCCCCCTTAAGGCACCGCACGGCAAAATCTGTTGATTGTGGTAAGCCCTTGCTACATCCAGTAATGTCCTCTCCCTTTTCTCGTCATCTTCGTCTGATCCCTCACTGTCAATCTCTAATACCTGTGGGGTTAAAGTTTCCCCAGGGCGTTCTGTCAAAGTCGTCGAATATGCAAACAACACAGCTCTTCTTGGATCTGACTCCACCGGGACGCGGAAAATACCGAATTAACTAAATAATTTTGCCTAACGGTTTGGTACACCCTCTGTCCCTGTAAAGTGTAAAGTACTGTCATAGGACTTGATGTAACCAAGGCGGAACCCTACGCTTGCGAACGAGCCGAGAAATTAGCCTACCTGTGTGGTTGTATTAGTTCATTTGATTTAGTTAAAGACTGCGCTGCCAATAGGATAGAGAAGAGTAAGGCGCATTTTGTAAACCAGCAGTATATGTGGTCGAGTTTACGATGCTACGGTGCTCCTGGTTTATTGATGTGGGCCAAAAACCTAGTGGTTGCGAGCTGAGGACGGCAAAACCACCGGTGTCTGGTGGGGATAGCGGATTAGTGACTTTGAGGCACGTGGAGTGGTTTTCAGGGAAAATTACCAATCCACGATGGATGAGCTGTCCAGGTGGTGGCTTGGCCATGCGTGTCGTGTCAGTCGATCGACATCCTTCGAGAGCACCCTCGCACAATCAGGGGACGGGACAAATTCCAGACAGACATTGAGAGACATTGACAGAAATGGTCCAGCCACTATCCAGATGGCGTGGAGAGGCACCAAAACTATCAACGTCAATAAGTAGCTAGTTACGATGGCTGCTGCCTCCAATGAGTATCTATCCGCCCCTAATTTCCCAAGTCATCGGAGATTGAAACTGTGATAAGTATAAACACTTTACAACAGGCAGTTCGCTGCAGTTGATGAACCCTAATGATGATGGATCAACAAAGCTACTCACGCAACGAGGTCCACTGGTTCCTGGTGCATAATAAAGCATATACCTGGGCGATTGGCGAGGCAGAATGGATGGGTCTGTCACCATCTAACGTTGCCACAATGCATAAAAACCCTTGGAACTGCAGAATGCATAAGCATCCTTTTTGTTGTTGTTGTTCCGCCACGGAAGGACTGCACCGTGGTGTGACGATTTGTCAGTCCCGGTGAACAAATCAGCCGTAGCGGAGACCATCCATGTGACACTCCCACAACCTCCCCCACCAGGTTGCTCAATGGAGGGAAGTCAGATTAACAGCCTCCTGGTCATCAAATTTATGAGCTGAAACAGGTGCGACGACGTGTCCCACAAAATCTCTACCGCGCTTCTGGTCTCATGCCAACCAGTTATTAGCATCAAAGGCTTTGGTTGAGGGCCTTAATGGCACTTCTACCTAGGCTTGCGCGTGTACACAACCATGAAAAGTATGAATACCAATAATTTCACGCTGCGTCAACCGTCGGATGGTGTCTTCATTAAGATGGCCTTATTTGCTGCATACATCAGGGTAAATAACTCAAAACACGTGGTTGCTTACAGTTCACATATTTCCTAAATACTGTCCCTCAACTTCCTGTGCCCACAACTTACTATAGTGTGGACAGATCAGCATTACATCCAAAGAAGTGACTAATAGCGTGCCACCGTTCAATTCTACCGGTTTGCGTTTGCTTGTCAGAACTCATACCCTGTTTCCATCGGAACCTTTAGTGTGCAAGCTGCAATACAGACTAGCCAACAACCTGTTATAATGCACTTTCTGGATACTATATCAATAGACATCTGCCGTATTTCTGAACCCGGGTCGAAGTACAGCAGCCGATAGTACGGAACTCTCATCACCCATGTGCTACAGCCTGCGAATTTCTGGTAATTCTGTATCTTCTGCGGCCGGGTTACACCAATATTGTTAAAACTCTCAGCTCCCTGGAGGAGACCGCCCGACTTCATTAGGTATCCGAAAGTAGCCGTGATCGTGCCGTCTGACTGCCAACTAGCGGAAACAGTATCCGTCACTTACTTGTGGGTTATGCGTATGAGCAAGCCAACAGGATGAGCTACCCAGTTTCCGCCTACTGAGTGACAACCATGGAGCCAGATCGACACGACAGCCATCAGCATTCGGTATCCAGGCTCTATTCTTGATTGTCAGCCTTTCTGGTCCACCCACACTTATTCAGGTCATGCACTTTACGGGCGTAAATCTTCTATAATTTTCCCGTGAAGACCGGGGGAACACGTTCCTCATTTGGCCGTCAAAAATCATTCTGATCCACAAGTTAGACAGTTTTATCAGCCCAGCTAATCCAAAGCTTTAAAAGCCGAATTCTCAGAAGACATCTGTCTTGTATGAGACGAGGTAAGGTCGCCAGTAGTATGACGGAGAACTTGAGAAGTGGTGTTTATGGAGGTCCACCAAGTGAACACTGGATTTCGGATGATTCGTGGTCAATGTGTGATATCGTATCCTCTCGAACACTGGGCGTAATACAACCGGACGGGCTCCTAGTTTTCGTATCAAGCGTAGTTTTTGCGCAAATGGAGTAACCCGGTGGAATCACAGTGCGCTGAAAATGGACGACGCTGGGGAATTTCCAGAAATCTTATCAGCTAATACACTAAACGGGACAGAAAAGTTGGCTGTGAATGAGTTCATCCAGGATAGTACCTAAAATTTACTACTTCGAGGCAGCCGGTGTTTTGATTACTTGTGTGAGTAACTTGGACAAAATTTTGGTTGGTTTTCCACACAGCTGTTACATTCAATCCGGCCCACTCGAGCCGTGGTCTTTGAGTTTAGACCCTTCCTCAGTTTAGGAATTGCAAATGTGCCACTCTGCCTTGAAACACCACCGGACTGCTAATCCGGATAGCCTCCAACCAGTGCTGTTCAACAACGGTTGTGAGTGGTTGTTAGTCTGTTCTCGGATATTGGCTGTTGGATTGTAAATGCTTCATCACCAATCTAGGTGACATCGTCAGTGCGAGGTGGGATGGGCCACTTTTGCAGTCAAACTGCCAAGCTCGGCGAAGAGACTACCAACCAAGCAGTGCATCTGAGCTATCTGTATTACACAACATCGCCGACGGTGGTAAGTCTTTGTGTTTAGCCTGGACGCGGTAGTTTAATCCAGTTTGGCAGCAAGAATGCTTTCCAGCAATTTGACGCAAACCACCCTTTTACCAGTATTCAGACTAGTTACTCAGTACCTGGATGGAGGCCACAAATTACTTGACCAGCGTCCAAGTGTATTCTTTAGAACAATACTTTCTGCATCAGTCTGTCTGACCAACCCCTGAATAATACTCATGGTATTGTCACATCGTGTTTCAATTTTTATAGTGAGTCGATCTTCCAACTATTCCTGCTATGGTATATAATTTATCCCATAATGATTTGACAGTACAGTCCAAATGCCAAATTATGCTTACTAACTGTTACATTATTGATCCTTGATTTTTCTGGCCAGTGTATCACGTGAAGCTGTAACGCTCAAACCGGCGCAGCCGACAAGTGATGATGAACGGACACGGTCAATCGGTCAATTATTGCGTTCATGTGGGCAGTACACATGACCTGATCGCATGAGCCAATCGGCTCTGCCACGTGACTCCCAAAACCCCTGACTACTGTGATGGTGCCACGAAAACCATGAAATACACGATAATGGACTTGAAACTGAGCAATCCGAACCTAACCGGCTTCCCTAAAGGTTAGGTTATTTAAATGTGATGGAAAGATCTACAAATGACCAACCATATTCATTTGGACATGGTCAAACAGATTTGGTTGGCTAAATAGCTTCCTCTGAAGCCAAATGACAAACTATTGCCAAAAAATCTTAGGCAGTGAAAACAACAGACGGCAGTTTTACCGCGTTCAAGGATGGCTACAAAACAACGCCGGTGAACACACAAAATGAAATGAACAACAATAACTGCCACCAGCGACGCTATTTACCTAATAGTTGCCATTTACCCAATAGCTGTTGTAGATGTGAGACATACCAATCCAAAGGCTGGCCCAATTTTACTAACGGAGACACCTCTAGTGCACTTTAAATAAGTTAGTTGATTAATACGTTCATGAGTTTTAAACTCGGTGCATCGTAGCCATTTGGGTAGTGTTAAATAAAAGTGGACTGTGGACGGTTGCCATCACTTTCGCCCATACCACGCCGATTAATTTTTAAAATAGAGAAGGGACTGTAGTTCAACTGGGGAAAAAGTAAGAACTGTACTTGTAGAGTGCAGTCATGTACATGCAGTTTTGAGGTCCTCGCAAAATACATTCAATAATTCTTTTAAAATTAAGTCATACCTATTCAACGGCACATCTTGAATGTGTGCATCTTGCGGAAGCTGACAACAGATATGTGGCAGTGACATAGCTTAAAGTATATCCGCTAAGCATATCAGGACACATATGTCCTTCCCATTGTGAAGCGTTCAACTTTTCAGCATCATAGGGTGTATTTTCATTGATAAGCATAAAAAATCGCCTACCGGAAAGGTCAATTCACAGTCTATTCGTAAAACGAATGCGACTGTCACTTGTGGAGTACGGATGCACTTTTCAGTTTTTTTTCTTCACGTCAACATCACGAGTGGGTATTTGCGAGGAAGAAAATAATGGTGCTGCTTCGGATTTAGAAGTTATTTACCCTGTTTAGTAATGTAACGTGAGACAGAAAAGTACGATTCTTGGCAGTCTTGGAAACTGAGTGCATACCTCATCCCTATTTTTCTACAAACTGTGGCGTTAAATCCTGGTGAATAAGGAACACTTGACATCATCACTACACCGTTTTTTCGAACAAAAAGCGCCAGAATTTCCGATGTCCTTATTCAACGAAATCATCGCCATTCCGGATCGTAATGGTGATGATCCACGGGTAATGACACTACTCACAACTGACTAGCCCAGAAGGCGCTATTCCAGAGTAAGTCAATTACGAAACGACTTCCGCTCTTTTACTTCAGGTACAAAAACAGTTTGGAACGAGAAAAAAACTGTGTTATCTTGTTCCCAGTCGTCATCTTCATTATCAGAAGCAGAAACATTGGTGTGAATACTGGTGCCTCAAAGCCATACAGCAAAAAATCTTGGCAAATTTTATCTGGAGTCTTGAAGTAAGAAGAAATGACTGAATAGGGAGAGGGCCTAGTGCTGCCCAACAGCAGGCATTTTGATATGCCTGCACTTTACAGTATTAGTCAAGCCTCCAGTTGTCCAAAAAGGACACGAGTCTCTTCCAGAAGAAGCAAACGCAAAATAGCTTTTCTGTTTAATAAGAAAAAATAACCATATTTTTAATGGGTGGTTGTACTGCTTTTGGTATTGTATCTTATGTCTTTAGCTTCTGTGGTACAACTTCAGCTTCCTGAAGTTATACGCTTATAAACAGATCAGGTCTGGCGGCAAAAAATCTAACAACATAATTTCCAAAGCACCTTTCATCCACCATCTGACTAAAATTCATCAGAATGCTGTATATGTATCTCGCTAACATAACATTCCATGTCAATCTTCAGACATCCCAAAATTCACTAACCATATTGCTAACAAAGCAAAGTACTTGCCAAGCTGAGTAACCAGAAGGGATATTTTGCAACCTGATATAAATTAACCCTAGCGCAAGCTTTGCCTAGAACAATTAGAATAGTTATACTTCAAGAATATTTGACAACAACTAGTCTGTGATTCAGTCGTTTTAACACAAGTACGTAAAACTAATATCAATCATCCCGACTTGCAACTTTCCCAGTGACTTATGAATTCATATAGAATGAAGTAAGCAACAAACTCGCTTGATGGTCGAAGACGATAGTGGGCTACACATGCACCCTCGTGTTTGTAATACGCAGTGTCGTTATTACACTGGTGAGCCAGAATGTTTACACCTTAGTGTAGTATGAAAGGAAGCAGTGACTGAAGCTGGGATGTACTTTGAGTTGGCGTGCATGTTTTCTACCAGGAAATTTGATACTTTGCATTTAAGAGACAAGTAGAATAAGAGGGGCTTGGAGAAGGTCACGTTGTTGAGATAGCTGGTACAAAATAGTGTTTTCCGAAACACAGTCTCACTTTCATTTCAAAGTTGGTGTGGAAAGCGTTTTAAGGTGATTACACAAAAATGGAAGCAAAAACAACATTCCTTCTGCTGTTACTTGTTTCAAATAACAGAGTAGTATTTGCGTGAGCATGGTTGCCAATATGATATTTCAAAAGAGTTTAACATCACCGTTATTGGCTCTCCGAAAACTGGAATTCGCTCTGCTGCGGTATACTGCATATTAAAATAAGCAGAAAAATATGCTCGTCCGAAATCCCCGTAGACGCTCTCGTTTGTCAGTAATGATACTCAGCTAAAATGGTGCTGACTGGTCCGTAGCTGTCTACAAGAATCCACAGCGTGCTGCATTTCAAGTAACTATACAAAACGGAAAGCTAAGGTGGCTGAAACTGACAGATAATTCGTCAAACGCTCCTCAAATACCTTTTTGGGAGTGCATTTTATTTAATTCGCCACAGCCTTGATTGCCGACGAGGTCCGGAATATGAGGGGAAAACAGAATGTTGGAGGAGACAGCTGGAATTAACAATCTTGGATTATAACTCTGGCACTCTGACTACAAGTCAGTTTCATTTTCGTGTCTATGCATCAAGGACAACTTTTTGATACTTCTAAATTAGGGTGTACTTCACTGGGTCAACTGTGAAAATATTCAAAGATATTAGACCCATTTTGAGAGATTGCAGCAGCTCCTGCTACTAGGTCTGCCGATTGTGGGTCCTTTTTTTCGCTGCCAGTTTACAATATGCTTCCTCCTAGCCCAGTGCCACCTTACACATTCTCGGAAGAAAGATTTTCGGTGTGACAGATAGGCTTTTAGCAGTCAGAGCACCTGGCCAACCCAGCGTACTCTCCGGGCTTTCACAACTTTGCTTATGTTTAGCCATCTTCCAAAAATGAGACCACGTAAGCCAACATTACTAATCCTGTGTTCTCAATGGACAGAGGTTGCCAAAAAAGTCGACATATTTGGTTAAGGTTCTTAAAAAACACGAGTGGATTGGTTTGTCTATTGGGTACCTTGTTAGTATTATTACTAAGTGAGGAAAACACAGACAGCTCTATATAAAATTTAGGAGGTGCAAAATGTTTGAGATCCGCACATCAGACAAGGATCAACTTTTGAACCCTAAAAGTTGAAGGCATAATAGCTACGCTTCATAAACTATCTTAATCCAGTCACCTAAAGAGCCTATTCATACATCCTCGGCCGTACAGTAACTACCGGGTTCATGATTTACTGTGTGCTACCATCTCTCCTAATAGTTGAACCAAATAAAGAGCAAACAACGACAGAGCAAAACTATCTAGCATTAAAATAAACTCCACCGCTAGCGAAAAGGAGTCAATGACTTGCGGCAAATAACTGCCGATGCAATCCCTAGCCGAATATCGCAGACGACTGTATGGATTATATGGACAGATACCATTGCAAAATTTAAAATCTTATTCATACCGTTATTGTTCCGTCTGTTCTCCTCTCCAGTACAATGCACTCAAAAAATGATTCTTCAAGATGGTGCGTCTTTGCATTCAGAATGTGTCGTATATCTGGTCTATACTTTGGATTATCATTCTTGACATGTGCCACACAATTTTCCACATAATCCGTTCTGTAACTGCTGTTGACTGACATGTTACTGAACACTGCTCATCCACTTGCCCGTAGCCTCATGCAGGTTGATAGAGATACGAGGACTGGATCTGTTCACTCCGTTTCCCCCAGCTGAATATTCACTAGCTGTTTTCTTGCTAAAAGGACTTTGTACGAGTTGTTAAACCGCAGCTTACACTGTCCACTCATAAAACACTATCTGGCTCAGAGTGGGCTACGTAAGAGCCACCCGTGGCTAATGTAGCAGCACAGTGAAGTGATTGATACAATAATGTCCAACTTCCCAGGAGTCGGCTAGCAGATCCTGAATCGGTCACCTCTATTCATCTGTTGTTGATTCTTTGGCTTCACCAGTTGTTTGCATGGGGAATGAGGTGTGTAGTGATACGGTCATCTACATATAGCTTTCGGTAAACGGTACGAGCAATGGATGATGGTTTTCTTCACTATCGTGAGCTAGTTTATTCCAAGACACAGTGAGCTTTTTATCTGATTGTATTGTGACCTAAGGAATTTAGAGCGATAGCTATAAAATACGGAGAATTATATCCTGGTGCTCTTTACGAACATTTGAGCCCACACATACGTTTCAGGAAAGGGTCCATTACAGGATGGGTCATTCGGCCAACCGGTACCGTATTCCGTTCAGTATTTTTTAGTCTTCCGATCTCTACTAAGTGCACGCAAAGGTGACATAAAGACTAAAGTGTGGGTGGCACAGAGTCACTGAAGAAGACAGAAAACGAAACGGGACCCGACAGATTCTAACAGTGCGTACCAATAGGCCTTGTTTATGGAAGTGGCGCATCCTATGCACCAAAGATAAGGGAGCAAGTCCTTTCATCTGGAAATAAAACGGCTTTTTAAGGCGGATATAAAGTTTGAGTGCATTTTGTGAGACGAACCGTATAATATGACATTTGTGGTGAATATGTCCTGTCGACCTGCACTCGTGCCTTTTGATCTCATCCTCATCCCAATCAGTGTGTGTAACAATCACTCCGCTTACGGTTGGAGCTGAAGAATTCCCGCAGATTTCTACTTACACTCTTTGACTCTTTCGTTTCATACGCGTCTATACAACTTTACAGCCTCCAATATTGTGGAGTTGCGGTTTTAGAAACAAAAAGTGTCGATACTGGAGGTCCTTGATAGCTGAGAGTTCTGTAGTTACCACAGTGGAAAATTTATATGATCAATCTTGGAATTTTTGGATTCTCGGTGAATACTCTGCGACTAACTAGATAGAATGTTTAAGCCCAATACAAGTACTTCATTCGTGACTTTAAATGAATGTGACCAAGATGATAATAATTGTTGTTTAAGGTATGAGGGTTCATCACATCTGTTTGGTGCTAAAAATCTCTAGTGCAGTGTTTGAGGGAGATTTCAAGATTTGTTATTCCGGGATTCGTTGACTGTTAGGTGTTCTGGTTGGGAACCAAATTTGACGTTAGCGTTTTTGGTGGTGAAGGACACAAAATTACGCAGGCAGATAGAATAGATGTCAGTGAAATACATTCATAGGTTATTTGGAGTGATATTCTCTGTGTGATTTGACTCCAATCCTGTGAATGAACATGAATTCAGTAACTTTCAGAAACAGTGTCATGTGTCAGTGGGAAAAACTTACCCATCGTTTTATCAGCCCTCAAAAAAGAGCCATATTTTTTTCCTGTTCCTATCCTGCCTTGGTGCTAACAGTTTACGCCCAATCTGACCATTGTGGTTCTCCATACAACATTCCATCTAGTTCTAGGCACAACTTAAAGAGTGAAATGGATATGACGGAAACGTTATCCATATCTCAGTTGAAGAATTCCACTCCCTGGTTTCTGGTACCAAAGTAGCATCAAGTCCCATAGAATTATGATCTTCGTAGAAGTAGACGCTGTTAATGTGCCGAAATATTGGGAGCTCGGATGAGTTTGCTGGTTGTTGATCAGGTGGCTGCTGATCTGTTTGCCGATGCGGATGCAGGGACGCTAGTCGTTACAATGGATAAAACAATCAATATCAAGAAACTCAGGCCACAACGCAATGCAACTCGAGAAGGAGCCAACCAAAGCGAAGGCATAAACTACCAAAATAGAGCGCATTACGATATCCAATCGATTCAAAGGAACACGGACCACAACACAACAAACATCACGAACGGGCCGACAGATTCAGGGAAGACCCTGTCACTCAACTAACCAATTACGTTAAGAGATAACAAATGGTCTTCAAATGCCAAGTAAAAGCACGCGGGCAAAGAGAACGTACCCACCTAACTTCCTCCTGATGATGTCTCCTCGTACGGTGACAAGACGTCTGCAGCTCAGTCATAGATAGGATCGATAAATTGTGCTCATGTGGCGTGTAATGAGAGAAACGCTCAATGACTTTTAGTACGTACTCGGATAAATGGATATCCAAAGGACTCCATCCGAAAACGTGTATCACACCATGCATCATATCTCCTAATAACACGAAACCACGGAGAGACACAACTCAGAAAGCGTCTGTGTGCATACTCTACAGCAACGAAACCTCGGATGCAATTCAAAGACCACAAGATTGAATACCATAGTCCTACATCGAACAAAAGAAATGCACTAATTGTTTTCACCATATTAGGTTCATGAAATATGCCGCCTAGCATATCGGGCAAACATCCAGGAAACTGCGGGTTGGAATCAATGAACACAAGGAACGTACATGATTTTCACTACCTAACGCAACCGGGTTGAAAAACTAGGAAGGAGCTGTCAGTCTGTTACCTGATTCAACGGGGATCTACACGACTGACTGAATGAGCATATGCACCGGTAGTATTCTTTAAGACTATACGGTGAACACACGCGCTGAGTGGCTCAAAATCTCTGCCCACCCACTCTGTTAACTACGGCGATGGCATCAGTACTTCCTTCAACTGGGTAGGACTAAGCAGACACACAGATCGCACATGACGACCTAGTCGTAACCAACCTTACCCAACTAAACTGTCTAAAATGTACCGCCTTGGTTTGTTCTTTGCCTAGCCTAGCAAAGTCGCCCAACTCATGAATACAAACTCGTTAACATGCAGATACCACCACAACATTCCTCTCTGCTGAAGGAATACACTCACGCAAATTCAATTAGTGTTTAAGAAAGACTCAAATGAACAGCTGTTCTGTAATATTCTCCCACTGAGTGTGTTCCACAGAAGCCACCTCTCGTTTCGCTTGGTGCAATATTCGAGATACCAAATTATCTTTTCCTGTGGCAACTCCCTACTGAGAAGTCGCTAAGGGGCCTTCAATAACCTTATAAGTAGTGACTTCTGACAGCAAACAAAGCTTTCTGCTATCCACGGAGTCTATTTGCTCATCAGGTATCATGGCTTTGCATTCCCTCATAATTAATTTGACGCTGAAAACCCTCTATAGGGTCTTTCTCCAGCAACCGAGGCTCCGGAATTATTACACCCTATTCTAAATATCGTCATTTGTGACAGTGAGTTACAGTGATAATGAATTCTTGATTGTGCACAACGGTGTACATTCATCAGGAGGGATGTATTCATACTATGTAGCTGTTAGAGAACCAGAGAATACTCCCATTTATAGGTTTGTGATGGATCTAAGTAGTTAAGTGTCATTGAATCAGTAATAATATGATATTTTTTAAGCGGCAAAAGACAAATGTAATAGTTCACTCTTAAAAATGGTTTACTACGTATTTAAGGCTCGATTACACCAAATATTGAATGGTCAGGTACAAGAGCGCATTCAGGCTTGGAGAATTTGCCAGAATATTTGAAAAGTTGACGGTAACATCAACTGAATGTACTACACACAGTGGTGCAGGTACGGATGCACTGAGGAATAGGCCACCAAGCTTGCTAGTCATAAAATTAAGGAAATTTTAGCGCTGGAAACTAACTGAGTTTACCGACGCTTGAATGACAAGAGAAAGCGTAAACCAGGGAGTCTTGAACATATGTGGACCCGAGTGATTGAGGAAAGCATCAACCGATCGTTTCCTATTCCTTATCTTCCTTTAGGAGAAAGATTGACAGTGGTATCACTAAAGAGAATCACCTGCTAAAACTGCTGGGAATGGTACTTTCTAGGTCTGTTCCCAATTAGAGGCGCAAAAATATCAAGTTTTATGCAGCATCCTGATGGCCTTTTGGATGGACAGTTAATTTCGGATAAAACGCTTTACGCTTATTTGTTTTTGAATGCACGTTATCTTTTTAAGCCCGTTCCAATTAGAGCTTACCTATACTGTACAGTAAATATGATATCATTTACAGGGCTCCCGTGACAAGTCTCACTAACTCAGGCGAACAAACCATGCGGTCATACATGCTCCATGGCCATGGGCATTAGCTTTCATTGCAAAGCTGGTACTCAAACCAGGATGCAACTAGCCCATTTTGTTGAAACTGGATGTTTTTCAATGATGGTATTGTCAGTGAGCCAGGAACTACTTAAGAATCAGTCTGACAATGGGGCTTCAACAACACTTCTTTTATCCGATTGAGTAGTTAAAAATTATTAACAGTGGGTTTGTAGTACCTTACTCAAAGGTAGTCCTTTAGGGTTGTACGCGTAGTGAGTTCCACATTGTCTAAGAAATAGCCCTAAGAAAAATGGTAGACAACATTTTTTTCTTATCTTCTTTCGGTGCTGTGGTATTTTAATTTGATTCTTTGCAGCTTTACATAGATTGACCAACGTCTTGTGCCTGCGACTGATTAACCTGAACCACCTTATTTTAATTTCAAATGGCTCACGAAACAAGCTTTCAAGGGCTTGTAGTAACACAGCTGATTTGACAGCCACTGAGCGACTGAACCGTTAAGAGTCTGAGGTATTCTTATTTTCAACTAAATGAGTGGTCTTTCAAGCAAGATCTCAAGGCAAACCTCATAATTAACTGCCACAAACGACCATTAAGCATTTCTAGTGCGCAGTAAGACGGGCTGTCCTTCTCATTAGAAACTACATGAAACGGGCACTATGGATAACCGTGATAGCTGAACTTGGTGCTCAAACCAGAATAAATCGTTGTATCTAGGTAGTCCTGATGAGCGTTCTCTAGGTGAAGAACTGCTGGACACTTTAGGTGTCCACCAAAAACAAAGGAATGACCATCAAGCCAAATTACTTCGGTTTCTGTTGACATGCGTCAAACCTTCGACGCGAAGTCGCCGCTGAATATGGGGCGTAATTGGTTGCCCAAACCAGTTATTCTAAGCAAGCTGAAACCCGTAGCATTCAACTGGTACATTAATTCAAAGCTGAACAAAATGATGCAACCAGATCTTTCCTGAACCCTGCTGCCGCAGGGTTTTATAAAGCAAAATGGCCAAGGCGCTTGAGTCCCAAATAAAAAGGAAGTTCAATAGAGAAAAAAACAGTAACATAACATAGACTGGATCGCTTTTAAGGGAAAAAGAGCAACAATGGTCGACTTGTTGCATAAACAGCTAAACTGTATCTCGCGAATCATAGAGTTTGGCCCAGGAGTACGGTTGAGACTTCGCCAGATTTCATCCATCTCGCATGCGGAATTACTACGGGCCCAGAGTTTGATCTCTGCAATTAAGCAGAGATTCTGAGAGAATCGTGCTTCGTCTCAATGATTGTAAAGTTTCCTTAAATTTACCATCAAGTTCGATAGCTTTTTCTTTTAAAACGTTGGCGATGATTTGATATCGGAGATTCCGATTACGATTGTTGTATTACTGATCGGAGGAATATGATTTATAGTCTTCGTTGCAACTTGAACAGGCCTCCTCTTATGCCACTTTGGTAAGCCGTATTGAGCTCCTTTTCTTAAAAAGTTGTGATTCCCATCCAGATGATATGATTTTTAATGCCACTCAACGTAAGCTTTTTAAACACCCATCTTATTTGAATGTGTTTTAGTAGTCTTTGCGTAACCTTAAACAAGAAGACGGGAAAAAGAAACCACTTTTATGTAAAAGTGCAACAAAATGACAGAGCATTTAGAATTTTACTCAGGCTTGAGATGCGTGTTCAGCATGCGCGACAACCTTACTGATTTTTTTCGTTTGGGATAAAACTTCAAAATAAGCTGAACGGGAATATTTCTGAAACAAATCCAACAAAAAAGCAGAAATATTCCGTACTAACTATCCGCGATGGATAGCTTATTTTTCACGCTTCGTCGCTCTTTCGGAGTCTAAGTTTTTATGCTGTGGTAAACAAAACCCCATGTTCTCCACTGCAGTAGTGTGAACCGACGATATTGCACATGATTAGTGGAATTCATCAGAGCTGGAAGATGATTCAAGTGTCCGCCAGAAAACTGACTCTTTCCGTCTCGGTGTACATGCAGACGCAGAACACAGGCATTTTTCTTATTTTACTTGTATATGCTTGACATGACACCTTACAAGGACAAAAGACTGGACTACTGGAGCCCTACATCCTGTCATTTCCCGTATTCTGTATAGGTGAAATTGGTACTGATTTAGTGAGTAATATAGTGTGTAGGACCAACCCTGCTACCAAAAACTTATTCTCACAAACTATTCCGTTAGACATAGCGTAGACGTACGTTGACTCAGCTTTTCGTCGTGAACTTCGGACCTTTTCTGATCAAATAATTTGCTTCGATGATGCAAATGAAAAAATGTGATGACCTTTAATCTCACTTGGTTTTCTTCTTTCGACTATTGTCCCTTTGAAAACGGTTTCGTTAATGTTGTGTGCTGTGTATGTCTTGTGAACTACGGAGTAAGTGACTTCTGATTAGCCTATTATGGCCAAAAATCCTCCTCAAAGTACAGAGTTTACAAAAATATCACATACTGAAAAAGCCGTAGTTTTATGCGAAAAATAAAACAATTTATATTTTTTCAGTGACCCGACCTATAATTATGATTCAGCTAACGAAATAGTTAAAAAGTGAGAATTTTTGAACCTAGATGATCCACATATGTTGACACCAGCAACAAAGGAATCTCTATGAAAATGGCAGGCACAAATGCTAAAGGGGTGGTATATGAACTTGATCAGTTTGTTTTTCACACTAATGACTGAATGTTATTTCATTGATTACACTCTCTGAATTTCACTTTTTACTCAAAGGTAGATGAATAATTCCTCAGAATGAGAAGCGAGTAGCTGGCTGTCGAAGGGATTCTAGAAACCCCATACAAGGTGATAAGTATCGCAAAAACTCGAAAGGATGCTAAACCAAGCCCGAAGGGTTTTTGTGCGGTACATTCATTTGAAAAACATAATTAATAATTGAATCGACCGAGTCCCCCGTTGGCATTTGCAAGTGCATGCATTGCTTCACTCAGGCAGATTTTAGCCTACCTCTTTTGGTACTTTTGCTTTACGACGCAAACGTTGTGCTTAGTTGTGCCCTCTCTGTGGAAACAACGATTAACGGCATGATACAAGTAGTTCGAAAGATTTGCCTACGCCCTACTCATTCATGCGTTTACATCTGAACCTTTGTTTTTGTATCTAATTACATATGGTTTCAGGTTCACTTTGATAAGTGATAAGTGTTTACCTTCTGTAAGACATATGTATCGAAAGACGTATTAATTCATATACTCATGAAAGTCGATTTTCTGCAAGCAACGACCATCGAAAGGGTTAACGACTATATAGGAAAGCGCGTCTTTTTTCTCCCATAACGGCCCTCCGTTCTGATGGTGTTTTCCCACACTGCTCTAGGAAACAGGAAGTTGGAGATCATGGGTATTCCTTTAAAAGGCCATGCTGAACGGGAGTGCGGAAGGGAGTACATCCCCGACAACTTTGCCAGGCATATCTCAGATAGCCTACCTAACTGAAGGGCCGACAGTATGGTGATTCTACGTTCTTCAATACCATTTTGAATCCTTTCAGCTGGAGATAGTAACGACTGGAGTTTGGGTCACCTGGACTGTTGAGACAAGAGTCTTTGCTCAGTGATGTGGAAGACGGACAAGTACTTCTGATTTCAGAGCAGGTCTTCTTGGTCTAACAAACACCAGCAGTTGAGCTTTCAACTGCAGAGAAGCGTTTAGCTTAGAAAGGCTCAGTGTTTAGCGCGCAAACTTACCAACCGAAAGGATCTTGTTTCGAAACAAAATCCAGCACCTGAACTACTGTTCAGGCTTGAGTGACCTGACAGTATCTCAAAGGTAGTGCCCCCTTTAGGTAACAAAGCAGCTCGGCACCAAAAGAGCGTTACAGCTGAACGCTTTGGAGAATCTTTTCAGGGACGCTTCACAATTAAACTCCTGTCACAGATCTGAGCAGTAAAACAGGGAAGGAAGTTTATTTCGTCTGCCGTCGCCATTCCCAAGGGCTACTATTTCAGATTTTTGTTTGGCGAGCTTCACTTGCCACACATAGGGAGCTAGGAGACGAGAACTACCGCGTTTTTCACCTCAAAATTTCCCGTTACTGATAAAAGCAGCATGAGCGCATTGGTCCAGGGGAGTGACATGGTTAACCCGCTAGCGGATCTTTCTACCTTTCCCACATAACAAACACTCAGGTGATGTGGAAGGCTCTTCATGGACCGACGTTAAACAAGTGTTCTCTAACTTCGCAAGTTTCAGAATAACTGGAACCGTTTGGTTTTCACGGCCCCCGAGCTAAAAAATTTTCTGTTAGCTTTCCATAATAAGAAGGCAATACTTTTGAAGGTTTATCACCAGTGACTGCAAGTTTAGTGACTAAGCTGACTTAAGCGCTTATGTCTGCCCATTTTAAGAAGTTAGATTGAAATGTGTGTGTAATGAAAGCATCAGAGAGATATTTTCCACATACCTTTATATATCCATGCTGATCCAGTAGAATGTTCTCAGGTTTCAAGTCCCGGTACAGAACCTCCATGAAATGAAGGTATTCGAAAGCCAACACAACCTGACTTGCATAAAATTTTGCTGCCGAATCACTGGCTTGAATTAGTGATTTCTTTCTTTACCAAGCCTCACCTGAATCTTCCACGCCTTCTTAAGTGGGAGAACATTTCTCCGCCCTGTACGTACTCCAGAGCAAGAAACAGATAATGCTCGTTCTTAATTGATTTCAGGAATGGACAATTTACGAACATCTACCTTGAAACTATAAAATAGCTTGATAAAGAATGGGAAGTCGACAGCTGCCAGAATTCGCTTCTCGTTCAGGATATGTTCAACTTGTTTTAGCTTCACTATCTAATCGCTTAATCAAATGACTGCAACGGACTCACTTTTTCTTTATCCATGACTTTTAAGGCGAAAAATGTTTTTGTCTCTTTAAGCTGGACTAAGAGAACACGTCCAAATGAACCAGTTCCAAGAGTTCTGATGGTTTTAAAATCTGATAGGGATGCTCTTTTCTGAAAAGTGTGTATATATCTTATTGAGAAACTTCACAAACAAAACCCACCGATTCACCAGTGGCCCAACGATAAAAGTATTGAACTTTTGCGTCATTCAAATACGTTTTTGTAAGATCATCTTAAAATATACTGTCAGGATAGTTAGTTACCATCTTCCATCGTAGATTTTCTTAAAGACTGATTTGCTCCCATCCTGGCGCGCTATCTCGTGCGCTTTGCTTGAAAATGTTGTGTAGGTCAGATTGTAGGTCAATGGTGAAATTTGCTTAATAAAAGAATCATCTACGGTTAGAAAAGTCTAAGTAGTCATGATTCCCATGGTCAGAAGACGGTGACTTGGTTCTTTTTTCATCCATTCTTAACATTTGGGGTGTTATGAATGATGGAGCTCCCCTCCCAGCACTGATTATGTGGTTCAAGGATAAGCTGATCCCCAAGAACTTTGAACCAGTCCGCTGTCATTGCCTCCGGTATATGTGCCGGACCCTCGTTCCATGGTCTTATCGGCCTTCTGGTGAGCCAGCAGACGTGTGGCAGACTGTCTGTCCGCTGGGCTCCCTATTATAGCTGTGATATCCCGTTCGTGTGACGTTCATATTGGAACGAATACATCAAATCCCGGTGTTCCTTTCAACGATCCTGGGCAAGAATGGTAAATCGATCCTACGGCGTTTATTTTCAAGCGTATAATGATAATAATAACAGATTTATTTTTCAACTTGTCGGCGTCCTTGCTGTTGGAAGAGTGCTACCACTCCTGCTACGATTAGATTGCCCAGCCTTTGTACTTCCCCACCTTTGTTGCCTGAGATTTAGTCGGGGTGCCGGTATTCCGTTGCTGAACAGATGCACGTAGGGTTTGGAAGACTGAATGACTCGAGACCCTGTGTGTGGAGCGTCCTCATGAGCATTCATACTGCCCTAAGTTCCGCCGTCCTCGCATCGCGGAGTGAATACGTTTTCAGGGCTATACTGTAGAAGCACTCCCAGATCACGTGCCGTTCGCACAACTTGGATAGTCATACCTCTGAAGTGATGGCTCTTGGTTCCTCTCAGGCAACCCACATTCGTGCGCCCGGGTTTCTCAGTATGAGCAGGCAGTCCGAATTCCCGTCACCACTACTGGTCTCCTGATGTTTTGTGTACATCGATGAAGGAAGCAACTCTTCCTACTACTTTTTGGTTGAGGCTCAGGTGAGAAATTTTTGGTTTCTGTGGGTCAAGGATGCGCAGCGTTTCTCACATGGGTGAAAAAGTTAAAGTATGCTAGTTTTCAAAGGTTCCATTCGCGAGGATGCTGACACTGGTTCTGGTTGACTGTGAGGAGAAGCTGGTCTCCCATCTACTGTCTAGTGTCCCGACGCTGTTGGTTTCGGACGGACGCTGCCGGAGTGATAACCGGTCGGCATGGACTGAGATCACTGGCGCACGTCAGGCATAGTGAACCAACTAACCACGATATCCTGCTATGATAGAGATTAAGTAGCGCTGGACCGCGTACCGAACCATGAGATCTGTGTCTCCGAGACCGATGTATGTCCACCCATTATAGAATGGGCGGAAGTGGATGTTCGGAAATTCGGAATTTATAGATGGTAAAAATTTCCTATTTTCTGACAAATTAGGGAGGAAGTATTCATCCAGAATTTATTTCTGGATCTGTTGTTCTGTAGCCAGCCTCCCACCAGCAAATGTCGGCAATCGGTCCAAACGACTAGACTAACGATTTAAATGGTCCTAAACGTTAATCGGTTCCCAATCTCCAGGCGATGCTAAGTCGGCTGAGGTCTGGAAGTTTGTTTCAAACAAGAAGTCTGTGCTCACTTTTCGGACGCTTCTATAGCAGCTAATAAACATCGTCTTTACCGAGCTCTGTAAACTAGTCACGCTCGTTTTCAGGCATTGAACTAAGGCCATGGTTCGCAATCCAACGTGTGCTGACAGGTCAGCGCAGTGACTTCACAGACACAAACCACCAATTTTGGCTTACGACGGTGTATTCAAGGTGAAAGATTGGGCCACTTGACATGGAGGGCAAACTTCTTCAATGGGCGAAAATTCAACTTTTCCGGGAAAGCTCACCCAGAAGGAGATCATGACCCACCCGCAGGCAAAAATAACGCGGGCTGCGGAGCTCAGTAGCAAATAGCAGAGCGTTCATTTTCCGAAAGGATTGCAAGACGTTAGTCGGGATACCCTAATTTCAGCCGTGCAATGCTACAAACCATCGGCTTATTATCTGTGCGGATAAAGTAAAACCCTAACCGCGAAGCAGCTTAAACACAAATACTCTCGGGGACGACGAGGCGGCTCATAGGAAGAAGGTAGTCAAACCCTGAATCTATGCAAGCTAGCGTACGACCACCCAATGGAACTTTATCTCGGACTTCAAAGTTCGAAAACTCAAGCTGTACACAGTTCTTGTGCGCTTGTTAAGGGCTGAAGGTAAACCATGACTCACTAACATACTCTGAAAGCGCTGTGGACAAACGGTCCACCTCTATCAGCCTGCTTTAGATTTTTGAAACTTGGGTATACGTCCGGCACGTCCAGCCTGAGGAAAGCATTGACCTCCCCCACTGTGAAAGATTCAGATGCTCGGATCCGGGACACGACCGAAGTGCCGGGGACAGAAACGGCCCATGGAATTCTGTCGTTCTCGAGAATCGAAACATAAGCTACACGATGATCATATTTCCTCGACGTATAAAACCAGGAGTAAAAACGTAAAATGAGGACGGAAAAGGTACACCGTTCTGCCTCAGTCGGTCGCTCACAGGACGCTAATTACTGGTCCTCATTGGTTTGGTCGCATCTCCCCCTCCAGCATAGTACATCTCCCTACACTAAAACTTTGCCGCGCAGACCTCCAATGAGATGTGCAGCAGACGGCTCACTGTGGCTGCCGCTTAAAGATATTTAACTGACCTCCTATCGACCCGTGCTGCATAAACGCGGACACCACAACCTCCTAAAAATGTACCACAATATCGCTGGTGCCGAATGAATACACAAAGAATCCGTTAGGTAGCCCCGCTTAGGTCTTGCAAACCTTCATCTCATTGTCACCGTGGCTGGAACCGCGGTGAAATAACTTCCTTCCGCTGCTTATAAGTCACATTGAGACATCCTCTATACGGGCGCCAAGCTTGTGTCGTGCTTTATTGTTAGAACGAACTGTGATTCGTGTAACCAAGTTTTCTGGATGTTTTATATATTCAAGTCCTTGCCTTGATAAATGCCTTCTTTGAACTTTTTCTCATAGTTTGACTTTACGGTAGCTAACTAGAAGTAAACTAAAGCATCCGAAGTTCTGTGGTAACTGGATATGTGTTTGGAAGAGCCGGCGTCGAGACCAAAAGACACGCAAATTTCATTTTACATTCTAGAAACGGCGGCAGTTTTCCTGGTTGAATCTATGACCGACTCAAAATAAATTTCTTCCAGAATTCCAGTACGCTGCCCTTAACCAAGGCTTCTGGGCGAAAACAAGCAAGACTGTTCTAGAACAGTTTCACGCCAGAAAGAAGCATATTTTGTGGATAACCGGTGGGAGCTGTCTTTTGGTCCAACCTCCTGGGGTACTGAAAGAGGCAGAGTGCATTCAATGTCTATTATTCGACAAGGCTTCGGGCGATTCGCACGCACAAAGGGAGAAAATTATTCGAAAGCAATGACTAATTTTCACCTCAATAATATAATTTGTTGGACGCCGGTGGGGTGCAATAACAAGTCAGCTATTTTATCATTGACTTTGATCTTCAAACACAAACAGTTGGGCTTGTATCCAATGGCCTCCGCCTGAAGTACCGCAAAAGACGTATTTTTGCAAGAAAACTAGAGTTTTGACAGAGCCCGTGAAACCAATGCTGGCCTTTCGACGGTGGTCCGCCCATCCCATAGTTGAGACTTTCCACCGCAGCTGCACGCAGCCGCTGCACCACCCTCCCCACGGCCAACCAGAGACAATTGCCGGGCTAACTACTGGGAGACTCTCGAAGTTTCCCTTTCTCCGCTGGGGCCCGTATATCAAAAGCACTTTGCGCCTTGCCAAAACCCGTGAGTCTTCACTGGTCTATCCTCGCCTTTAGTATTCCACGTCACAGCATCATTCCTTTGACTTCAGCTCTTCGTTTCTTCTGCCGCTTCCTTTACGGTGAAATAAATCTCTCGTATAGCTTACTCAAAACAGTTTATGCATATGCTCAAATCTGTACAGAATTCAGAATGGATATTGAATCACAGTCCATTTCAACAACTCTCCGGAATATTCTAATCGGGTCTGCCCATTAAACTCTCAAACCGGTTCAAATTACCTACACGTTCTTGTTTCGTCACAACTGAATGTGAGAGCGCCGGAACTCGGCAGCACCGGCCCCCTCATTAGTAAGCGGTTACTCCATGTTATTTGACCTTGCAAAGGTTGAATTCTGGTTGTTATCTATACCCTCCGGCCAAGCCTGCCTTTAGTGCTGGCTACGAAGTGTTCAGTTCTGGATGAGTGCTCGTCATTTGGCGCAAGCAGAGTGAACCATTCAATGACAGCTGTCGCAAAGTTACTCAGGAGTTGACAGCCAAACAACCACGCGGCACGGTCTAATCTACGTGGGGATTTATGTATGATCATATCACACCATGACTGGCCTTGATATTCCATGACGAACCAGCAGCTATACCTGACGCCAGAATCGGGTGACGGAATTTAAACGACACATCCAGTCGGGACAGTTAGACGCAATGAAGGTATGCCAGGCTGCCCATGATTTGTGCATGACAACGCTTCCGAGGATTTTACTGCGTGGCATGCATGGGGGCCGGCTTATCCTGTTAGAGTGGTACTAGTTGATGAGTCACTATATTCCGCGAACTAATCTGCCGCTCGCTCTATGACCGAGGGCAGCGGCTGACGCAGACATCCTCGGTACTGGGTCAAATCTCAAAGATAAAGACTACGCCCGATCCAACTCTTCTACAAGCGAGGTCGTCCACCCTGTTACGAAAGCTTACAAACCCTCGCTCCCAAGTACGGAACTTTCTCTCGTTAAATCTAACGGGCCATCTCAGAGTGTGGAATCTGAGGGCGTATTCTATCCTCTCTCTTCAATGGAATACCGGTCGCAACCTCCCACAGATTGTCAGACGGTGGCGACGATAACGGCGCTGTACATGTGACGAAAGATCGTACAATCGCTCGACTTCTGCGCTCAGAAATTATGACACCACAAATGGGTTCCCGTACCTGCGAGATCCTACGCTGCCTGTCCTACTAAACCGCAGCTTTTTGTGCGCCAAATATGGCTGACGCGTATACCACGATATATTGCTACCGTCACGATCCTCACGTGGTAGAAAATGGCCTCAGGGGAGGTCATTCTGCTGTTTCTGGAGCTTGGTTGACGTCTGTTGACAAATTTATGCAGCCATCAAGTCTCGAGTAATGCAAGACGCGTTACCTGCGCTCATTTCCTATTCGCTTCCCTGATTCCAGATGCCCTGCTGGCAACTATCCAGTTTTGCACAGTTTGCGTTAAGACTACAATGCAAGGCGTTGCAAACATATCCACCGGTCACGCTATCCCTTCACTTTTTGGCGCACCACATCACAGGACGGCAGAATTAACAGCGGTCTGGTTTCCGTCAGAAGACTTCAACCAAGCTTACTTGACGCTGACTGAGATCATAACCAACAGTGACCAAGGAGATTTATATCCGTCGAGGTGCTCACACTTCAAGATTGGCATCATACAAGCAGTAATAAAGAATTTTCAGCTACCTGTCGAAGTCTCGATACACTGATGGATCCCACAAAAGTAGGCCTTTGGCGATACGCCAACCAGTTTTCAACGTAGCCACGAGTTCAGCCAGTGCCACGCTGAGACTACCGGATGGATTTGGAACTCAGACACACTAAGACACTTCTCAGTGCAAATTAAGCCCAAATCACGCCAAATCATGAAGCCAGGATGAGTTCCATTTTGTTTTTCACTGATTGTGCTTTTGGAGTCTGAAGATCAGTCACCGTGCATTTCCATAGCTGTAACCGTGAGTTGAAGTTTTGCCCAAGTTATGCTAAGGTCCTGGAGAACTAGAGCTTATCCATGCTGAACTTCATAGGGAGCGGAATCATCGTAGGGCAGTCAACCTTTCGTATGGCAACACAACAGGTGCTCGAAGCACATGCAACAACCGTATTACTCTACCCAGCTCTCACTGTTCAAGCTCACCTTTGTTTTTCTAACCGCTGTGGACAGCTTCTAAAAAGAAAGTGGTAATGAGAAATCAAACTGCAACGAACTTAGTAGGAAAGGATCAAGCGACATCAGTGAACGCTAACAAACTAGCTAACTGGAGTCCAACATTTAGTGTAATGTTTGGTCGGCCTGTCTGCCCGCATAAATCTGAGTTTATTGATTAAAGCGGCATCTGATAAGTTGACCGGGCCCCTCAATATTCTGAACATGCGATCTAAATGTCTGCGCCTCTCGGCGATAAGAAAAATCAGCCGTATTTTTGAAGCTTGATCAACATTCGCAACGGGTGGTTCGCAGAACGCCTAGCGGTTTCTTGTTTATGGTCAGCAGCCAGTTGTGACTGCCGCTTTTCTACCAGGAGGTGTGCTGGCGGACTGTCAAAGTATAATAACAATCACTTACAACTCCTTTCTAACTAAAAACAGTGATGCTTAGCACATGTGGTTTCTGTGGCATCCTCATGGCACAAGCACTGCTCTCAGGTCTGAATGAGTGCTTTTGCATTGCGCGACGACCAGCAACTGTTAACTGAGTATGCCAGCAACGAAATTAACCAGTAGTCTCTTGATTTCTTCAAGTAAGTAAATTTGCGGTGCAAAACAGTCTACTCCAGCATTCGAATTTACTTTTTAAAGTCGCTATTGACTTGTGCTCCTCCGGGGCAAGTATAGGTCAGGTTGCTCTGTGCCTGCCCTTAAAATATCCACTGTAAGCACACGTATAAATATGATCACATAGCCGGATGTGAATATTTTTACTGGGTCCGCCGAGGGTCTAAACAAAGCAGATTTCAAGACCAAATGAAGTGAAGTCGCTACGAACAAACTGACGTTCCTGAAGACTTATCGTAACTGTAAAGCAACAGCAAGGGAGCATATCAAAAAATGGTGGGTAAGTTCAAAAACTAAATAAATCTGCACGATTGTTGAATATGAAGTCCTGTTATGAATGGCTTCGAGCCACGAAATTGAGTCAAGGCCATCCAGACTGCTGAGAAAGCTTGGTGGTGTATTTAGCAATCTATTGGATTTGTAACAGAAAATTGCGATCGTCTATAGGGTGTAGTCCTTCCTTTGTTCCACAAATGCAGGATGGCTTTCCAAGATCTAAAAGGCTTACCGCACACGGTATTGCAGACCCTGTGTGCCGTGGGCTTGAAACTGACATGTAACTTGCATGGTGGTCCCTGGATAAATGAATTAATCTATAGCATTTACTTGGTATCGTGCCCTTGAAAACCGTCAAACAGGTATTACCAATCGTCTGCTCAGGAATCGATGTGAACCGGACAGCACCGGAGTGAGGAATTGTTCTTTTTCTGACATGTTTGCGCTAATTGACCCAAGTCGATAAAGCTTGAAGGTAACTGATATATTTATCGTTGGCACGCCTGGGTCTGTCACTGCTTCATCCCACAAAAATTATTGCGTTTTTTGCATCTGCTTCAATACAGTGCAAAAGGTTTGGACCTTGGTATCTTAGTAAACATTTTTCGATGCCAGCTTTACTGGCCCTTCAAAATGCGGTCCAAACTGTAACCATCTTTCATATAACCACACAAATTACATGAGTTCGCCAATTCTTTTAGAAAGACTGTAAACTGGCCGATAAAGTCACCAAATAGATAGTTACATCCGGAACTGACACGTGTTGGTTGCTTCTCCTAAAAAAATTGTTCAAAGACTGAGTGCCATCCGCTGGCCTGTGGGATCATCCTCCGGCAAAATTCAGCAAACTAGGGACAACAAGGGCAGCTTCATCGGACGCAGAAACCTCTTCAGCTTTTGCACCTCCGTCTTGGGCACACGTTTCTTTGGGCCAATAATTGTCACGGACCTGTCTCCGACCACTTTGGTTGGCTGTCATATCAGGCGGTCCGATTGTTTCTACATTGAAGATGTTGGGCAAACTCGATAGAGTGTGGTCGCGGCCTATCTTTCTCTGGTGACACAAAGCGTATCCAGAAATTGACTAGGACACAATCTGTTCACTCCAAGAAAATTCGCATTTAAATGATGCAGAAATGTAGGCTTTCATCAGAATACAATCTTTGTTGTTCGCATCTGAAGTATAAACGGTGGCACTTGGGCTACTACCTGAAATGTTATGCAGCAGGTGGAATCAAGCAATCCTTGGTTGGTCAAAGTCGCCGACCCTTCTAACCTAGGTATTGGCTGGGAGAAATGAGTGTTGCGTATTGAATACCCGAAGCGCGAGTCGGCTCAAAGCAAAAAGCCCTGACCATGACTGGTCAGTAGTGTTTTGAGCTTTTCGGACGCCGAAGTTGTGACTTGGAAACCGCACGATAATAGATCAAAATCACGCATTCTTAAAGTCATTCGGTCTGAAAGTGGTTATATGTGAAAGAAAGTGGAGGGCAGCCATTGCAGCCAATGCGGAACAAACATTCTGCTCCCTAGTCTAGGTTGACCGAGTGGCCACATACGCATTTCACTCGGATTACTCGAAGTTTATTGAAAGTGTGCGTGCAAGACTCCGGGCGGCTAACAGGTCTTTCGGTGCTGCTGCTTTATCCTACTTCGCTTGTGCCAACTTTCTGCTCCCCCCGCATCTTCCTTGGCCCTGTGCGCCCAAAGTGCGAGCTATAAAACAGCTAATGGCGGTTTGTAACGACGATTTTTTCCATCTATTCAGTATTGTTCACCTTAAGACCCTAACAGCTGTGCATTTTCGTCATAGACACTCACTGCGAACAGCCAACTCACATTCCACCGTATTACTTACCTAGACAATATCGTACAGTAGGTTTTACGTTTACTATTAGACTAACGTACAGATTACGAGAATACCTGCAACTGCTACGTTGCACGGATCCACGATTCATCTCCTACCTCGCAACTCACTGGTTGTACGTCACCCGATAACAGGCTGTGCGCGCAAAATCCAGGATGGTCGATTTTGGCGGCGAGCAGAAACAATCTGAAGAACCCCACTGGTCACCTGAGAAAGCGAGTGCACCATTCGGACACCCTGACATGCCATACAAGGTTTTCGGTAGCGCTGAGTGGTTCATGTGGGAATACGAAACGCATGCGTCCCATCACTGTCACCGGAGGGGAATCCTACAGGGCGGCGGCTGGATTCTTAACGTTATCTGCCGAATGACTATGTATGCATCTTCCCTCGTTTTGAGGCACTTGGAGCCTCAACCCCAAGTCCACACTACCATTGCTTTGGAAATAACAAGGTGGGATAAGTCCACGTTAACAAACGTATAGCTCCTTCTGCAGATACCCAAGGGCTCCAAGACGGTTGCCGCGTGTGCTGGAAAACGCGCGTGCCCCTTCCGTCGGACGATGTGGCCTCCCTGTATCCCTCTCTGTATAATATCACGTCGACTGTTGTAGTAGTGAACCTGGCCCGCTGCGCGGCGACGATCTTCTGGATTGCATCTGAGGTGGGTGTGCATATGATTAATTCCTTTTTGGTACGTTGTCTTATGTCCGTTCCGGAAGCGCACAGGTGTGCTTGATAAACGAACCGCAAAGAAAGCATGTTGTGATGTCAACCTGGACCGAAGCACAGAATCCCAGCACAGCGTGTTCCGGAATTCCTTGCGCGTCAGCATTTCTTGCTGCAGGGAGGAGCTTATCGACAGCCGTGAGTTAATAAAATGTGAGGGCCACAAGTTCCAAACTTTTCTTCCGTTTGTGAAGAATCATAGATATCAGGGTAATCTCGTATTTCTTGGAGCCAAATGCTCAGTGGGCATCAACTATAAGAAATGACGCAATACGGATCAGTCATTGAAGATGGCCCGGTGTACGAGGTCGCGTCGTTACGAGATTGTTACCGCTGAAGTGTCCCTTTTATGAGATATGTAGTGCTCCTAGTTTGTCAGCTTCATTCCTCATATTGAAATTTCGATCTTCCTTTCATTTCAGGACGTCAGTAGCTCGATAAACACTGCGCACAAAGAAGGCCGCACCGTTCTTGCCGGGACGTATATGTTAGTCCAAACGCCCAATATGCTTCAAATTTTTTCTCCTCTAAGTTGGCCACTGACTTTTTCCAGTCAAAATGGATGGGCGTGTGTTAGCTAGTTGATAGACTAGGCATCGTTGACCCCTAGCGGCATGTCAGTCGTATGCGCCAGTCAAGTTCTCATCGCCGTATTGCGCAACCACCAACATCCTCCTTTACTTAGGATGAAATAACGTGGTAAGTGCTATGATGTGCAGATCAACATGTGCATCTCCAGCAGCAAGCTATCTGGAAAATCCTCGGAGCCGGCTATGAGAAACCTGGTGTGTTTCACCATTCTTAGTATAGAACTGTGTTGCAGTGTGCCACAAAAATTCACCTACGAGTATAGGTCATCATTATCTGTGGGCCTTACATTTTTCAAGCCTAGTGTCTATCGCGATGACTGATCGGAATAGCTATGCTCAAGGTCAGAGAACACGCGATTCGGTATTCGTCTACTCGAGCAAAAGATACGTGGCAAACTTTACGGGAGTAACCCCCGCATATTTTGTTTCCACGAGCACTATGTAGGCTCCATCAAGCACAATAGACTATTATAGCTGCAGATCCATGTGCAAATTTCGTCCATTGTAAGCGATTAACGCTTCACCGGGGGTAACGACATCTTATTTTTCTAATTCGAGGTACTGACGACCTTGAAGGTTCGGCAACTTAAAAAGTCCACCGTAAGTATAATTTGCAGCGAACTGCATTGAACATGGGCATTCTTGACTATCAGGTGGTAACTTTGAAAACCTCGTAGTTTCCTAGAAATCGATCCCGTTCGCTGAGCGACAGCCCAGAATGTTGTCTCCCTGAAGGTGGCAGGAGATTTTGCAAAGAAGTTCGTTTCCTCATGTGTTTTCTCTTGTACTGGATTTGGAAACATTTAAAAAGAGTACATGAAATAAATGTCGCCTTTTCCTTACAAACAAATTGTACCAGCTATTCGCCACTTACGCAGAATAACGTTTATCATCTTTGCAGGATGCTTTCCACCAGACAAAGCCAAGGAATTCGTCGCAGCCAGATAATTAGGGGGAATTTTTCATGGGAGCCAGGACACGTTGTATCCAGTGCATGGCCTGGTTTTGTGTGCCGGTATACTGAGTTCTTGATGGTGCTACTTGAAGTACTGGTGGGTTTGCTGGTGGCACGAGCAGACAGTACAACAGGTGACCATAGCTTACGAATTCTGGAACAGATTCGGCAATCTAAGAAGTTCTTGGGCGTGCATGTAACACGCTTGATTGGGGAATGGTAGGTGTATCGTCCATTACTTTGACACTTGAAGTTCCCCACGTTTCTTGTCCCTACTTGTGGTTACAAGTAGGCGCGGGTGGCTCCTCCTAAGTCCGTTTCGATACCAAGGTTAGAGTTTACAGCTACATGCTTGGCAGTCCGAATGGCAGATCTAATTGGAATAAGTAAAAAGGGCTACTTCCGGCATACTGTGTTTTGGACAAACTTCATGATAGCCCTGTACAGTGTCCATAACATATCCTCCAGATTTTGTACCTTTGTCGTAAATCGACTAACAATTATTCGTGAAGCATCGTCACCTACTCAGTGGAGACACGTTACGTCGGAGAACAGCCCAACCTACGTTGTCCCTCGAGGGACATACAACCTCAGTCCGCTTCGCGGATGGTTAACTGGACCAAGATGTTTACTCGGACAAGAGAATAATTGGCCTTCAAGGCATCGATTGAAGCCGCCCGAGTTGAAGAGCTTTGTAGTACATGTTCACAAACTCGAACGAAATGATGGCGTATGTCTACAAATAGCCCGGTTTTCCTGTTGGGCGAAGCTACAGAAGGCTGTAGCTTGGTCACAGCGTTACAACCAATATCTATTGATTAAAGCAAGCAGGGTGAGGAAAGGGGCTCCACCCTCTAGTGGAGATGTGCCTCGTGAAAAATGGCCTGTAGTGGTAGTAGATGGTTGTGAGGCGAGTTCGTACAGCTTAGTAAGAACCGTGCATGTTAGAACGGCGGGCGGCGTTATCAAGAGGCATATTGGAAAGGTATGATTGCTGGGGAGACGCAATTGGGCTTGTACTCCATCGAAGCCGGCACTAGTGGCAGGTGTGGACTCGGACCATTCGTGTCGGTGGCTGATGGGGTACCTTAGATTGGAGCTGACCGTAGGTAGAGTGCAAGAACCGGGGCGTCCGCTGAGTCAACGTGGAGAAGTTGGCGGGCGGTGTATCGTCCATTACTTTGACACTTGAAATTCCCCACGTTTCTTGTCCCTACTTGTAACCCTCGCCCCACATTTGTGTTTAGTGCGTCTATATGAACTGACGTTTGTTTGTCCTTACCACTTCACCCATTTGGCCTTGAGGTCATCCAGCCATTTGTGGCCAACCTTACGCACGTGTGACTGTCTCACGTGGGAGCCTGTTTGCTCCTTTGGTTGGTACATTTGTAGTCCTAGTGGACCATTTGTTGTTGACGAGTATCTACTGTCGAGGTTTGTACATTTTGTGAATTGATGTCTTATGTTAATAGTACCGTATAGAAACCCAGCTCCGACTTTGTTTTGCCTTCTCGGAGGTTCTGGTATTACGCGTCACTCGAAGATACTGTTTGCTCTTTACAGTAGAGATATGATGAGCTACGGGCAATGCAGTTAGACCGGGTATGGCAGCCGCTGTGTCGCCATCGCGGCGTCATACTTGGGTGCGTGAACAGCTCCGCAGATGAACATCTCAGATAAGTCAGTTAGGGTTATATGGTAGTTATACTTGGTATAGGAATCGTGACAAATTGGGACCAGCGTGGAACAAGGACATTCTAGGGTACTTAGAGGGGGCATGATTGTTCATTGCTGTTATTAAAACTAAGCACTAAAGCGGCCGTATGTAGATTGGGGACTCGAAACGTGAAAGTGTCAAAAATACCTGTTAGAAGGCACTAGGATATAGGTTAGACTGCGGCCGGAAGTTACAAGCGGCTAAAAGTTGTTGACATTTCTAGCTAGTTCAGTGGGGTGACACTGCCCAATTTAATTCATATTGACTGGCAAGATCGTAGCGGTCCTGATGCCTCACAAGATCCGTTGTTCTGGTTCCCCATTTTCCGCAATTTGAAGTTTTCTTATCATGTGCCGAGCAGGATGCCTCTTTTTTGCCCTCCCTCATTTTGTCTTCGCCCACTTCCTTCAGATCTCAACGATTTGGCCTTGTCTCAGTTTGGCATGCTGTCTAAAGAAAGAAAAAGGCCCTGGTAACTGTGATTCCCTGCCTATGACGTTTCGGGCCTGACCAAGTCTACATTGGACAACGCCTACTGTTTATGACTTTCGTTTTTCGGCACAATCCCCAGTATCCACGAATCTCCAAAGTTGTGCTTTTATTCTTACTGTAACATCATGATCATGTTTGACGGTATGCCACCCACTAGTTGGGAATAAATATTATTATTGTTATTATTTCGCAAACGATAACGGACGTCCGGGTGAAGATAGTAGGGAATGGTGGAATGCGGTCAATGCAAACGGGTGTGAGCATATGTGAACATGAGGAAAGTGCAGTAGCAAAATCCTGCGCAAATGATGTCACGCAATCGTCCACGAAGCTTGGTAGGAAGGGCCGAAATTTTAGAGGAAGTTTCTCAAAATCGTGGTTAATGCGTAGGTCACGTTTTAAGTACCTCGTGTAAAAGGAAGCTATTAGCTGGCATGCATTTGGGGAGGTGTGATTATCATGTATTGGAGCGTGCCAAAGCGATAGCGGGTGTTAGAAATCCACCAAAGATGGTTTCGGGGACAGCTCAGTAACACTCATTCAGTTATTGTGTGGGAGAGCTGCAGAGGAAGCCATGTTACCAGTTGGGGTTTCAGTGGACAGTATGATATGCCTGGGGATGTGGATGGCTTTTTGCTATCACACGCTGCGCGGAAAGAGATGATAACTTGTCCCGGATGAATCTAGGGGGACTAGTGGTTTGGAGCGTGCGAGGACAAGAGGTCGGAAAAGGCGTGAGCTACATGGTCGTGTCGCATGTTTGTGCGATGGGGCAAAATCATGGTACAGTAAAAGCCCGGGAAAAAGTGTAGCGCCTCTGCGAAACGAACTGCGTCGGAGGTAACACACCGTGTGTGCTTAGTGAATCTTTGTTAAATTACACACGAGATAGCAATTTTTACCCCGCTATAATTGATGTTTTGGTTGCGAAGGAGGATTTTACCAACAATACTAATAATAATGGGTTTATTTCCCAACTTGTGGGGAGCATGCCGATTGGGGCATGATCGGGTCGTTAGAACCTGAATGCGGCAGGAAACAACACAACGGAGATGAAGTTACAACCAACAAGGCATGCTTATTACGTGAAAAGTCACCGCATTTATGGGGACCGAAAGAAAAATAAAGAGGACAATAGGCATGAGGTACGACTAGTTCAAAGATGAAACCGACTGACCTGAACTAAAACTGAAAACCGTTGCTGGCCACGAGTGACCTTGGGCGGTCAAGTAAATGGCTAGGGTCACAAAAAGGAAAAATGGAGATGGAAATTGGAGAATTCGGTCTGGAGACAAGTGGCAAGTTTTGTCACAAAAATATGTTTTAAATTGAAACTGAGTTGACTCACTGGAGTCACTGTCGTAGGGAAGTCAGGTGTAAAGCATAGTTTTGATGGGGAGAGTGCCAGTGCTTAGGGCCAGACGAACGCCGTAAATGAAATTGAACTTGTGGAAGAGGCAAACCGAAATTGCGGCAGGAAACTAGGTTGGTTAAATCCGAGCGATAGGTTTATCGGTTTAGAACGAGGCGGTTGGGGCCAGGTGAAAAAATTGTTTGTAGTTGCGATTACGGGCTCGAGTGAGCGAGAGGTTGCGGTCGAGATTCTGAAGATAATAGCTGCGAGAGTGCCATCAGACTGGGTATGGCAGTGCCATGCCATCATTGCACTGACATACTTCGGAATCTGGAGAGCCCCGAGATATGTGCTACAAACAGGGTAAGGTTAAGCCAGCACCACAAACGTTAAACAAGCGCTGCTTTCTTTTTAATTTCCTGTTCCAAAGAAGCTGGAATACGAGGTTCCGCAAATCAAAAATGGCTCAGCATGAATAAGGGATGGCTTTTGGGAGGAGGGTATTCAGCTGGTAAGAGGGTTGCCAAACGAGAAGTCCTTTGCAACGTCGGAGCTTGTGTATGCGTAAGAGATGGAGATGGTACAGAAAAAGTCGGCGAATGTTTCAGGCTGGTTAGCGGCCAAAAATCCTGACCAGATGTGACCAACTTGGATGAGCGGTCAAGACGCATTGAGGGGGTCGCTGCTGGGGCGTTAGTGTCCATCTACCACTAGGAGGACACAGACGGGTTGGTGGAATGGTGGCGGTTTATGACACTTGGGTGTGGGTTGAGGGATGGTTGTTCCTGGGTCATTGAGACATAGTGGCTATTGCAGCCCCCATTTAGACTGATATATTTGTCTGAGGCAGTTAGATCGTATCAAGAATGTCTGTCTTGGTCGCCTAGGCATTCAGGCAGCTTGGACCTGATTGTGTAGGTGATGATGGGCGGCAACAATTTGGCATGAACAATGGGTTAGAGGCGGCCTTAACCTGTGTGACACACAGAAAAGTGCCTCAGGGTAGCACGAAAGAGCGAGAAGCTTTTAACTCATCAGATGTGTCTGCGATGTGGAAGCTTATTTTGGCTATGGCTGAATATGGCTATAGCTGAAGATCACAGGACAGGCGGTCTATAAACGCAAGCACGGGAGCTGACAATCGGTATTCAGTAGCGGAGCGCCTAGTTTGTGAGAACGCTACTGCGTTTGAGTACGGGATGTTCAAAAAATATAAAGAGGATGACGGAGCCGTTGTCTCCACAAGGCAACAAGGTATCAGAATTGGGAAGCAGAAGTGGAGTGAAGTTGAGATTTTGGTGCAGGTTTGACGCCAAGCAACCACCCACTCACTAGATCATCTCTACGACCACATACATGGGTAAGCATTTGAAGACTAATGAGGCACTTGAATCCTGAGGGTAATGTCCATACGACTTGGTCTTATAATTTCTTTGAACACATCCATCTTAAGATTTAACACCGCTGCTTCCAATAACGCGAATAAACGCTGAAACCCCTTATTGCATCATCGTTGTTCACACGGATCCATCATTGTAGCAATGAGACTAATTAAGCAAGTAATAAATTTACCTTTATAACAGCAAGACGTCCGAACAATTCTACCGAAGATATAAAGGAGGTTCAATGGGATAAACGTTTTTCTTTTCAGAGTTATTGTCGAACGAAAGTGGTGTAAGGGAATAAGAAACGAAGTGAAAACCCATCACGATTGTGCAAGTCCATTAAATGAATAAAAAACCTTTCGTCCCCGGTGGTTTCAAAACTTTCAGGCCCGGGCATTTTGGAGCAAAAACGCGCAGGGTTATGATGGTGAAGGGTCGTCACTGGCCATTGGACTGGTCTACCATGTTTAGTTGAGGCATGGTTCACCTTCCCACGTAGGCAAGGGCCAAGGCAAGCGACGTCTAGTACGGTCATCATGATGAATGACAATGGCTGGTCCTATTTTTCGGCGGCGCTTTATGACGTAATCCAGCTAAGTGGTATCCAGCTTTCCAAAGGGAAAGAGATCCCAAAGGGGATGGTGGTAGTTCATATGCATATATCTGAGAATGCGGCCTCAGCACTTGACTAGTAGCTCACATCTGAGAATGGGCTTCATCGACTCGCATCAGTACTGCACAATGCACAAGGTTGTCTAGGATTATTATACCGAAAGCAAGACGAGCTTCCTGAAAACAGTGTTGTGCCGAAGTTCGGTGAGCAAAACCAACTAATTTGAAACGTCTGACGAGTATACCACCTAGAGGTCATTCAACTAACACATAGGACACCCTGTATATGTTATCGCCCATTTGAAAAACACCGCGAGACGCTGAAATCCGCTAAAGCTTGTTTCCGTGCCTTTCCGTCTAAACTGGTAATCGCTCGGGAAAAAGCGGTGGGTGGTGAACTTGAAGTTTCGCTCGCTTAAGCAAAGTGCTGTGAGCAACATACCACTGAACGTGCAACCAGGTTGGGCTAACTCCTCATAAAAATCGCAACTTCAGAAACCTCGTGGTTTCGGAGAAATAACTCTCTCGGTTTAACTCTAATGAGCGGCCGCTTTGTTAGCAAACCGGAATTTGCATTTGAACCGGTGGTCTCTGATGACCTTAAAACAGCTGTCAGCGACATATCGGTAAAACGCGCGTATGTGAAATTCTTCGGCGGGGAAATTAATTTTATTTTGCACGCACTTACTGGTCCTGCGAATCCTCAGCGATATTCAGCGTCATTTCGCCTGAAACAACCGTGGATCACCGGGCGGGCTCGGGGGTTTTGATGCCGCAATTGGTTGGTCAGACGCATCCGCCAGCCATCGATTCCCGTCTGGTGTGATCAATCCTGTTGTTTTCCCTATACCGGAACCCACTGGTGGGGTTACCCAAACATAAATAATTAGACCCACTTGAATTACCTGCTTAACTGACTGGCTCCCATGTGTTCACCCCTTGACGTTAACCGCAGCTTTCTTTGCCGGCCTAGAAGCGGGGCTTTGATGATCGCGAGCCTTCCACAAATGAAATACCGTATGATTACTTAATCAAACCATGGACACGTGGCTCCAACCTGTCGCTCCCCTGCAGACTAAATACCATTCCAACCTTCCACTGACTTTCTCCTTGAAGTACCTCCAAGCAGCAATTTTTCACCACCAAGTATCCCTATCCTTAGGCATTTATTGCTCTGTGTTTAACTTTTCCGCACCTCTTTGGAGCTCTGCGACCTTAATTGTTTTCTCTGTCTTATGGCGGGAATCGTCCAATTTCGCCCCAGAGGTGTCATCGACATCCATGCTGTCTTCAACTCCCAATCTAGTGTACCCTCTTCACCCTTTTTACACTCTCGCACTCGAGCAAGCTGTTCATTTCGAGGGTCGGTATGCTTTTGAAGCACTTGTAACATCTCATCAACTGGGAAACCTCCAATACAACTGACCCCAAAGGGTCGTCCACCCTCGATAGACATTGTTTGAGGTGAATTCTTGACAGTTCTGATAAGGTGAACCAGTGACGCATGGCGTCTAACACATTCCGTTATTTCTACATGGCCTTCTGATTCTACCCGTGGTTTATGTGAACCACATGCGCCAAACACTGGAGGCATGCAGAATTGGAAACCACTGACAGAGGCTAGAAAATCGGCCAGCCCCAGAACGCTTCCTTTGGGTGTACCGCTTGTGACATCAATGGGGCTAGATGTGATATCCTCTGTTTCTAGCTCCATCACTCAGCCAACAATGCAGTCCAACCCATTCAACATACATTCAACCCGTTGACCCCCATAATTGGAGAGTTTGTGCAGCATCTTCTGACGGAAGACCCAATCAAAAGCCCCGCCAAAAACAACGGAAATGATATTCACCCGAGGGCTATTGCCCCGTGCCAGTTTTTAATTAGCAGGTAGCAGCTTGTCGATTCAAAACCCTTTTTCGGGACATCAAGATCTATTCTCACTGCCACCATGTAGTGCCTCGCGTCAGAAATGTGCACAACTTTTGCGCAGTTGGGCATGAAACACAGACCTTTTGACAGCTGGTTAATTTGAAGTTGGTCCACAGTTGATTCTTTCATTTGAGTTTATTTTTAGTTCTCCCAGCTGGCCCGCATGCGTGTGGTAAGCCGGTCACACAGTACCGTAAAGCTCACAGCGAGCTTACCTCACTAGGTCCGAAGGTGGCAGCTGATCAGTTCAGTCTGATTCAAATATAATGTACCTTTGGGCAAACCAAAAAATTGCTCGGGGTGCAAACTGCTAAAACTTGTTTTGGCCAGCAGAAATCTCATTTTGTACGCACCTTAGCCTTGCTGCTACGTAATCGCCCATTTCGATGGGCCCCCCGTATCCAAACTCCTCCATGTCTCTGGACAACTGATACGGCTCCGGGTTAATTACATTTGAAATTGACCCTGGTTGTCTTCTGGTGGCTTTGAAAACATTCACGACGCCGTGGTTACGCATCGTACACAAAAGCTGTGCAGGTAAGTTTCCAGTGAGGACCAACAACCTGCCGTATCCTCCCGGTTTGACCGAGAGATCTTGGCCGGTAGATGTGATGCAAAAAGCCATCGGTTGCTTCCTGGATTTTAGTCTGTCCAAAACGGCCTGTTCCTCATCAGTGTTCGTTGACGATTCGCTCAATACTGGACATAGCTATAAGCAGCGATAAAGCGGCTTTTCTTCTTCCTGTCTAACTCTAGCCGTACAGATGAGATCAAAGGCGGAATGGTGATCCCGCTCTCACCAGTTTCGGAGCACGGCTGTATTCAAGCGAACATCGAAACATCGGAGATAATGCTTCGGGCACACAGCAACAAATTTATTTCTCAAATTCCTTAAGCCGCTTTCACCACTTTACTGAGATATTTTCTGTATAGGTCATAGCCTTGGGAAAGGTTGGAGATCACCAAACTGTCTGTGTCCTGCGTAACGCACGAACGTTCATTGAAAAAAGACTGCTTTTCTCTGAGTCTCTTCGAGTTTCAACCTCGCCACCATATAGACTGTATTTGTTTACAAGGCTGCAGAATTTGCCGTGGAGGCAGAACCACAAGTTAAACACCTGTACATGTAATTCCGCGAATCCTGGTATGGCTTCAAGCGATTTCGTTTGTGTGGAAATGTCCGCTTCTTTTTTACTGATCTATAATTTGCAATACTTTGTGTGCCGACTTCTCCCGGTAGATGTTGCCCGTGAAGAATCGGCTGCTTCATAACATCACTAGATGACTTCATAAAGTTCAGTATGATCAAACATCTATCCTTGTAGTGAGATCACCCTGAAATTTTAGGCGGTGTATCCCTATTTTATCCTTCTTTTTCAACTTTATGAGGTCTTCTAATTTAGCAGCACAACAGGAGATCTTTAGAGGTTATTGACAGCCTCGTCCGCTGTCTCAGTTTGGCCCCTAATCGAATGGTCGTTTGAAGGATACTGTTGGCGCTTACAGCTTGTCAGAATGAGAACAGTCCCTGTTAACCGAAGCATGTCATTGAGTGGGTTGGTATTCTGCCAAACTGAGGATTTATTCTGAAGGTAAATGGTGGCCCCATTCTGAAAACACTCCATTACGGATGGCAAAAGTGCGTTCTCAGTGCCTCCATCTCCACGGCCGCATGGTTGCTTCACGTTTCCTCATGTCGTTCTAGGTAATAGGCCCCTGAAATGCTTGGACAGATTCCTCTCCAGAGGTACGAGACACACGCAGTTCACAACAGACTGTTCTTATACGCCGACATTTAGGTCGACAAATTTGGCGTCGGTACACTGGCCGCTAATCCGACAATGGCAAAGATTCGGAGTTAGGACTCACAAACTTTTAGAGGTGACTCCGTGGAGATGATATTTTCTGCCGGAAAGTGGATGAAAATCGGATTAGACTGTACGATCGGATACGAGAATCAATGGGCGAATTCACTCGAATCGTCCCTAAATCGCCTGGAATATTTCCTAGAAAATATCCTTCCTAAGGTCCTCTGGCTGCCGGTTTCCATTCAAGCGTTTACTGGTCCCACTAGGCTGGAAATCCCGACCGGGTACATTAAATCGCGTTTACTCTATATCTACTTACAATCTGATTTGTAGGTGCCAGGTAGAGAACCCATTTCGGCACGTTCCCTTCTTGACCCCTTCCAGCCACGACCTGACATGTGCAGTTCAAGCCTGTACACAAGCGCAATAGTAAAGGTTCGTGGACATTGGAGTTCTGTACGCCATACGAACCTGAGTTCAGCCGCACCATGTGAGTATCCTTCCGTTGAACTCATCTTTTTTTTAATTTCAATGACTGACGATGGCACGTTTTGTTTCGGTCAACTCGAACTGACTTTCGGAGGTCACTTTGAATTCCTTGACCCCTCCAGAATGGCGGATGAGCTCCTTACACATGGCAGGCGTCATCTCCTCTGTGGCGAGATCGCTCAGGCAGTGGAGTCGTTTCAGAAAGCCTGCGAACTTATGTAAGGGCTAAGGCTTTCGGTTATTCCTGTTTAGTGCCACGGAACATGGTGATTTGGATGACAAGCTGGCGGAACCCAACTTTCTATACGGTTCTGCCTTACTGGAGTTAGCTCGCATGGAAAGCACAGTAATAGGAAATGCTCTGGTTGGAGGTATGATCCAGATTCACTCATTTGAACTTGTTAGTTCCGGAGGAAGACAGCGCTTCTGAATCCGACGATCTCGTTGAGAATGGTCCGCAAATGACAGGTAAGTATGGTTAGACGCTGGTAAATTTGCTATAGCTGAAGAGCAAGAAGAACTGTCGAACCAAGTCTTGGATGCGATGTGTGAGCCATCTGTATGTTGCCGATTTTCTTCTGACCTAGTTCCAGGGTGATGAAGCTGTTGAAAAGGCGAACAGAGATGCGCCTACCAGTGAGGAAACTGAATGTGCGCCGGAAGATGAAGCAGAAGAAAAAGCGTCCTCTGATGGAGACGGCGAAGAGGAAGTAGAGGCTGCATCCAACAATGAGGAACAGGCCGAGACGGCAGAAGACGAAGTTGATGCGGACACGCAAGAAGACATTAGTAATCTCCAGTTGGCGTGGGAAGTACTAGAGGTGTCAAAGACAATATACTCTCGCAGGAATGACGACGACAGTAGACTCAAAGTGGCTGACTGCCTCGAAAAGTTGGCTGAAATCAGCCGGGAAAAGGAAGACTATGTCCAAGCTCTGTCGGATCTCCAGGTAATTTCTGACATCTCATTTCCGAATGTCTTCCTTCCATAACGTTCGTACATGCAAAGCCTATTTAGTTCATTACAGGATGTGCGGTTTGTTTCGGGTTCCGTTGGGTTTCCGTCCGCTTAATTCCTGTGTGAACAGCGGTGTCCTGGCATATCTATTGTTTGTTTCACCTTGATGCCAATTAACCACAGCAATCGCAGTAGGGTATCCTACTGCGTAGTACCAGTCAAACAGGCTTGATGCCGATAGTAACGCTGTCCAGTAGGTTTCCGTCTTCGTCGGTTTTGGCGCAGAACGATCTCATGTTAAAGATTACACTGCTGGCACCTCGGGGTTAAGTTGTACTGTGCCCACCACTACTCGCTTTTGGTCCTGCAGGACTTAGTCTTAGTTTGATTTGAGCGCAGTGTGACAGCGGTCCGCTTGCTCCACTCTACTGTTACGGCCGCGCTAGGAATACCAGTGCATAAAATTGGGGGGCCTGGGGTTACATTCATTAAACTGGCTCTCAGTGAAACTCCAAAATTTTCCGGTGAGCGATTGCAGAGTAGCATCAGCCAACGGTGCTGGAATTTGATAGCCGTAGAGACGGAAGATGGCTACCTGGGCTTCTCTATTCCGGGCAGGCATCTTGCTCAGTTTGAAAAGTCGTATTTACTGAAACTTTCTTTGTCAATCTAGATTTGTTCATTTTACAGTGATGGTACTCGCCTACAAATGGCCCCGGATCATAGTGTCAGGTATGTGTGTTGCTGTTCGCTGAAAACGCTACCCGAAAGCTTTTTCTCTTGTTGACCGTTCACTTTCCTGCTGAAAAAAACCATAAACAGTTCGGGAACTGGTCCGAGTTTCTTCCCCGAGGTAGCCTATATTCAGTACCATAGTGGGACATAAAGTCACTGAATGTGGGCTGTCACTGAAAATCTAGTGATATTCGGTCCACCGGGAGTTAAACTTGTGACATTGGGCCTACCTGCCTCACACAGGATACTTAAAAAAAATTAACTCGTCATTTACTGGATGCAGGTCATCGTGTGAGTAAACCCTACACGGTCTTGAGGACGGGTCCTACAATTCTGTATCGGCATCCTGTGGAGACGAGTATTTCGTTCCTTCATAAGTTGGTTCACGAGTACTGTTGGGACATCACAGTTCATATATAAGCCCCATTTGAATACATCGCTGTTTACAGTGTAAGACAGTACGGATAGCTTACGGACTAGTCCATTTTGGGGGCAATGTGGACGTAGAACAGTACGTTGTGATGGCAGGCCTATTCTAAACATTACTGCTGCTTTCTGTCATCTTTAATAACCATTGTCATTTATTTGTTGACACAGTGACCCATTGGGCCCGGAAGTACAGCGCCCAGTTTACCCAGGTCCACTTCAACTGCTGTTGAAAGTGGCGACCTGGCGATTGAACACACTGATACCTATCCTGTTCGTATGTAGCTACTAACACTTGGCCGCCGTGAAGAGTAGTCCAGCTGCTAGCTCCCGTTCTCCAGTTTGGTCCGTCTCTTGTAGTTTCGTCATATCTTTAGATTTAGTCGGTTGGGAAGCCTCAGGTCATCTGCTGGCGATTCACGTCTTAAGACGATGTAAGACTATTCGTTAGCGTACGGCACTTATGGGTACTATTCACAATCGCATGAAAAGTGAATCCAAAGTTTTTCATACCAGTGGTCTCGATTCCGACTACTTGGATAGTGTTCATCACAGCAACATTTGCTATCTGCAACTTTCATCCCCGTTTGGAACGTTTTGAGACTGTTGCCACCTAACGATACCGTAGATTCCAGACATGTTGAACAGGCACACAAGCATAACTGGCTAGGGTCGTGGGGTACAAATATATGGAATGGAAACCCTGGTAGGCGTTAAGTGTGCACGGATTCACCGGTGTCTACTAACCGGTATGGGAACTAATATGTTGTTTACTATAACTAATCGAATTTTATTCAAGCTCCTCAAGAAATCTGTCCCAGTTATTTACTGGAGGTTAGCAACTTCGTAGGTGCTTTTCTATCAGGGCAAGCAGACCGCGCCCTTCTCAGAAACATTTTCGTGAACTATTGTGTGAGAAGGGAAGCTGAAATCCTGTTGGCGTTAGTCATTCTCGCCTAAACAGGCTTCTGACAAGCCTGCCGTGTCGGCTTTTTTGTGAGATCCGTGAGATGTCGCGGAGGGTTAGCTTTTCTTCCACTGTCTTCAGCTGCGAGACGTAAGTCGTGAAGGCTATGCAGAAGGAGGCACTAACAACAAAATGGAGCGAACGGATCCAATAATTAATTGACATCAATTGAGTGAGATCCTGGAATCCAGATGTGTTGCTTTTTTGCCTGTGGGTGAGTTCTGATGAGTGAGACTCCACGGGTTGGCACGTCCCAGTTACATAGCAGCCAGGGGGCGAGATGGCTCAGTGCTCAGAGCTCGAATTTACTGACTGGAAAGTCAGGGGTTCGAACCCGACCTCTGTATCTCGACTTTTCCTGTCTAGACTTGGGCAACCTGGCAGTATCCAAGCCCTCGTGCCTCGTTCCGTTCTCATGGCAGCTTGGCACCGAAAGGGTGCTACAGCTAAACGACTATATTACTATTTTTATTACATACCAGCCTTTCGGGTCTGTTGATTGCATACTAGTGCTAATCTAGTGCTCCAGCAATTTGACACAAGCTACTGCAAACAAAACAACGCGGTGATCAGCCTTCTGTGCTGCTATGATCCTGCCGGCTATACTGGCTGGAACACAGTTCCTATAGGTACAACCTTGCCAGGAAGGCCAACAAGGAACAGCGAGTCCTGCGAGAAATCGTATTACGAGGCGGTTTGTAGGTAAAGTCATACTGTCCTCTGAGATAGGAGTGTCAGGGCAGTGAGGTGCTTCCCCAATGCGACCAGCATTTCCATATTCGTGGAAGCGGCGATGCTGCCTTCTCCCCAGGAAGGATTGGTTAGTGAGGTCGGCCCTAAAAACCGCACCCCGGTTGACCGTGACCGCCGGTGCATTATTCAATACGGTCGAAATAATTTTGAAACCAGAGTCGGATGCTGTGCTGCGCCCTCGAGTTAGGCCAACCCCTTGCAGCCGAGCAGGTCAGATTATTGAGTCATTGGCTCTGGGCAGGGTCCCCAAAGATAACCTTAATGTCCGCTGCCTTGTGGGTCAGACTTTTGAGTGAAATGCTGAAGGTGGGGCTCGTCAACTAACCCCCCTTTCTCGGCCTGGGCAACGGGAAAGTATCGTTTGCCCGCACAGTTACTTGTCCACCGATGTCCTTCCCCAACCCCTTCCCACCACACGCAAACGTTGCTAGATCATTTGACTCGGTTACCTGACTGATGGGCCTTATGTACCCCGCTGCCTGTTAATAATAAACAAAACACTTCTAAATCCACGGGATCTTGTCTACATAGGAGCTTTTAACGTCCGTACTCTATGTCATATTGCAAACAGGCAGTGCTCGCTGAAACCTTATACCCCCTTAAAGTTGATGCATGCTGTGTCTCCGAAACACGCATACAAGACCCAAGCGTAGACATCTCAGAACGCCAGCGAATAACTCAGGCCTTTCACATTTCCCCCTCCGTGTGTCCGGTGATCCAGAAGCGAACATTCGTGGAATATATGGCGTGGAAGTTGCACTCATCCCCAGAGCTGAACGCGCTTCGCTGGATTGGATCCCAGTGAACAGTCGTCTTTGCGCCGTCCGGTTATCCAGCACAATCAAGCTCAATGCCTCGACATAAAGAGCAGTGCCTGTTTGTAGTGTCGGCTCATGCCCCAACTGACTGCAGTTCTGATGCTGAGAAGGATGCTTTCTATCAGGAGTTATCCAGACTCATTCGTCAAGCAAGGAGCATTGGCATTGTGATCCTTGTGGACGTTATGAATGCCCAAGTCGGTCTTCTGAGCGATAGATGAATTACTCACGCTTCATAAGCTGCGCTGGTTGGGACATGTACTCCGCATGCCTCGCAGAGCTCTCTTCGCCCAGCCCTGTGCTGACTGGAAGCGACTGAGAGGCGGACAGTGTATGACCTGGCAACGAAGTACGAGAACACAAACCAGTAAACTTAGTCGGGTGGGCAACTGCCGCCTCCCTGGATGGGGACCCCGGGACTCGAATCACCAGTGGTTAATGACATTGGCAGTAATGGCCCAATCGCGCAGTCAGTGGCGCTCGTGCATCAAAGCGTAGCATCAATGCGTAGCTACCCAATTTCCGAACAAACTGAACTTCCTATCGCCTTCAATGCGTAGCTACCCAATTTCCGAACAAACTGAACTTCCTATCGCCTCCAAGGCTTGGTTTTATGTCCCACACTCCCGTTTTCCGGTGATCGAAACTGTAGCAGCTGGAACCAATGTGCATATGGTACACGGTTTATAGCTGATAAATTGAATTGAATTGAAATTGACGTGGCCATCAGCCACCAGTGGACAGCCACAACTCAAGACTGCCGTTCCTTCGGGGGCACACAACTTGATTCCGATGACGCCATGGTGCGCATATGCCTGACAGTTCGTTTCACCTCTGGCCGTCGGAAGTCAGCAAGCAGCATGCCAATCCACCATCTTCGAAGAACTACCATCTCAACATTATCGATCTGAGCTAGCTCAGCTGCTCTCTACAGTAAACCAATACTGTACTGGTAACGAGCACGTAGATGAAGCATGACAAAATGTGAAAGGTGCTGTGTTAGTGGCGTCCATTGCCGTCTGTCCGACCTCTAATACGATCGAATGACCGCTGGATATAGTCGAGGTCGGTATCCATGATTGATGCCAGGAAATTCATGCCAGCAGGCAACGAGTACGACGGCGCACACAAATCCCTCAAACACCTAATAGTGAAGAGCCTAAAGAAAGACCGAGAGCTCTGGTGGACATCGAAAGCTCGGGATATGTAGAAGGCTTTCGTTACTGGAAACAGCCGTGCCCTATATCAACTGATACGATTGACTGTCTCTAGGAATGCAGCAGTCAGTGAAACGATGAGTGAAAAAGATGGCTCATTAATTGAATCGCATAAACTTCAACTTAAAAGATGGGCCGAACAGTTTAGCTGGCCTCCTGCAACACAACCCGTGGAGATAGTCCATGCGGGCGAATGAAATATGCCCCTTAGTCGCCCGTCGGAAGAAGGAACGATGTATGAAACAGCTGTACTGAAACGTGAGAAGGCATCAGGACCAGACGGTCTGTGTCCTGCCCTCTTTAAAGAAGACGGAGACTCTCTGCTGACCCATCTAACGAGGCTCATTGGTGCGATGTGGAGTGAAGACGAAATGCACGCAGAATGGGGCATATCGACAGTCATTCTTATCTTCAAAAAGGATACGCGGACGCTGTGTGAAAACCACCGTGACATCAGCCTGGTAGCTGTGGCATCGAAGGTGCCCTGTGGTCTTATCCTTCGAAGGTTGACTGAACACAAAGACAGATTCGCGAAAACCAAGCTGGGTTCCGTCCTGTAATTGGATGCATCGATCACATTTTCACCCCGACAGATTCTGGAGCGCGACACTGCTTCCAGCAACCAACAATGGTTATGTTCCTTGACTTGGAAGCTGCTTTTGACTGTGTGGACCGTTAGACACTATGGCAGTATCTATAGTGCAAAGGTGTCCCCCCTCAGTAATTCTTGACCCTCCTGAAGGTGCTGTACGCCAAATCCGTGGACGTGTGAAGGTCTCCGGAAATCTCTCGCTTGAGTTTACCACATCGAGTGATGTCAGGCAGGGCTGTCCTCTTTCACCTTTCCCTTTCAACTTCGTCATTGATACGATTACAGAGGACTCACTATCAGCATCTAATGCTTGTGGGGTCGAAGTGCTCCCGGGCGTCCGTTCACAGACATCGAGTACGCAGGCGACAGCTCTTGGACCTGACGCCGTGGTACTGCAAGCAGTATTTAATAAACTAGATAATTCCGCCCCACGGTTTGGCATGCACTTCACTCATGCAAAGTGTAAAGTGCTACTGCAAGACTGGGTGGGCTCGATCCCTAAGGTCATGCTTGCGAATAGGCCTATTGATGTAGTAGACAAATTTGTTTGGGCAGCTGTATCGGTCCCGGTGGTCTCGCGAAAGCTGATATTTCCATCCGGATTGGGAAGGCCAGAGCAGCTTTTGTGAGCCTGCATCGCCTTTGGAGTAGGCGTGACATCAGCTTATCCGTCAAGGGTTGAATTTTCAATGCTATGCTGCGCTCCATATTACCATACGGATCAGAAACCTGGCCGCTGCTCTCTTAGAACGTCAAGGGACTTTCAGTGTTTGACGATCGATGTCTTCGGAGCATTTCCCGAGTCTGGTGGGAACACCGGATCAACACTGCTGAAGCACGTTGGATGGTTTTCGGAAGAAATAACTCACCCACGATACATGAACTGATCACACTTGTCGGGTTTTATCGAGATCTCTCGCGACTGCCTCAGTCAGCAAGAATGGATATCTTCATCGTGGATGACTAAGACCGGAAGAAACACAATTAGCTGGTAGATTTGGATACGATGCCCAGCGTACGGAAAATGGGAAGGAAACTGTTCAGTTGTTTTGAACATTGTCTGTTGCTGGCCATTACTGTTTGTGAACTCCTTTTGGCGCGCACGAGTATGCAGCAAGCTTTCTCCTGAGTTCGCCATGTCCAGTGGTGTAAGACAAGGCTGCCCTCTCACACCTTTCCTCTTTACCTTTGTTATTGATGTGCTGTTGGAATTCCTCTGCCTACCTCTGAAACTTCGGGGATCCAAATGCTCCCGGGACGTTCGCTCACAGACATTCAGTATACGGACAATAGTGCTCTTTGAAATTATTCTAAACAACCCTAATGATTCTCCCCCACGGTTTAGTATATCCTTCGCAGCTGCAAAGTGTAAAGCGCTGCTTCAAGACTAGGTGGGATCCAACCCAAATCCCATGCTTGGGGACGTGATAGACACATTTATTTACCTGGGCAGTTGCATAAGTTCCGATGGGCTGGCCTGAGACGAGATTACTTCTCGAATTGATATAGTCAGGGCAGAGTTTGCCAGCCTCCAACACTTACGCGCCGACGTTTGGTCACCTTGTATGTCAAGGGCAGAGTATGCATTGCGGTATATACTGCTTTGTGGATGAGAAACATGGCCTCTGCGTACAGGTGGCACACGATAGCTTTGACCATCAGCGTCTCCGAAGCATTCGTCAGAGTGGACCTGCCAACGAAGTATGAAAACGCTAACCAGTAAACTTAATGGGGTTGACAACTGTCGCATCCCTGGATGGGGACCCTTGGACTTAACGCACCAATGGTTAATGACACTGGCAGCAATGGTCCAATCGCGCAGTCAGTGGCGCTCATGCATCAAAGCTATGTTCAATGCGTAGCTGCTCCGTTCCCGAACTAGACAAACATGCCATCGCCTCCAAGGCTTGGCTGTGTGTCCCACATTCTCCCACTTTCCGGTGATCGAAGCTGTAGCATCTGGAGCCAATGTGCCTATGGTACATGGTTTATAGCGGATAAATTGACTGATTGATTGCGTTTCCATGTTTTTTTTTTGAGTGGATGTCGATTGCTTTTATATTCATGATAACCAAGAAGGTTTGCACATCGTATGCGGGTTCTGGTGTGCTGGAATATGTTTGTTTTTGAGATAGTCAATAAATCTCAAACCGGAATTGTTTCCGTGTATGTTTTGGATATCCTGGAATACCTTCCCGGTACAAATAATTGTCCTACTGAGACCGTGCTAGGGAAACAATAGGTAGCGTTTTTTAAAGGTTCTGTTAGGGGCTAAAGCGCCAAACTCTTCAGGAACTAGTGCATCTTATCGCTTTTGCTCCGTTATTGTGTTACGGGAATGCTGTGTCCGTTGGGTCATGAAACTAGACGATAAACGCTGCCTCTCCACAACAAGGTGCCCAAACCTGAGCGTCGTCTAAGACGGCCTGATAAATGCCCTATATAGTGGTGAAGTCGTCTAGAGACTGTGGTTGCAGATGGTCTGAATCCAGTTCTCTTACCATTCTGTTCTGTTCCACACTACTTGTGTAATACTTCCCACGTCTTGTCGACTCATGTAGGTACTAACTCGGATTCCATCGCAGGCCTCCTAGTTCCTCTATGAGCAACGTGTCCTTGGTATGCAACATGTCTTTCTGTTGGTCACCATTAACTGGGGTTTTTATTTGATTGACTGTCACCCTCTATTGTAAATCAAAGCGTCAAATCAGAATATTTTTAACCCACTCTTGTAATTTTCACAAAACCGTTGACGTAGACCTAGAGTTTCACCATAGTTATGACGCTTTTGATTCTTTTTATGTGCTGTATTGCAGGATTGCCTCACGATCCGCAGTGCAGTCTTAAACGATGACCATCGCGATATCGCTGAAGTTCATTACCAGCTTGGTACCACCCATGCAATTGCAGGAGCATTGGATCTTGCGAGCACTTGTTTCCGAAACGCAGTATCTTGTCTGCAACAACATGCGAATAATATCAGAACCAAGATAACTGAAATGGAAAAGCTTGGTGATCAGGCGGTAGAACTAGAAGCACTACGCAATTCCCTGAAGGAAGTTGAATCTCTCGTAATCGACGTTCAGCGTCGACATGCAGAAGTTAACGAAGACCTTGCGGCAACTCAGCTAGGTATCCAGTCGAGCAGTTCGACATTAGCTGCTAAAAGCACTGAGTCGGACACAAATGCTCAAGCGGTGGATGATATTTCACACTTAGTCAGGAAGAAGCGAGCTGTATCCGATGAGACAGCCACAGAGCCATCCGTGTCGGAGATTATTCCGGTACCTAGCGGAACCCAGAAACTGAAGAAAGCGAGGATTACTGCCGATGATCCTACTACCAACGGTGATGTGAGACATTTGAATGGGACTTCTCAGACCGCGCTTATCAATGGTACCCAGGTAACTTGCCTCCAATTTCCTCTCACAACCCATTTCACCTTAGGATAATCCTATCGCCGAGATTGCGTAGGAAGCCCAATGAAGATTCTCAGGCCAAGATTGCATTTATTCGTTTATCTGTTTTTTGCTATATTTCCACAATACATTTTGACACAAATGAACACGTTCTGTGTTTTACTTCAACGTATTCACTACCTGATGGTCCGGTGCCACTTTTATACAAACTCCTGTGGTAGATTTAGCAGGAGATAACCTCCAGGAGAGGTTAGTTGCGGACCGTGCAGCACCACTGGTTGATTGAACAGTCTGAAATGCACGGTACTGAGACTGTTAGCTTGCTTTCCAACCGGAATTACTGTAAGTGTAGTGTGTACTCGAGGATAGCGATCTTGGTCTCACCCGAAGAAGGTCTTGCCCTTCCTCTTTACTCCCTTGGAAAAAGGACAGACAAATCCCATTGTATTATAGAAAGTAATCAGATAGATGGAGTACGGTACATTTGCACTACAACCGATACTTAATAGTTGCGGTTGCTCCCACCAGTGAATCTCAGAACGAACGATTTTTACCCCACATTGAGGGTAACCACTAAGATTTCGTACACCGCTGAGTTCAATCCTATGGTGTGTTTTACTGAAAAGGCTCGTCGAGTGGGATTATCTGGCAGCGAACCTTTCCGTATCAATGAGTCATCCCTGATTTTACTGCAGTTGCTGCCACCTACAGTCAATTCTACAGATAAATACCACGTATTGTCCTCCCTGTTCGAACCCCAAATCAAAACGGACACAGTTTCAAGCTTACTTCATGCTCCTTTCATCTGTACGGGATCAGGCTAGTAGATGTAACTAAACCATGAACAGTTTTCTTTTTTGCGTTCACTCATCTGTACTTTTGCTGAACTCAGTTGCTAGCCCAGTTGGAGTAATCATGAAGCCAAATTATTTCAGTTGCAACAGCGGACAAGCAGGACAGAGGCTCAAGTTGTAGTTTTTGGACTGTCAGTCCCAATCCTATTTAAGACGATCTACGCTCATCCATCGATATTTCCTCATCCATTCCATTCTCGGCGAACGAAACTATCAGCTTGAATCTGCATGCATGAGCTGAAGTAACTGATGCCCATAGCAGAAATCTTCATTCTAACGTCCGTCCACCACCTCCGTCTTACACTACATCCCGCCGTGCACTGCCGATCCCCCTTTGGGCATGCGTTGTGCGAAGAGTAAAACTAATACAACTTCAACAGTGCGTGTTGTAATTGCCTTTTATACAGCAATACACTCCAGGAAGTTGCTCCAAAAAAGGGATTATTCGACGAGAGAATGCACAACAGCGTACTTGTCACGCACGGTGTTATTCCCTCGAGGGGAGACCAGTTTTTGAGGTAGGCTCAAAACACTTTCCACCACCGTAGTCTCTCCGGGGGTGTCATTGTACTCGGAAATTACGGCTAAGGTCATCTTTGGTTTCGCTGACGGTCCCTAGTTTATGAATACTACGGTGGCCGTCACTGAAAATGTCCGGGATCCACAAATTCGAGGAAATAAATGTCGATTTTACGTGAAGCCTGAGGTTGAAATGTAGTAAACAAAGATATGATTCAATCGCATTCCAGTAAAGCGTTCGCATATTTTCTCAACCCGACTTTTTGGACGTGGATTGCACCTCAAGACAACAGCTTCTATCGGCCAGTTTCTATTTTAATGCGACCCGTAGCAAAGCCCCACCTACGCAAGTACACAGCACGAGGGGATGGCGGCATGCACTAAAACGTCTGGTGCCATGAATCATGGTCTTGAAAGTTTGAAGATTATAAGAATTAGAAAAACTTAGACGACGAGCATCCTTGGGGATGCGGAGGTTGGGTTCGAGCTAGAGACCTGTTCAGTAAGATTGCGCCTTGACCACAGCTATATTGAGGTGTAGATTAGTATTAGTCTATTCTTGGAAACAGATCAGAAGTAAAATAGTTGCGTCCTGTAACCGTGGTTTGGGATTTGATAAGGGTATTTGGAGGAGCATAGCGGAGCTGGGCGACTGAACGATTTTGGGAGTGGGACGGAACAGGCAAGTTCATTCGTAATGGCGATAAAATAGTGAAAGATGCGTACTCTTTATCAGTCATGGAATGGGAGTCGGCGCGACGTACAACTTTCCTCGGATACTGTTTGAAAATGTCTTGAAGCGCATTCCCAATCATAACAGCAGTATTCCACAGTGGAACGGAACCAAAACCTATACATTACAACTTGGGAGGGGAAATACATACGATAGCCAAGAGAAGGGGGATTCGTCTGAAGGTTCGGTCCCCAGTTAATCTCAATTGCACGGGCTAACAGGCTGTTCGAAAAATGATAAACCAAGTTGCAAGCAGCCGGTTGATGGAGAGGTCTACTTAGAAGTAGTTTGGGGCGGGAGGTTGGTGGACTAACGCAGGAGGGGGTGAGAAACTCGTGGATTCGGTGGGACTGAATGTAACTGTGTTCAGAGAACCACAAACATGAGTGTAATGCGAATTGCCGCCAGTAATTTATCGGTAGGGCAATGGCGCCTGGCCCACTGCCTGTATCGTTCTGGGGGTAGGTTGCTCTCCAGAAAACTGAAGCGCCGCTTCTTTAGGATCAATTCCAGGACTGTGGTCAGGTAGGAGGTCACAGGTTGTGCGGCAGTTTGGGTCAGATGATAAACCTTGCTTAGAAGCAAGAGGCGCGTGAAGGCTTTTTCAAACTGACGGAATTCCACCAGAAGAGAAAGAAAGGTGGAAAGGATGAGGTATGATTGGAGCGAGTCCTGTAGCGCAGGTGCGGGGCCAAACGGGAGGAATATTATCCACGCCAGCAGGCTTAGAATAGTTTGCGGATAATAGACATTGGTCAATATTTTTAGTTGAACGAATGGGTGGTAGAAAGAAGCTTATAGCTCCAGGATAGACGTGAGTTGGAGAAGTGGTGGCAGCAGGCTGGGTAAAAAGTTGGACAAATTTCGACATGTCTTCCCGAATGAACAACGATCTTGTCAGTTGCTCATGATAAAAGGTAATCATTCAGCTGTAGGACCCCTTCGGCGCCTAGCTGCCTTGCCAAAGGAAAGAGACACGAGGGCTGGGATAGTGCCAGGTTGCCCAAATCTAAACAGGAGCGGTCGAGATACTGAGGTTGGGTCCAAACCACGGACCTTCCGGTCCGTAAGCTGGCGCCTTAACCACTGAGGTATCTTGAGCTCACGAACACAAAACACTAGAAATCGTTCTATCCCCTCCTGATGAATACTGTTTTAGGTAGTTTAAACAAGTGGGCTTCGTTTCCTTAGTGTATGCACTACAGCAAACTTGTTAGAGCGGAGGAGAGGGAAGGGAAGCGATATCCTACAGGGTTAACTGCCGGAAGGGTGGGCAACGTGAACCGTCTCGCCTTGGTAGTGAATTTTTTGTGCAGGTAAGGTGGGGGTAAGATGTTCGCTCAATGCCCATATTCCTTGAGTGACGCATGTTAACGCAACATGGCCAGTGTGTGCATGTCTGTTACGCTTCCTCTCATGGGTTGCATTTTTAACACCTAGCTAAACTCGTTTGAAAATAAACAAAACAGGTGTTGTGTCGTATAACAGCGAAAGTACAGTTCATAATCGCTAACTAGGTATTTTCGAGTGGGTTGTTTCAGGCTCTTCAACTTCATCTTTAATCGGCATTGAAAGCGCATTACTGTGCGCATCCGATTAAACTCAGGTCGGGAAGATTTCAATCACGTGGTGGCTTAGCGTCCGATCTGTGGAAGTTTAAAAGTAAATTCGGTCCATGACAGCTTATCTGCGTTGTATTATCTCGTCCCAGGAGTAAGTGAACAATTTGGGAAATGACAAAGAGTCTCCATCTCGGTTCTGTCTCTTTTTTGTAGTGGGAACACTTCAGTCATGGAATGAGAGTACACTGCTCCACATAATAAGCACTCGTCGGGCGTAACGCAGTCTATTACCAACAACGTAGGTGGCCAATCTACAGCGTCACCCCCATGCGACTGCATCGAACCATCAGAGGAAGAGGCGAATAAAAAACAAGAAGTCTCCGTGCGAAGAGAGTCCTTCCATTGAAATCTATGAGGCATGCACCACACTATGGCACCATAAATTGATGCCATATTTGAAAATCGGGAGCATGTCTATCCAGTTGGAATCCCTATCATTGACAGCGATACGCGCTTAACTGCCATACAACCACGATGACAAGCGAAGAAGAGGCGTGACGGTTTGAACGCCTCCGTGATCCATTGAGCCACATTGGGAGGAGGGTGTCCGTACGACACTCACAAAAGCATACCAACCTGATTAAGGCGCGGACTTAATGACGGGAAGTTCCGTGATTCGCAGCCGACCTTTACATCTCGATTGCTCCTATCTAGGTTTGGGTAACCTGACAGTATCTCAACCCTCGTGCTTCCTTCAGGTGGCGTGGCAACTAGATATCGAAAGGGAGTTACAGCTTTATCTAGAAGTTTGATCAATGCAGCCACATGGTCCTCTAGTGTGACGGTTTGTTCTTTAAGAAGTGTGGTGCACTGGAGACTTCTGCCAAACTCCGCAACTTTGCGGTGAATTCTCTACAGAAACGCTTTGGTTGCGCCTCACTTATCCTCTTTAGTTTTGAAAGAACCCGTCCCCTCGTACAACCATGATTCTCACAACCTGGAAGTATCTCCTACAGTATCGGCCCTCTTGTGGTTTCATAAACCTGGTCGGCTTATTCGCTGCTTACAGCAGGGTAGATGAGCGAAAATGGGCTACTGCTAACGCCTGCGAAATGTCACTGCCGGGTTCACTCAAGAATATGATATCACAGAGAACAGTGGTTCTGCTTGAATCTCGGAGGAATGTTCCCGTTGGTCCCGAACATAATCCAGCCCACATAGTTGTCAAACCTCAAACTGACGCCATCGTCTTTAATAAAGGAGGCCATTTCAAGCCGAGCGAATGTACTGGGATCCTCGAACTGCACAGGACCGTGGACGGTGAACCTGGAACTCTCCCCTAGGGCACCCGGAGCTCTTGGTCCGGATGACTTCCCAACCGAGGTGTTCAAGGATGAGGTCGGGGTCCTCATTCAGCGTCTGTTTGATCTGTTTGTCTCCATATGGGAAAATGAGGCAGTCTCACACAGCAGGGGAGACCCGGGATTAGTGCCCGTTTTCAAATATGGGTGCTTGGGGACTGCGTTAATAAAAAAGAACCATCTTGACTCCAGTCGTAACAGGGCTCTTGGCACTTCATATCCTTCGTCGCCGTATATTGGCCCTTGCAGCATTGACTCGCGAGCAGGCAGCAGGATTTCGGCTTGGTGGGACGCCTTCACACTCCATCCGTGCGTTGACTTGGTTTCTCAGACTACCATCAGAGCTAATAGAATTTGCGAGGTGCTATAGTGCTCTACAAACCCCAAATTCCCCTTGAATTCTTAGAGGTATGTTCGAGTGTTGTACGTCACGCACTATGGCTTTGAATCTTCTGGATGTGAAGCACATGCCGACGGATTGGTGACCTTGGTCGGCTTTTTCAATAATCGCGTCTCATACGCTTAAAAAATGAGAGGAATGTCGATAAGTTTCTAGCCCGAAAGTATCTGAACACCGGCGTTTTGGAGACACAGTAATAGCACGCAACCGATTGCAGTGGTGTGCATGCTGTCGTGTCCTAGTCGGACCGGCTAGCTAAATTTTTCCAGTCTTTATAGTCTCAGCGTATGTCGAGTGAGGTTCGCAAAACACTTTGGATCAGTCCTACTGATGGCGTCCTACTTCGACATGATACTCGGATGTGTTTATTTTAGTGCTGTACAACTATGTAGGCACTTTATTATTCATTGTCCTTTTTTATGGATGTAGGACGTTTTCGCACAAAGTTCCTATCTTTTCTATTTCTTTCCACTCTTGACTAAGTCTTTTCTTCATTTGAGATTTGTTGTCTGTGAAAATCAAAAAGTAGTGTACAGCCGTTCCATCCTTACTGGGAATCATCAGCAATGCGCATCTCACAAAACTCAGTTGAATACCTAACCGTTCGGCTGAACAGCAGTGCTATTAACTCTCATTTAGGCAGCCTATAGCGCCGCTAATCCTTCAATCACAGAAATCACATCACTTGGTCGCGTACTATCTGGCCCCTAGACCGACGACTTCTCAGATGGAAGTTTCACCCATCTTCTGAAATCATTCGGGGACTCAATGAGGACACGAAGTGGCAAGCGCTATTTGGTCACAGAGTGACTACAGGCCCCTCACCAATAGCTGCCACGTCGATGTGGCGATAAGGTCTGAATGCTGCACCAGTCTCCTGGGTACTGTGATACTGTGGTACTGTGATGTCGGTAACCTATTTCCTACAGGCGACCAGCATGTCCATGTGGAAGTAGCCATGCTACGATTACTTGAGGAAGGACGGATTATAAACAATTGGTCCTAAAAAAACTCTCATCGGTTGCCCGGAAGGACCGTGACGGTTGAGTTACACAATGCGAGAGAAAGACAAATGGATTTCGCCATGAGATTGAGTGGCTCCCTGATATCCAGCAAAGCAGGACGTTTGGACTGCCGGGAACAGTACTTCGAACAGCAATTCAGTTGGTCACCTCCTACCTCCAATCCTGGCCTTCAACAGAAGGGTGGACTTTGAATATGGAGCCGCCTTCAACCTCAGAAGTGTTCGAGTGTGTATTTGTACTCAAGCGTCATCATCCTATTGGTCCTGATAATAGTGCCCATTTTCAAGAATGGTACTCTCAGTGAATGTAGTAATTACAGATGTGGTATTCTGACTCCTGTTGTGACAAGGTTTCTGTCGTTTCACGGTGACACGCAAACATTGACTCGTGAGAATCAAGCTAGGTTTGAACCTGATAGAGACTGCAGCATCACACTCCGTCAGGTGTTAGAGCAACGCCACATGTACGGATGACCCACAGTCTTGGTGTTCCTTGACTTCAATGGTGCGTTCGATTCTGTCGGTCGGTCAACTACACTTGTTCAACAGGGTACGCCCAAGAAGTTCGTGAGCATAATCCGATCCCTGTATTCACACTTCACTTCTGGGCGTGTGAGATTGTATGGTGAGCTCCCCAAAAGCTTCCCTACAAAAAGTGGTGTCCGACAGGGATGTCCGCTCTCTCCATTCTTGTTCACTTTCGTCGTTGATGAAATAATGAGGCGAACGCTGGAAGGTCTTCAAAACCCCAGTGTTCGTATTGTTGCTGGGGCGAACCTTGTCGATCCGGAGTACGCAGACGACGTAGTCTTCATCTTTGAAGACGATGCACAAACACTTGAATAGACTGGCCACCGTCATACCATCTTTCGGCATGCACCTTGCGCCTTCCAGTTGCAAAGTCATGCTTCAGAACGTATGGTCTCTGAACATACCCCTTAGAAATGAAGGAGAATTACTGGAGGTTGTGGAGAATTTTACGTGCCTCGGTAGTTTTATTAGCTCTGGCGGAAGTGTGTCTGATGTTCTCAGTGCAAGAATCTCAGAGGCCGGAGTCACGTTTGCTAATTTGCGCCACTTGTGGCGTCAAAAAGACATCACTGGGTCTTAAGGGTCGCGTATACCAGGCTACAGTAGGGGCCGTGTTGTTTTATGGCTGCGAGACGTGGCCTCTGCGGACAGGTGGTGTGAGGCGTCTTCGGATTTTGACCACCGATGCACCAGAAGCGCTGCTGGTTTTGGATGGCGTCAACAGATTAGTAACGAAGTGATTAGAAAACGGGTATTCGGTTGTGCAACGCATAGTCCAATCGCGGAAAACATCCGGCACCATCGACTGCGGTGGCTCGGTCATGTGCTAGGCATGTCGAAACGCTGTCTACCGAGATGGGGGTTGTTCTCCGTGCCTCCTTCAGAATGGCGCAAACCGCGAGGTGGACAACGTATAACTTGGCAGAAGAGCGTGAAAGAGATTACGAAGTGTTTTGGTGTTGTTGGTGTTGTACGCCTTCCAGGATGGTGTCCTCGTGACTCCTGCGCTTGACTAGAGACTGCAAGAAATGGCGGCTGATCGGTATCAATGGCGTTTGTGTTGCCAGTTTCTCTCCAGATCGTCTGATATCGCTTGGAGGTGTAGGCACCTCAGAATGCTTGTGATAGGCCATCACCAGGTCCCCTCCCTTACCCACTCTTTTTCTGTTCTTTTCACTCTAAGGCCGTACATATAATTAGATGAGATTTATGGTTGTACGGCAGTCAAACGTCGGTGTTGACAGTGATGTTGCTGCCTGTGATGGTGATGAGTGGATTCAAGTCGGATTTACTATGTACAGTAGCGTCAGAAATGAGATCTCTGCCTTACGGCGTGCTCCGTCTGGCTATAGCAGCCCCCGCAGCCTATTGTGTCATTAGCCTCGGTCTGGATCTCTCCACTGCCTTGTGGTCAAACTTTTAAGTCAAATGGTCATTGTGGAGTGCCCGAAACAAACACTTTCCCTCGTCCTGGATCTCGCCATCGCAGCTCTTCGTTTACCGACTCTCACCCCCACCTCCCACTTTTTTAAGTGGTCCGCTCCGGTCATACAATTGTCCCGTGTTTATGCTACCACCAAGTGAAATAATCCAAAATTATCCCTTAGTAAACTCCAAAGATCTGGTGTACACTGCAGCCTTCAATACCCATACTCTCTCTAACTGGACAAAAGACGTTTCTTGCTAAAACTTTGCTTTCCTTTTCTGTCGATGTGTGCTTTGTCCATGAAGCACGCATATAAGCCCTCCTCACTTTGGTCATTTGAAGCCGCTTAGGACGAGCTCAGGTATTTCACATTTCACTCTTCGGGTGTCTCGTATTCCTGATGCGGCATCTATGGCATCGGAAAAAATCGTTCAGCTGTAGCACTCTTTCGGTGCCTAACTGCCGTGTTACCCGAAGGAAGCACGAGGGATAGGATACTGCCAGGTTGCCCAAACCTAGTCAGGGAAATCGAGCTGCAGAAGTCGGGTTCGAACCACGGACATTCTGGTCAGTAAATTCACCCTCTAACCACTGAGCCATTTCGCCATAGCCATCTCCAGAACTGAAAGATCTTCACTGGACTGGACTTCAGTGGTCAGTCGTCTTTGTGGTGTAATATTGCCTGGTTAAGTTAGGGTCAGTGGAGGTCGATACGGCAAATGGTTTGTTAGTCGTGCCACTGTGTGTCCCGATAGACTGCGGCTCTGAAACCAAGAAAAGGTGGATTTTACAGAGATCTGTCGCGACTGCTTCAGTTGGCAAGAAGAAAGGTTACAGTCATCCTGACAGGTAATCTGACCGCCCTAGTGGGACGACTAAACGCTGAGAAACCACTGTCCGGAATCGATGCTCAGCGTACAGTTAATAGAGAGCAGTTTCTAAGGTTGTGTGGGGTGCATTGTATGTTCCTGACCGGTGCGAATTTTCAGCACGAGCGCTCACCGCATGTTCAATGTACCCCCTACCCGGTCGGAATTCTGCATGGTTCTCCTGGGCTTGCGTCTCGCATGATGAGTTCACACGTCGCGGTATTATTAAAGCCAGTAGACGTGTTACTTCTGGAGTGTTGTTGATTCTTATGGTTGGAGCAGTCGCTTCAGGTACTCTTTGAATAAAAGTGCATTGCTTGATTGGCCTCAAATTGTTCGAAAGCCTGTCTAGGTTGGGCAACCTGGAGGTATCTCAGTCCTCGTGTTTCTTTCGGGTGGCATGGCAGCTAGGTACCGGAAGGATTTTACAGCTGAACGATTATTTATTATAATAATAATAATATTATTATTATTATTATTATTATTTATTATTATTAATGGTCACTAAACTGTTGGAACGCATTGCTACCCCAAGGTTACTTTAAACTACATGGTCCAGGCCAAACACCATATTTGTGAAACGCTGGTGGGAGCTCATTCGGCTGTGGCGCTTCAAATCAGAGGAAACTGAGGGCGGGTCTAAACTCAGAGCAAGGTTCGAGTTGGGCGGCTCGGTTGAAAGACATGGGCATATGAGTGGATTGCCAACTAAACTGCTGTCTTAAATATTCAGCCTACCTGTCAAGATACTGTTTAGTGTAACCTATTAAACTTCCAGTGTTATCCTTGATAGCGTCACATAGCCAGTTTTTTCATGTCGCATTTTGCGTATTACGTGAAAAAGTTTCCGGACATTCTCAGCTGTACTAGCCTTCATTTTCAGCGCCATCTCCAGTGCCCACCAGGTTCTGCCATCCGCACGCAAACTGCCTGTGTGAACGTATGGCAACCCTTCTGGTAATTGCAGTTCTAAAATTCAGTGCTTGTTTGGTAGATCATGTAGAGCACGCTGCCTTGTGGATGACTGCTTATCCCGTCCCACTTACGACTGGCGTCTCCTGCAGATGCAGCTTTTAATGGTTCGCATAGGTTAATTTGTTACGATTGTTTAGCTTGTGAGTCAGCTAAACGGAAACCAGCGCGTCATCGGGCTGAGCCAGCCGCCATTGTCTTGTGGATGAGGTCTTGAGATCAAAGGTTCGGGTTAGGGTGCCAGAATAGCTGAGCAGTCAGAAAGCTTCACACACACACATGATGCGGATTATAAACAGAAGGGGGATGCGTCTTCTACGATCTAGGACCTGGAACTTGAGGACTGTATTGTATTAGGATGGAGCAGACGGGCCTGCAATGCGAACTGCTGTCATCACAAGGGAACTCGTGCTACTGGATGGACCTGGATACATTCAGTGAGACCCGGCTGGCTGGTCAGGAAAGGCTAGGGCAGGCTGACTTTAGTTACCCCTTTCAGTGGGCTGGGAACGGCACAAGAAAGCCGGCGTGAACACGGTGTCGGGTCCGCAGTTGCACATAAGATGAATCAACGAATAATGGATGAATCGGGCTGCATCAACTCGAAGGTGATGGCCATCTGATTCTGGCTATCGGGGCCAAGGTTTGCCAGATTTATCAGCGCCTATGCCCACACAATACCGCATTCCAGCGAGGAAAAGAATCATCAGATCTGGTCAGATCTAGAGCCCCAAGCGATTCTCTTTCTGCTGGACGATTTCTATCCATCACGAAGAGACTGGACCTTACAGTGGTGTGACGGTTTGCGCACCTCAGCGACCCATTGAGCTATACTGGAGGGTGTCCCCGCGACACTCACAGAGTCTCTCATACCAGGTTGGTCAATGGTTAGAGGTCTGACGAACACAGTCTCCTGGTCCTCCAGGTTGGGGGTTGGAACATATGGCGACTTGTTCCGTAGAAATGGTAATGCATTTGCATTTCCTGCCAAACACCGCTGCCTTGCGGTTAGGCTTTTGAGCCAAAGGCTTTGGTTGAGGACCCTAATCGTCCTCCTGTCTAGGTGTGGGCGCCCTGACAGTATCCCAGCCCACGTACAACCATGAATCGCACATATACAAATAAACTCATGCCACATCGGCCGTCGCGTGGTGCCATCAGCCGGGTCGCCTTACTTGCTGCATACAGCAGGGCGGGTAAGCGAAAACAGGCTACTGCTGACGCCTCCCTTCTTTCTATTTCACATACTTTTTCTTCCCCCTCTCCCTACCCCATTAATAACTCTACTCTTGTAGGCCCAGCACTTAGGACTGATGACTCCGTTCGTCTTGCATCGGTTTTGCGTGCAGCATCTGCTCGTCACATGGCGCCGACATCCTCAGGTATCTCCAAAACAATCTTTAAGCCTCGACAGCCAGTCTATCTGGCCGCCTTCAATGTCCGCACTCTGAAGCAAGCGGGACAACAAGCTGCTCTTGCTCTCACGCTGGACTCGCTTGGCATTGATGTGTGCTGTGTCTCAGAAACAAGAATTCAAGATGCAAGCACAGTGATTGAGCTAACCGCCCCATCACTCTCCACTCGCTTCCGGCTACGCACCTCTGGTGATCCAGAGGCTGCTGCGGCGGGATGTGCAGGGGTTGGTATCGTTCTGAGTCAGCGGGCGGAAGCATCCTTGCTTGACTGGATACCTGTTGATAGTCGCCTCTGTGCGGTTCGTCTGGCAACGTCTGTGAAGGAGTCTCACAAGCGGGAAGTTGAGAGATGTCTGTTTATCGTGTCTGCTTATGCCCCAACTGACTGTAGCTCCGACGCCGTCAAAGACAGGTTTTACGACGCCCTGAATGTCCTGCTGCGGCGAGCTAAAAGCTCAGATATCGTGGTGGTTGCCGGAGATCTGAATGCACAAGTGGGCAGGCTTAGCGTGTCTGAGACTCAATTAGGAGGTCGACATGGATTGGACTCGGTACGTACGGACAATGGTGAACGACTGCTCCAGCTGTGTGCTGATCGCAGGCTGTTTTTATGCAGTACCAACTTCCGAAATAGCCGAAGTCGTCTGGCCACATGGTGTCCTCCAACGGCATGCCGGCCACAAACTCAAATCGATCACATTGCCATCAGTTACCGATGGCGTGGATCAATAACTGACTGTCGGTCGTTTTGGAACACATTTGTGGATTCTGACCACGCACTCGTCCGGAGTCGCTTCTCCCTACGTTTTCCAGGGCCGCGTAAGGTGCGGACAAATCGCTTGGCAACTGAAAGACTGGCAGACCCGGATGTTAGACGAACTTACCAGAATCGTCTCCTAGAATCTCTTCCAAATGCTCCACCATCAGATGCGAACTCATACTGGGACGAGATTGCCACTTCTTTGCACAGTGCTGGGAATTTTGCCTGTGGTACGGCACCACGAGGCTCACTCAAGCACTGGATATCCGACCGAACGGTGGCACTCCTTAAATCTCGGAGAAATATCCCAGCCGGCCCCGAACATAACTTGACACGACGAAGTATCAGACGTCAAGTGAAGGCGAGCGTGCAAGCCGACCGTGAAGTGTGGTGGACACAGAAAGCCAAGGAAATGGAAGAGGCCCAGAAAGCCGGTAATGCCCGAAGATTATTTCAGTTGATCCGTGCGACCGGTCCCCGGAAACCACCTGTGAGCGAAACCATCAAGGATCGGAATGGAGTGACCATATCGAATAAAGAAGAACGCCTCGATCGGTGGGCCGAATACTTCGAACAACAATTGTCATGGCCACCAGCTGGCACTCATCTGGATCCCACAGGTGACGTAGAACCTTGGACGGTGAACGTGGAACCGCCTACGGCATCGGAGATTTATGACTGCATATGTTCTCTCAAGCGCCACCGAGCCTCTGGTCCGGATGACCTCCCACCCGCATTGTTCAAAGATGGGGGTGAAGTCCTCAGTCAGCGCTTGTCTGATCTGTTCGCTTGCATTTGGGAAAAGGAGTCTGTCCCAGACAACTGGGGAGAGTCGGTGATAGTGCCCATTTTCAAAAAAGGGGCTCGTAGTGAGTGTGGCAACCACAGGGGGATCAGCTTGACCCCGGTCGTAACGAGACTGTTGGCGTCACTCGTGCTTCGTCGCCTTACGGTGGCTCGTGAAACACTGACTCGAGAGCAGCAAGCGGGATTCCGGCCTGGTAGGGGTTGCGTTGACCAAATCTTCACACTTCGTCAGGTGCTAGAACAACGCCATACGTATAAGCGACCCACGATTCTAGTATTCCTGGATTTCCAAGGCGCATTCGACTCGGTTGACCGGTCTGTTCTTCTTGACACGCTTGCCCACCAAGGAATGCCCCAGAAGTTTGTGAACATAATAAGCTGTTTGTATTCTCGGACTTCCGGACGTGTTAGAGTATACGGCGAGCTCTCCAAAAGCTTCCGTACACAAAGCGGTGTCCGTCAGGGATGCCCACTCTCTCCTTTCCTATTTAATTTCGTGATCGATGAGATAATGAGACGAACGCTGGAAGGTCTCCAAAACCCCGGTGTTCAGATAGCCTGTGACGAAAACCTTGTCGATCTGGAATATTCAGACGACATCGTTCTAACCTTAGAAGAGGAGGAGAAGGCGCAGGTCTTTTTGGATAAACTGACCGAAGTCATCCCGTTCTTTGGTATGCAATTTGCACCCACAAAGTGTAAGGTCATGCTCCTGGACATGCAGTCACTGAACACGCCACTTACAATCCATGGACAGGCACTGGAAGTTGTGGAGCGTTTTACGTATCTTGGAAGTTGTACTAGTTTTGATGGTAGTGTGACAGATGAGGTCAACGCACGAATCTTCAAGGCCCGGGTCGCGTTTGCGTCAAATTCGTGTTTTCCTGAATCTTAAGGGATGTGTGTATCAAGCTACAGTGCGGGCTGTTTTGTTGTATGGCTGTGAGACGTGGCCTGTTCGAGCATCGGAATTGAGACTTCTTCAGGTGTTCGGCAATCGTTGTCTCAGAACCATAGCTCGTGTGGGTTGGTGTCGACGTATCCGTAACGAGGGAAGTAGAAAGCGAGTTTTCGGTTATGCAACGGGTACTTCCATTAAAGAATGTGTCCAGCACCAGAAGCTGCGTGGGTAGGGACACGTATTGCGTATACCTAACCATCGTTTGCCGAAGAGAGTGCTGTTTTCCATGCCCAATTCAGAGTGGTGGAAGCAGAGAGGTGGCCAACCCTGACCTGGCGGAAGGGTATGAAGGAGATTACGAAACGTTTGGGTGCTGTCGGTGCTACTCGCCTTCCATGATGGGGACTGCGTGATCCCCACTGCGCCTGGTTGGAGACGCTTCAAGATATGGCTGCCAGCCGATGTCGGTGGCGATCTTGTTGTCAGTTTCTATCCAGATTGCCTGAATGAATGTCTGGAGGTGTAGGCACCTCGGAATGATTGTAGTAAGCTAGCGCTAAGTTCATTCCCCGTCCACCTTTATTCTTTTCTTCACAATAAAGCTTTCAAATAAAACATTGTTGTACGGCAGCGAAGCATTGGTGTTGAACACTGATGTCATGCTGTTGATGGTGATGACGATGATGATGATGATGATGATGGACGATTTCTATGCTCTCAGGAACCTGGAAGGAGGCAACAGTTGAGGACTAATAACGGTGGGTGCAGCATTCGAACTCTCAATAACAAACAAGTGATTCAATGTGGGGTGGTTATCGCTTGCCATGTGGATTCATCCAGCTAGTGGACACGGTCACCTAATCGGCAGAAGGATATTCGTTCGTAATGTACTGCTCACAGGAGCGATGCATTGAGCTGAACGCAATGTGAATCACTGCGCTTGCTAAAGTACGCGGCGCGCTCGTGGACCATGAGGAAGCTCACTCAAGTTGGATGTAAGAAAGGTGAAGGACGAGGAGACTGCATGTAAGATTTGCGAAGGTGCAACGCAGAGGCTGGCGGATGGCCAAGTCTCAAACCTATCCTAAAACCAGTGGACCCGAATATGAACATATATCCGAGCAGCCGCTGTAGATGTAACTGAACTAAAGCAAAATCGGAGGCGATGTTGCTTTGATGGGAGTGACACATAGGTGTCCACTCTGGATCAACGGGAGGATTTGGCGTTCGTCAAACCTCCAAGAGTCGACACATACAGGCCTGAAGGCAGAAGCGCTCGCTCCGAGTTCCTGAAACACCTGAAAGAAACAAAAAAGATGGATGGTGGACCAGACGAGTTGAAGGATCGCGGTTTTCACAAAGAATTCCATACCAGACTGAAGAAAACCTATGGACCAGAATCCCAATATCTTCAGCTGGTTGAATATAAACAAAACCCGTGGAAACTTAACAAGTCCGACGAGTTTCGGGCAGCTTGAGAACATCCTCCTTCGACACTACTGGAGCAGATCTTAATTTGAGCTATATAGCCTACCTATCCCAGCATCCTGACCTAAAGCTGTCACCTTGTGGTGGTCGGGCTTCTGTGCTGCAATGATTCTGCGGGCTATACTGGCTGGCACTCAGTTCCTAAAGGTTCAACCATGCCAGGAAGGCTAACGGGGAGCAGCCCGACGAAGAACAGCGCGTCTCCGTACTGCGAGTGATCGTATTACGAAGCGGTCTGGAGGTAAAGTCGTACTGTCCTCTGCGATAGGAGTGTGAAGGCAGTAAGGCGTTTCCCCCAGGCGACCAGCATGTCTATATTTATGGAAGCAGCGATGCCGCCTTCCCCCGAGGAAGGACGGGTTAGAAAAGGTCGGCCCTAAAAACCGCACATTCCGATCGCCCAACGGTTGACCGTGACCGCCGGCGCATTATTCAATACGGTCGAAATACTTTTAAAACCAAAGAGTTCGGTGCTGCTCAAAAGGCACCTGCTGTGCGCAGCCGCATCAGGAGTGAGACAGTAATGCCCTACTCCCTGCGCCCCTGGGCCAGGCCGGCCCCCTACAGCCAAGTAGGTCAGACTATTGAGTCATTGGCTCCGGGAAGGACCCCCAAGAAAACCCTAACAACCGCTCTCTCGCGGTCCAGACTCTTGAGTCAGAGGCTAGGGTTAGGGTCCCCGAACAAAACCCTACATCCTCCCACTGCCTTGTGGGTCAGACTTTTGGGTCAAAGGCTCAAGGTGGGGTACCTCGACTAAACCCCCTTCTTCTGCCTGGGCGACCGGGAAGTATCATTTGCCCCTGCAGCTCTTCGCTCACCGGCCTTCTCCCTCCCAACCCATGGTACAATGCAGTGCAATCAACCCATCTGCCAATCCCCTAGCCACTGTTCCGTGTCTCAACCATCGCCCAGAAAAATAAACCAAAATAATCATTTACTAACCCCAAAAGATCTGATCCACGTTGCAGCCTTTAATGTCCGTACTCTATGTCAAATTGGGCAACAGACATCCCTTGCTGAAACCTTACTTCCCCTCTGTATCGATGTTTGTTGTGTCTCCGAAACACGCGTACAAGAGCCCACTTCGGTCGTGCTCCTCAAGCCGCTTGGGACGAGGCCAGATGCTCCAAATTTCACTGTTAGGGTATCCGGTGATCCTGACGCAATGGCTCGTGGTATCCACGATGTGGGATCTGCACTCAGTCCCAAAGCTGAAAGTGCCTTACCTGACTGGTACCCAGTAAACGGTCATGTTTGCGCTGTGCAGTTGTCTGGCTCATTCAATATCAATGCAGGTCAATGCGGTAAACGATGTTCATTTGTCGTAGCGGCATACGCTCCAACAGACTGCAGTTCTGAAACTAAGAGGGGCGAGTTTTATCAAGATCTGTCACGACCGCTTCGGTCGGCAAGAAGGACGGATATGGTAATCCTGGCGGGTGATATGAATGCCCAATTTGGACGACTAATTCCGGAAGAAGCACAGTTGGGTGGTCGATTTGGAGTCTATGCTGAGCGTACGGATAATGGGGAGCGGCTTCTTCAGTTGTGTGCAGATTATCGCCTGTTCCTAGCCAGTACGAACTTCCAACATAAACACTCACACCGAGTTACTTGGAGGCCACCTACCACAAGACATTCGTGGACACAATTGGACCATATGGCTCTCAGTTACCGATGGAGAGCCTCAGTTAAGCATTGTCGTTCCTTCTGGGGTACGCAACTTGACTCTGATCACGCCATCGTGCGGGCCCGCTTAGCACTTCGCTTTTCGCCAGCACTACGCGTGTCGAAAGAGAGCAGCTGCGTTCATCAACTTCGACAAGTTTCAGTAGCTCAAGAGTATCGAGCTGATCTGGCTGGAAAGCTACTGGAAACACACAGTCATGTAGACGGCGAAGATTGCTTGGAGGATGAATGGAGGTGAGTTAAAGAAGCAATGCTCTCAGCTTTCATAACTGTTTGTCCAGGCCATCTGACTAGACTCAATGAACACTGGATATCTTCGAGATTAGCGATCTTATTGCCGCCAGAAAGGCCATACCAGCAACTAGCGACTATGATGGCGTACGCAGATCTCTCAAACACCAGATAATCAGGAGCTTGAAGAATGACGGAGAACGCTGGTGGATTTCGAAGGCCCAGGAGATGGAGAAGGCTTTCGCTGCAGGCAACAGCCGCGCCCTGTTTCAACTGATTCGATCAACCTGTCAAACGAAGGCATGTGTCAGTGAGACAATATGCGAAAAAGACGGAACAGCAATTCACTACCTCAATCGCCGTCTTGAGCGGTGGGTTGAGCACTTCAAAGAACAGTTCACCTGGTCTCCTTCAACACAACCTATGAAAGAACCAAGCGGGCCCGAATGGAACATTGACACCAACCCGTCATCAGCAACCGAAATCCAGCGTGAGATATCAATCCTGAAACGCGACAAGGCACTTGGTCCGGATTGTATGCACCCCGCGCTCTTCAAAGAAGGTGGCGAGGTCCTGGTGAACAGTCTGACAACCATACTGCAGAAGATTTGGAACGGAAACAGAATACCAGCCGAATGCAGCTTCTCGACCGTCATCCCAGTTTTCAAAAAGGAGCAAGAACGTCATGTGAAAACCATCGTGGTATCAGTTTGGTGTCCGTCGCATCTACGGTGCTGTCTGGCATTATTTTGCGCAGGTTGGTGGACTATAGGGAGAGACAGGTTCGTGAGAATCAGGCTGGCTTTCGCCCTGGTCGAGGATGCATCGACCATATCTTCACCTTGAGACAAATTCTTGAACAGCGCCGCTCCTTCAGACGGTCCACGTTGGTCGTTTTTCTGGATTTGAAAGCTGCTTTTGATTCTGTCGATCGTCAGCAACTTTGGCAGTGTCTGGCGATCAAAGGTGTCCCTTCCAAATTTCTACCCCTTATGAGGGCACTGTATGCGAACTCCCGTGGGCGCTTACGAGTACTCTGGAAGCTCTCGCCTGAGTTCACCACGTCCAGTGGGGTAATACAAGGCTGTCCTCTTTCCTCTTCAACCTTATTATTGATATGCTGCTTGAAATTTCCCTCTCTGCCTTTGAAACCTCGGGAGTCGAAATGCTCCCGGGACGTTCGCTCACAGACATTGAGTATGCGGACGATATTGCTCAACTTGGTTCAGATCCTTCCCAAATGCAAACAATATTAAATAACCTAAATAACTCTGCCGCACGGTTTGGCATGCGCTTCACACCTGCAAAGTGTAAAGTGCTGGTACAAGACTGGGTGGGATCAGACCCACCCCTCATGCTTGCAGGCTAGCCAATCGAAGTGGTAGATAAATTTATTTACCTGGGCAGCTGTATAAGTTCCGGTGGACTGTCTGGAGATGAAGTTATTTCTCGAATCCTCCGACACCTATGGCGCCGACGTGACGTCAGTTTGTCTGTCAAGGGAAGAGTGATGGTGCGATCCATACTGCTTTATGGATCAGAGACGTGGCCCCTACGCGCGGAGGACATACGGAAGATGTCAGTGTTTGACCATTGGTGTCTCCGAATTATTGGTCAGGTCTGGTGGGAACATCGGATTATTAATGCTGAGGTACGCCAGATGGTCTTAGGGAGAAGGTACTCCCCCGCGATAGATGAATTACTCACGCTTCATAAGCTGCGCTGGTTGGGACATGTACTCCGCATGCCTCGCAGAGCTCTCTTCGCCCAGCCCTGTGCTGACTGGAAGCAACTGAGAGGCGGACAGTGTATGACCTGGCAACGAAGTACGAGAACACAAACCAGTAAACTTAGTCGGGTGGGCAACTGCCGCCTCCCTGGATGGGGACCCCGGGACTCGAATCACCAGTGGTTAATGACATTGGCAGTAATGGCCCAATCGCGCAGTCAGTGGCGCTCGTGCATCAAAGCTATCGCCTTCAATGCGTAGCTACCCAATTTCCGAACAAACTGAACTTCCTATCGCCTTCAATGCGTAGCTACCCAATTTCCGAACAAACTGAACTTCCTATCGCCTCCAAGGCTTGGTTTTATGTCCCACACTCCCGTTCTCCGGTGATCGAAACTGTAGCAGCTGGAACCAATGTGCATATGGTACACGGTTTATAGCTGATAAATTGAATTGAATTGAATATCCCAACATACAGTGAAGACCTAATTGAATTCTTCTAGTGAAAAGAATCGGTGAGGTAGGGACCTATTGGTAGTCTATACCTAGTGGTGCCTATACCTTCAAAGGCTCACACAGACAGTCTGGAAGGGACCTGCCAACACAAAGGCTTCTGGCATCGAATAGCCGCCATTTCTTGCAGTGTCTCTACTCAAGTTCAGGAGGGATCGCGGGGACCACATCCTGGAAGGTGGATTGCAGCAGCACCACCCAAACTCCTCGTAATCTCTTTCACGATTACATTATTATTATGTTATGCGGTTGGCTGCGTGGCACCGAATGCAGAAGTTCAAGCCTTGAGTAACGCTTTGGATATCTGTCTGCAGTGATCGTTAACAGCCGGCAGGCGTTGGAAGAGCCATTTCTGATAGGTGTGTTTGATTTCTGGGTTCACGAGCTTCTCAATGGCTGGGCGAGTTGTGCCGGTTTTGCGTAAACTTCAAAAACGCAATGGGAGACAGCAACTTATCAGTGCATGGTCGGAGTCGATGCAGCCATTCCAGAGGGAGCTTCAGGCAGGAATCAACCGGCAGCTGATACATTCGGGGCTGGTCCATTGGTGGGCACCACGTTGTCGAGCGACTCCCGCTGTTTCGAAAATTGGTACTGCCAAGGGACAGTCTGCACTCTCCGTTGTCCACGCGACTCGTGTCCAAGCGAAAACGACCACCCAATCGGGTCTCAGCATCGCTTAGCCTACCCACCTAAGTGCTCATATCGCGAGCAACTACTACCTGGTCTGAGCCTTAAGTCCGTTGTAAAAGAACACCTAGGGCGTCAAAGAAACTGTCTTTGGCAGATTCGGAGCAACAGTCCATCGGGACGCAAGCGGACACGATAAACAGTGCGATGGACCTCGCTTTCTCGAGATTCATTCAAAGACGTTGCCAAACAAACCAGACAGGCAGTTTTTAACAGGTATCTAGTCGAGTAGAGACGCTTCCGCTCGATGGCCCAGCACTACGCACCCCGGCATGTTTAGCTGCAGCGGCCTCGTCACCAGAGGTGCCGTGGACAGGTGAAGGTCCACGGGGACATTTCGCCTGACTTTACTGCACCAATTGGTGTCAGGCTGTGCTACCCTATTTCATCTTTCGTCCTCATCATTGATACGATTATGGATGACTCACTATCAGCCTCTAGTGCATGTGGGGTCAAAATGCATCAAGGGCAGATATTGAGCACGCAGACGGCATAGCTCTTCTTGGGTCTGACGCCGTGGTAATGCAAGCAATACTAAATGATCTAAATAATTCCGCCTCACTGTTTGTCGTACACTTTAAGCCTGCAAAGAATAAAGTGCTACTGCTAGACTGGGTGGGCTCGAACCCTAACCTTGTGATTATGGATCAGCCAATTTAGGAAGTAGACAAATTGGTCTACCTCGGCAGTTGTGTCAGTCCCGGTAGTCTCGTGAAAGATGATATTTCCATCCAGATTGGGAAGGTCAGAGCAGCTTTCGTGAGCGCAGATGGCGTGTAACGTAGCCGTGACATCAGCTTATCCGTCAGGGGTCAAGTTTAGAATGCGGTGGTTCACTCCATATTATTATATGAGTCAGAAACTTGGTCGCTGCGCGCTGAGGACGTCAAAAGACTTTCAGTGTTTGACCATCGATATCTTCGAATCATTGCCCAAGTCTGGTGGGAACAGTGGATCAGTAATGCTGAAGTACGTCGAACTGTTTTCGAGAGAAATAGGTCGCCCACGACAGATGTACCGATCACACTCTATAGGTTGCGCTGGATTGGTAATGTGCTCCGTATGCCTGTCGACCGACTTCCTCGAAGAGCCCTTTTCGCACAACCATGCGAAGGGTGGAAACGAGCCAGGGGAGGTCAAATACTGAACTGTGAAAGCCATTACCAGCAAACTCAGCTGCACTGGTCATCGCCGTCTCCCTGGATGGAGACACCGAGACGGGACACATCAGTGGTTACAGACATTATCAGTCCTGGCCCAGTCGCGCGCTCAATGCCGAGCAGGCGTGCAAGCTGTTATCTTCAATGCATAGCTCCTCTCCCAATCCGTAACACCCGTGTATATGCGCATGAATTATACCAGATACCGCCTCCAACGTGCAACTATCTACCTCACCTCCCCGAATAATCGGCGAACAAAATTGTGACAGCTACAACTACTGTGCGGCAAGTACGCGGTTTTTTACAGTTGATTATTATGGCTATGGTGCATTCAGGACCACGCACCATATTGGCAAGGAGAATGTCTTTGAAATCTTTATCAATAAGATGTTCATGTCAAATTCTCGGACGATTCCGTCTGGCTACTGAGGTATTTTCGGAGTTATACCACTTGTTGGTGAACGTCAACCCCAGAGCTGCACACAAGCAAAACAGGTTGGTCGCCAAGGTGGCGTACCAGCCGATGCTGCGTACTTTATTTACCTTATGGTAACTATCTCTAGATGAGCTGACTCTAGTAATGCTTCGCACTGCGGCAGTCGAAGCATGACGATTTAAATTGAACTTGACGCATGTGTGATCCAATTTTTAGTCCATCGACGCACCCCAAAGGTTTGCTGGAGACCCGGCTTGCCAACGTCAGCTTTGACTGTGTGGAGCTATGTCCCGCTTCTACCCTTGAGTTGACACCATCAACCAGAGAATTTTGAAGATGAAACCTCGTGCTTCGAAAGTCACGTGGATCACTACCGCAGGACTTGTACAAACCGCTAAAGTTAGTGGTGTCCGATTGTTGTGCACAACATTTTGTGTTGCTTTAGAGGATGGGAAATCTCGCCAGGAAACAGTAATTGGACAAAAGCGTGTGACCTTCCAGGCTCTTTGTCTCTCGAAGACCGTGACTCACAACCATAAAGTATATCTGGGCTCGTTGTAGATTTCATAAGTCGACTTCTTATCCAAGCTGATTTCATGTCACCCCCGGGGTGCATTTTTTCATATGAAAAACTATTTGCACAGTCGTTGCGAAGGTTGACTCACTCGAACGCAAGTTGGGGGTTTGTTCGGTGCATCTCGGCTTTTCAGCATACTTGGCTTTGCTTACAGGACGAAATCTCCATCAGTAAATCCCACAATCTCAGACCAACAACGAGAGACCTTCCTTTAATTGATAGCGACCAGGAGCATGATGCCGATTTCTGGTCAAACTAGTGCGCAGAATGATTAGCTCGGTCCACTGGTCTTAACTCTGCTGCAGTTAGTTAGACAGTGCCTAGTGCACGTCCCAGTCAACGACGAATTTGAACAGCGCTGGTGAGGACATTCGTTCTTGTCCAACTCCGGTTCTCAAGACTTCGATGTAGACGCGGTTGCAAGTGTTCGCCTGAATGTAGGGCGGTCTCATTGACTTGCTGCACTTCAGATTCTTCCACATTGTCGCGACAGTCGACAAAGTACTTGGTGCTGGGGTGTTGATATTTAAAGCAGTGTTGGAGGATATCCTTCAAAAGGATCTGATCGATATAACCTCTTTCTAGATGGGATTGTATTTTACTTTGCTTTACCGTGACCGTCTGCCTCGAGCAGATTAGCCGGCTCCAATGCTGCAGCTGAGAAACGACGGTCAGGTTCGGTGAGTTCTGATTCCACTGACAAATTCTCTAGACGACAGAGGAGCAGAGGCATTCGCGACTATCCTTATTGCTGGATATCCAGGCCTTCGTCTGTCTCTAACAGCGTCGTAGCATAAAAGGGATTATATAACCGAGACATGCCTTCGTATATTTTGGAAATTTTCGTACGACCGACGTTCTCGCCATTACTGGAGGAGCGCCTAGTCTTCGTACGACCAACTACGATCTTCGACGCAACAGTGAAATTGAAAATCAGCCTGCACTGTCAGTACGTCTGTTAGATCTCGTTAGCAACCATACCAACCCAATCCACCTGGAATTGGTTCATGTTCGCGTTTGCTATTCATTCATGGTTTAACTAGCTCCTCTAGACAGAATGGATGGGCTGTCAGCCAGTTTGCAGTGCCTTCTATCTGCTTTCGTCCTTTCACTTTAGCGGAAACCGCCGTCAGATTACAGAGGCCGTATAGTAGGTTTTTTGAGACATCTGAACGCGGTACAGTGGATGAAGTCATTTGTCTGTGAGACATCCTGGACTCATTTGGACAAAATTCTTGTTTTGGTGTATTGCGAAGTTTCTATTCCGACGAAATATGCTCAAGTGGAATAACTGCAGTTTTCTCCTTTGAAATCAATGAAACTTACATCGAGATATTTTTCCAACCTTGTTTAGCACCGCTTTCAGATACGTATAAGAAACAAAAGGCGTCACTCCTTTGGTCACTCTGTTTCACCCATATTTCGCGGAACAGATTATGAAGTGAGCTGATGATAGCCGAATTTTGTTGCTGTTTCAATTAGTAAGTAACAAAACAATTTGAATCTCTTTTTTAGCTTCCGTGATGTTGCCCGTAGAAACGAATGCTTCGAATGTCATAAAGTTCTATGACAATGCAGCTCGATCGACCGCCTCTAACTCATTGGAATACAGACGACAGACTCGTATCGTTCACCTCCGTAATTTTAACAACTGGACCAAAAGTATATTAATTGGCATTTATCTGGAGGCTGCTCGGGAACGATTCGGTCGTGACTGCCGGTTGCATGTGTTCGACTTATGTTGTGGTAAGGGCGGAGATCAGATGAAATGGGCACAAGGCTATGTGGATTATGTAATGTTCTTAGACATTTCGGGTGAGTCTGTAAGGGCTTGCAAACAACGTTATGAACAATTACAACGCAAACGCCCACGTCTCTACTCGGCTGATTTCCACGTCTGTGACTGTACCGCGGACCTTTCGGACAATGTGCTTCGTGACCGGAAGTTTCACCTCGTGAGCTGTCAGTTCTCGCTACACTATGCATTTGAAAGTCTTCCCAAGGTAATGAATGTGCATTTTTGGAACTTATGATCCATCTGTTTTGGAACAATGTCCCTTGTTACCACTGCATTCCGTTTGTCAACTGACGCACATACTTTCAATCCTGGATACTCTTTGTGAACTAATTTACAAAATAGCCCTAGAATTGACGAAGATGCCACTTCCCAAAAAACCACAGCGTTTTATTATTCCTCCAAAAACAGTCGTTGCGATGGTGCTTCAAATCTTCATTACCATTGTGTCCATTAACTGGGAAGTTAAACCATTAGGGCTCTGTGAAGAAAGGGAAGTAAATCTGGGAGCGCAAATCTAATCGGGGGTACTGAGTTTACTCCGGGAAGGTCCAGCGCATGGGAAGCGCACAAGAACGAGTCATATTTATGGGGCAGAAACTCCCCACCTAGTGATTAACCCGAGCGCGACAGCTAACGTATCTCAAAATATACTTTGTTTTTCTCGTTGCTTTTGAAGTGCTGCTAGGATCACTTTAAACGATGGCCAGAAGTGAGTCATGCCTTGGTGAGCATGAGATCATTTTCACTGGACACAGCTGCCGAGTCGCAGCAGTAATAGCCCGTGTTGGCGGTTTATTGGGGCATGGAAGGTTAGGTCTTAATGTGGGTTTTCAAAGTCCTGAAAACTAATGTGAAAACAGTCGAAAGGTGGATAAACATTGTACGCAAAACAACGGCTACCGTTGGACTGACCCATCGATTTGACTTTGTGGTGAGCACGGTGCTATTTCCTATTTAAGGTCTTGCTTAGATAATCACTAGTTTTCCTGCGTATTTAGCTTCATAAGATGCGCCATCCGTCTTGATCAATGTCACTTATACGTGCTATCACAAAGCATCACTGAGCGACGGGCCGTAGACTATTAATAATGAATCTGTCAAAATATTACACTCTCCGCGATTGCAAGACGACGAAAAGTGAGTATCCACAATCTGGATTAGCTTTCCCACAGCATTCCAGTCATTGACTTCGAGCGATCCAACTTAGAGGTTTTCGTTATAAATAGTTATTCTCTCTCGAGTGGAGGAAGGAGTTTTTGACCCCTCTTGGGTGTAGACCTTCTTTGAACCAGTGCATAAAATCCGACGTCAGTGTATCAGGTCGCGGAATATCTTCAATTTTTAGCGCTTTAAATCATTTGTGGATATCCCTTGGTTGCTCACTCACATTTTGCCAATATGTCGGGGTTTTTTCATGAACGGTTCATTATATATTCATGATTTTGTGATTACTTCATGGTTATTTCACCTTTATCTACCCGTATTTTATAGTTACTTGACCACAAAACACCCAAAGTTTAAGTTTCGAGTATTTCGTGGTTATCCATCCACATTCTACCCGGATTGCTCTCTTCAATAATCGTGAAATGACCAAAAGTTGTGGTCGGCTTTTACAAGTTCAACAACCAAATTTTATCCACCTTTGCTGGTTACGTAACCGGCTCCTCACCATGATGTGTTTCAGAAAGTGTACTTTCAGTGGATCAAATTTTTCATGTTTGAATAGCTATTGGCCAATCATCTTCATCTATAAAATGGTCGTCAGCTGATTTTTTCGTAGCTTCCGTTCTAGGTTTGAGTAGGTTCAAAGTCACATTACCGGTATTTTGCAAAACCAGCTTCACTCACCTATCCAGGATCCACGTCCTAAGAAGATTTTAGTCGTCCTCGACTTAAAAAAATGACATAATTGTATGCTTTCCCGAAACATTCGATCGCTGATGCCACCGCAACGTAGCGGAGGTTAGCTGATTGCAGCTGCCTACCATAAAATGGTGCTAACAAGTCAGAAAGGTTAGATTAGCAAACAAAATAAATTATGTCAGTGTCTGGAATACGTAATCGGCACGTCAAAACACGGTCAAACAAAGGCGGTGGTTTCCAACATAAACCGCCACTGGCATATTATTGTTTGCGGTCAATCCGTCAGTTCAGTTTCTAAAAAAACTCGTTCAGTTGTAGCACCCTTTCAGTGCCTAACTGCCGTGTCTGCGCAAGGAGGCACGAGAGCTGGGACAGTGCGACGTTGTCCAAGTACAGATAGGAGCAGCCGAGAGGTTGAGGTTGGCTTCCTGTCTCTAAGCTGGCGCCTCAACCACTGAGCTATCCCGACCTCAGTTTATCAGCTATAAAACACGTAACAAAGGTACTTTGGTTCCAGCTGCTACAGTTTCGATCACCTGAAACTGGCGGATTGTGGAACGTACAGCCAAGCATTGGAAGCGATGGCATGTTCAGTTAGTTCTGGAACTGGGTAGCTACGCGCCAAAGGCGATAGGTTTGATGCATGCGCGCTACGGACTGCGCGATTGCGCCATTTTTGTCAGTGTTGGTGAGTTTAGTCCCGGGAGGTGGCACTTGTCGACCTGACTGAGTTTACTAGTTGGCGATTTCTTACTTCGTTGCCAGGCTATAGACTGTCCACCTCCCGGCCGCTTCCACTCAGCAGAGGGTTGGGCGGAAAGTGCTCTGCGAGGCAGACGGTCTTCTGGCATGCTAACTACGTGTCCTAACCAATGTAACCTATGAAGCGTGAGTAACTCATCCATCCGTTTTCCGCCTCACCATTGCTCATCCGACCTCCCCACCAGACTCGGCTAATGCTTCGGAGACACCGACGGTCACACGGACACTTATCGTATGCCCTCTGCGCGTGGGGGCCATGTTTCTGATCCACAAAGCAGTATGCATTGTACCCCCGCAGTGTATACTCTGCTCTTGACACACAAAGTGACGTCACGTCGGCACCATATGTGTCGGAGGTTGGCAAACGCTGCCTTGACTTCCCCGATTCGAGAAGTAATCTCGTCTCCGGTCAGTTTATCGGAACTTATACAACCCCCCAGGTAAATAAATTCGTCTATCACGTTGATCGGCTCGTCTGCAAGCACGAGGATCCCACCTAGTCATGTAGCAACACTTTAAACTTTCCAGGTGTGAAGCACATACCAAACCGTGCGGCAGAATTTTTAGGTTGTTGAGAATGATATCATTTTTGAAGGATCTGAACAAAGAAGAGCAATGTTGTCGGTATACTCAATGTCTGCGGGCGAACATCCCGGCAAAATTTCGATCCCCGAGGTTTTACAGGCAGGCAGAACAATTTCGAGCAAAGGTGAAGGTGAAAGGCGAGAAAGGGCAGCCTTGTCTTACACCACTGGACATGGTGAACTCATGAAAAGGCTTGCTGTATACTCGTATGTGCCAGCAGGGGTTCGCATACATGCCTCATAAGGGTATAAATTTGGAGGAAGTACCTTTGTTTGCCAGACAGTGACAAAGTCAGAAGCAGCCTTCAAATCAAGAACAATGACCAACGCAGGGCGTTTGAATGAATGGTGCTGCTTGAGAACCTATAGTGAAGATATGATCGGCGCATCCTTGGTCAAGGAAAAACAGCTTGATTCTAGCCAGTTTGTCCCCGATAACCGGTCAACCTGCGCACAATAATGCTATAGTATACCTTGGATACCACGGCTACTAGGCTGATCCCACGTCGGTTTTCATATGGCGTTCTTCCGCCATTTTTGAAGACAGGGATCACTGTCGAGGTGCTCCATTCTACTGGTATTTCGCTTTTGTCCCAGGCTGTTCACAGGAGCTTCACCACTTCCTTTAAAAAAGTGCGAGGAACAGACCATCCGATTGCATTGTCCTGTTGGAAGAGTGATATCTCACGCCGGATTTCCGTTGTTGACGGCGGGCCGCTATCGATTTTCCATTCGGGCTTTTTGAGTTCTTCCATATATTGTGTTGAACGAGGCCGGCTGAAATGCACTTTAAAGTGTTCAACCCATCACCCAAGACGATTTTGCCTGTTTGCCTTTTCCGCATATTGTTTCGCTGATACCTGTCTTTTGGACAGTTGATCTAATCAGCTTCAGTAGGCCGCGGCTGTTGCCTGCAGTGAAAGCCATCTCCATCTCCTGGATCTTCGCAATCCACCAGCGTGATCTCAACGATATCAAATATTCATTTAGTCCAGTCGGATGGTTTGGACGGACAGCTCTGAAGGCTGAGAGCATAGTTTTCATAACTTGCTGCCATTCAACTTCCAAGCAATCTTCGTCATCCGCGTGACTGTGCGTTTCCAGCACTTTTCCAGCCTGATCACCTTGATATTGCTGCACTGCTGAAACTCGCCAAAGTTGATAAAAGGATTTGCTATGCTTCGGCATGCGTAATGCTGACGGAAAGCGAGGTGATAACCGAGCCAACACTATGGCATGTTCGGAGTCAAGTTGCGTACCCAGAGGGAAAGGTAATCTATGATTGGGGCTCTCCATCGGTAAGTGATAGCCACATGGTCCAACTAAGTCCATGGCTGTCTTGCGGTTAGTGGCCTCCAAAGCTCGTACCAGCCAGAAACAGACGATGTTCAGCACACAACTGAATAAGTTGCTCCCCATTATCTGTACGCTGAGCATCGCCTCCAAATCTACAACCTAATTGTGCTTCTTCTGGGTTTAGTTGCCCAACTCCCGTCACGAAGAGACTGGACCTTACCCTGGTATGACGGTTTGCGCACCTCAGCGACCCATTGAGCTATACTGGAGGGTGTCCCCGCGACACTCACAGAGTCTCTCATACCAGGTTGGTCAATGGTTAGAGATCTGACGAACACAGTCTCCTGGTCATCCAGGTTGGGGGTTGGAACATGTGTGGCGACGTGTTCCGTAAAAATGGTAATGCATTTTCATTTCCTGCCAAACACCGCTGCCTTGCGGTTAGGCTATTGAGCCAAAGGCTTTGGTTGAGGACCCTAATCGTCCTCCTGTCTATGTGTGGGCGCCCTGGCAGTATCCCAGCCCACGTACAACCATGATACCTACATCTAACAATAAACTCATGCCACATCGGCCGTCGCGTGGTGCCATCAGCCGAGTCGCCTTACTCGCTGCATACAGCAGGGCGGGTAAGCGAAAACAGGCTACTGCTGACGCCTCCCTTCTTTCTACTTCACATACTTTTTCTTCCCCCTCTCCCCACCCCATTAATAACTGTACTCTTGTAGGCGAAGCACTTAGGACTGATGACTCCGTCTTGCATCGGTTTTGCGTGCAGCATCTGCTCGTCACATGGCGTCGACATTCTCAGGTATCTCCTAAACATACGGTAGTGAAGCATCGGTGTTGAACACTGATGTCATGCTGTCGATGATGATGATGATGAGTTGCCCAACTTAAGCATTCATATCACCCACAGTATGAAGATATCCGTTCTGGCTAACCGGAGAAGGCGCGACAAATCTGTCAGGTTGTATGCTGATCGGACAGGTAAACGCCGTTTACCGGATCGACATGCATAAGTAAACCGAGATTAGTCTGCAGTGTACCAAGTCTCGCTTGATCAACTTCTAGTGACGTAACGCGTTATCAGCGCATGAACGTGGACCGGAAAACACAAGAATGAGACGGATATCGCCCAACGGGTGAATATTGAATCGGTGGTTGTGTTGCATATGTAGGTTACCACACACGACTATGTGCACGACAGAGTAACACCCAACGGTGGAAACGTCCAAAGTTATTTAACCTATTATCGGACCTTATTTCTGGAGGGCCTTTTGTAAAAGAATAAACATTCCCATCTCGAGCAGATTTTGCTAAATCGTCACGTTCCACTTCTCCAATCTGACTGGCTTATTTTCGATCAATGAAATGTGCTTGGAACAACTGATGGGAAGGAATTTGTCCGCACACATGCATACATCCTCGACGTTCGTAGTCTATCAATGGAAGGTAAATTTAAAGACAAAATTTCATCACCTACCATACCGATCCCTTGACTTTCCACCGGCGGGTATGCCGACACTCCAGTCGATTTTTCTACAACCCCTCCATAGTTACTGGGTCAGAGGAGGTGGGTAAGTATATGGCGGTATTTCGTTGATCACCGAATTTAATTACTGAAGACAAGTGTTCGCGCTTTGCGTCTAGTAACACACAGAATTACGATGAATCTTCGAAAGCGTCACCAGATAGTGTTGTAGGGTTTGGTAGAAGGTATTAATATTGGGATTACGCTAACGGCGTCAACAGTCGCTCATAATGCACAAACAACCCACTCAACTCAGTGAAAAACAATCGAATCATTGAAGCCGGTTTGACTTCATACATTTTACCCATGGACCGTGACATAACCCCGATGCTTGACCAACAAAAGTAACGATCAAAACTCCGGGCGGGGTCCCTTTTTGAAATCTTAATGAGAACACGCCTTTCACTGGTATGTATTTCAGAATGTGTGATGTTATCCTCGTAACCTGTCGGTGGTGATATTTCATTGCAATTATCCGATAACCCTTCCAACATGACAAACTCACTCATCTGCTGCTTATTGTCTGGTTGTTCTAGGCTCTCCAATTCTTCAAAAACGTCAGTTGTTGTCTGAGACCTGGCGGGTTCTTCATTGCCACTATTCCCAACGCGTACGAAATCGTTCGTCGAGCTAAAGAAGCTTATGCGGCATCAAACATACCTGAACAACAACCCGAGGGCGATGTGACTTTCGGGAACTCGATCTATTCTATACGTTTCCGAAGTGGTTCCTTCAGTAAACCAGTTGAGGACGCGATTAATGCTGATTCGCCGACCGGAATGTCAGAACTTATCCAATTTCCACTTCTTGGTGCTAGATATGACTTCCATTTGGAAGGTGTTGTCGATTGTCCCGAATTTCTGATCTATCCACCGCTACTGAATGAGCTGGCTTCAGCCCATGGTTTAGTTCCTGTTTCACCCCCTCTTTCGTTTGCAGCGTTTTTTCACGAATCACTTTGCAGATCTAGAGGAACTGAAAGACCACTTGATTTGTTAATACGCATGAATGCATTGGAAACATGGAAGAATCCGCGAATGTCCTACCCCGAACACTTCAAACAGGTTGCCAGCGATGAACCAAAAGCCTACGCGCACGCAGAACAGCGACTGGACGAAGATGAGGTTTGTCGCCACTCTAAATTCTTAGGCACTATCTCCCAAGCTGAGTGGGAAGTTGTAAATTTGTACAGCGTTGTCGCTTTCAGAAGAGCATAATATATTTGTATTATTTCTTCGTTTCACCTGATTTTTATTGCTTAGTTGTGCAATTTCCCCTTAGAATGGGAAATCGCGTAGAGATTAAAGAGGTGTACCCAGTTTCCGCTGCGAATCACTTTAAATTCCGTTGAGAGTAAGCAAGCAAAGTAATTCTATGGCGTTCCGTGTACTCTTTACTTGGGCTAAGCTTCGTGACTTGCACCGAGGTTCTGTCAGACCCCCTAGCTCTTTGACTTACCTAAATTCCGCCAACGATTCGGACAGTACAGCTATGAGCCATTCTCACCTTGATTTCCTGGAGGACTTATAGCACGGCTAATGCTTCAGAAAATCATCGAACAAATGTTACTCAAGTACGGTTCTATGATCGCTGTACCGAAGGATGCTAAATATGGTAAAACGCGGTGATTTGCACACTTTGGGTTTCAGATTATTGAGTGACTTAATTGTCCATAACGTCTTCGAAAGATGCCGAGAATGACAGCGGCATTCCTCATGCTTTTCAGTCTCCTTTTGTCGATATATTCGGCCGTGGTTTGTATCGTTTGTGTATCCTTGAGCTTTTCCTGCGTTCAACAATAAAGGGTGGCGAGTATGACGTTGACGGTGGCTTCAAGTAGACGTGCACATGTCGCGCTTTTTCCGCAAACGCGTAATGCGCTGCAAGTCCACTGTGGTAATATGGTGACAAGTGCTCAACTGTTCGACGCCCGTGAGCACGTGTCATCAGGCCTTGGTGGGTTAATTCTAATGCACAAGACGCCAGTTTTTGACCCGAAGCACCAGTCGACCCCAAACAACCAATTTCTACATTTACTGGTAAATAATAATGATGATGAATAAATGACTTGACATTATCCTAGCCTAAGTGCGTCCTGGTAACTACGCACAGAACGACTGCCACACCTGGTTGAAGTTCATGCCAGTCTCCCTAGGGCTCGAGGGAAATACTCCGATTGATTAAAAACACACGTATATATCCGAATAATGAATAATGTAATTTCTACTAACCTGTACTCGGAGATGCAGAAATTGGAGTTTCCCGCTGGTCGGATCGTACTTCTGTTTGCACCTATACAAAGCTGCGCCTCGCGACGGTTCAAGGTGGCCTTTTGTGAACAGGCAGAAATCCTACACTGTTTGAAGTTTCATTACGACACAGCCGACAGACTCTAGAATAAAGGTCAACCTCGATCAACGTTTAATGAACGCTCAAAACTGGCGTCCACTCGGCCACAAATAGGTAGCCAGACGTTTAGGAGACCCGATGTTCGCAAAAAACCTTTGGACCTCAGCCATCACTGGCGACACCCAACTAACCGGTTCAGGAAGATACCGGAAACTCCATGATCTCTAGAAGTACGATCTTGATGCTCTGTTCAGGCGACTAAAGCAACTTTTGGAAAGAAGCCGCTATCTCTATTGAATCGGCAAAAAATGTTAGTGACATTGGAAGCTTCCGTCCCAGCCGCCCTTTTCGGGGGCCAGCCAAAGACTTTTTAACATACCCGCTAAATTCCACAGACAGATGGAGTACCTCAGCCAGACCCTCAGATGTCTGTTCCAAAAGCCTGAAGTCACAACGCTCGCAGCTGCACATTCGATGGGATCTCTACAAGCGGAAATAGTGAAAATCACTTTGGCAGCCGGAATGAATCGAATCTGCCGACGATGATCGGAAACCCACAAAGCATGTGCAACGTCAGTCGTAGACCGATTTCATAAGCCGCTCTGAGTAGTATGAATGAAAGGAGAATGTCCGAAGAATTGGCACCTACGTATTTTGATGATTATCCCAATAAGTGGTAGTATGCTAGGCAGCAATGCTACTGCTTAATAAGTTGCAAGTGTCGCAGAAAAAGCGTTTGCTGTTCTTCTTGGGGGCGTTTCGTTCGAGGGAGGACTTCCCACCAGACCAAACCAAAGGGGTTCTGATCAAATCTTCGCCTTGGACGCATTCCCCAATACCGTTATAACTATCAAGTCCACAACCGCCCGCTTCATCAGCCTTCGCGGCGGTGCAAGATATGGTGGCCTGACAACTAATGGATACCCTAAGGAAAGGTCGTGAAACCATCCACCATCAGCCATTCGTTCAGTATTGCCGAATGATTGCAAGACCTGTCCGTTTAGAGCTGGGGATCGTCAGAGGTTAGTTGTACTGGTACTTGAGGAGCATACTCTGTTTCCTGGCACGACCGACTCTCAACTGAAGGGGCGCACAAACGCGTCTGTGTAGCTTAGCTATTCAGTTACGCGAAATAAAAGCAATCCGTAACCGGAAGGTGTAACCGCAACTAAAACTAACTCATCATTAACAGAGACAGCAACATCAGTGTTGACACTGATGATTTACCGCCGTACTGGTGCTGACTATATGCAGCTGGATACGCTGAAGATCAAAAGGATTTATGGAGTTTGAGGAAACAGTAGAATGAACAACGCCGCCAATAGGTTAACTCTGGTGCGCGACTTACATCAAGAAACAAAGCTTATAATCAGGGAGAAGTGGCATTCGGAGGTAACGTCATCGTCTGTCTTAACTTACCTTTTGATGCTGAACCTTGCACAGACTACATTCGTTGTCATCGCACGATACGGACGTATTTAGCCATGGTTGTTTGTGAATGTTCATGTTGCGTTATGGCTGACAGTAGCCACGGATGTGACTGTGAACTCCTAGAACTCTAGTTACCTTTTCCATGAACCTTTATCCAGTTATAATTAGGTAAAGGTGGAGGGCTCCTTCCCGTTTCTTGGTCCCTCCCAAATTGAATGCGCTGCGGTTCGATGTGAGGCGTCACTACAAGTGCAACAGGTCAATCCTCGTACAACAACCCTACTATGGCTACATTATTCACAGGCACGCACAGCGTGAAGAGCGATTTCACGGGTTTTCTGATTGGCTGAATAGTCATTACAACTGAACTGGTTTAAAAAGCCTTGAGAGAATTTCCACCACATTTTCCGTTGATTATGATAAGGTGTTTCATATCATTGCGAATCATACTTCAAATGAATATGATACACGCACGGCTCGAAAGCAAAAATAGACCGAATGCATTTGGTCCAAAAGTGAGAAAATTAGGCGATAGAAAAGGAAACTCAATCAAACAGGTTCATCTCTTCCATGGCCACTGTATCCTCATCCTGTGTAGATGAACTCGAAGACTTTTTCTTCAACTGTATTATGTCTGGTGCTTTTTGCCATTGATAAGTTGGGTCCATAATCTGAGGCGCTCTGAGAACCCTGACCATCGTCGGTTGGTACAGCCATTTGGGAAATACTCGTTTGTATAATGGCATCAGGATCACATCAGACGCTTTCAACGGTCGGTCGAAAATACACTTCATAGCGCCGTGCGTACCAACCGAGTCGGTGATGTGGCCAACTGCGCCGGATTTAGTCTGGAGTTTAACAGCCTAGAGGGATTAAAAAAACAGTGCAGGCAAAATCACAGAAATTTGGCTACTCATGAATAGCTGGATTGCTTCTAACTCGCTTATGATACTGATGGTGTTTCCGATAGGAGTCAAGCTAGCTAAATTGGAATGTAAAAAGTGCTGGTGGCTGAATTTATGGGACTAGTGACCAAAAATATGCAATCCTTAAACGAAACACGTCAACTGGATCTAGCAAGATCGGTCACGTAGTGACCAACCTTTAAGTCCACGGAATTGCCGACCAGACATATAAGCAAACGTGTGGTTGGAGTGTGTCTGTTCACCGAAGGCTATGGTCCTCGAGCTTTTTAGCTCATCCCTTCCTTAGCTTCCAAAGCCTGATGTGTCCACCCAATCAATGAGATTCATACTTCGACAGGAATCTGCCCGAAGAGAAGCCACCCACCCTCCATTCTACAAGGAGCCTAACGTTACTCCTCTTGAGATGGTTTCGTATACACAATAGGTAAATGCATGTTTCATCATTAAACACAGGATACAGCCCAAATAACTGTGCTTAAGTCCTCGTAAACGTTGACCTTACCTCAGTCGTTTCTAATGCTTACGTGTTTTTATCGCATTCCACACTCGATTAGCTGTTAACTAGTTTTCACTTTAGTCAAAGGGCGCACTCTATGCAAACAACTGTGATCAAGTCTTTCACTGTACTAGCGAAGGGGTAAGTGGATAACATCTACCACGACAATGCAACGATGAGCGTTTTGGTGAACACAATGGACCACAAATGTCCCAAGAAGTTAAAAATAGACGTTTCGGAATTGCATTGTGCGAAATGAAGATACATCTTCCTTAAACGGTGATTGTGCGCAAACGCATGTGTTTCGTAGTTAAAATGAGCTAATCGATATTTAGGTCCGCCTGCGGCCCTAATCGTCAATGTGAGGTCTATGAGCTCTACATGGACACATTCTCAGGGGAAACGAAAATTGCCCCCAAACCCAGGGGACTTTCTCTTGGCAGAGACGATCAACAGGATCAGCCTCAAGCTTTCTGCGCTGATTGTTTATAATCGCTGTTCGAGAAGAATGATTAGATTATGCATCTCAACCGGGATGAATGAGCCAGCCATCGAAAATGCGTTTGAACAAACTCGTGCACCGCTCCATATCAGTCCTCTTCAATTCGTGACGTGTCCCAAAAGTCTTATGGACGCAAGCCAGACCAAAAGATAAATCAAGGCAATAGCCTATTGCTTTTGCAGATATGCGATGACAGTGGTGGTTTAAAGGCAAAGTATGCAGGTATTGCGGTGTTGCCTTTTGAGAAGAGAGTGTCCATTGGGAGCGACAGCAACGCAATAATTAAGAGCAACAAAAACTTTTTCCAGATGTAGGAGTATAGAGGTCAACTAATCCGTGTTCCTTAGAGCATTGGTATTCTGCATCATCATTGGTGTTTCACCAAAGTTTAGTTACTGTATTTAAAGCCTTAGGGTCAAAAACGAAAAGAGTGGATGAGGACGGGACCTGAATTCTCAGATGCCTACACCCCCAAACACCCAATCAGAATCTGGCACCGGGCAAACCAATCACATCACTGAAGCGTGGACACGTTCGCCTGGCCAGACGTGATAATTCAGGCGCATTCAGCGTGGGCCGGTGGAGTAGTGGTAACCTATTCGCGTCGTATGTCAGATGTCCAAGTTTAAACTCTGGAACGGCAGAGGATATGCATTGTTGATGAACTCTCATAAGATCGAAACCCGAGTCCAGTACGGATTCAATAGAATAATTGCGCCAGGACGGGAAGAAGAGTGACCAAACGAGTGTGACGTGAATATTAACACAAAAAATGGCAGCACAAACACCACTGACATCAAGTAACTGTCATTTCTTGCAGCCTCTACAGCCAAGCGCACGGAGAGGTCACGAGTACCTCAACCTAGAAGGCAGACCAAATCAACACCCAAACTCTTCGTAAGCTCTTCTACGCGCTTCTATCACGTGACACCTTGTCCATCTCGCGGTTTGCTCTATCCTGAAGGAGGCACGGAGAACAAAACCCGTCTCAGTATACCATGATTCAACATGCCTGGCACATAGTCGGGCCACCAATATTTTTAGCACTAGTGTGTCAGAAGCGTGACATACAGTCAATATTTTTTGGACAAGGTGGCAATTACCCGAAATTGCCAACAAATCATTGCTCCATTGGATGACTGCTGCTATTACCGAGCTAGTCACCCTCGGGAAGTTGTTTTCTAAAAAAATCAGAGGACATAAAAGCAGCATATATGTTCCTGAGGGGTAAAGTACGTGAGTACTTTGTATAAAAATGGCCTGTGAAACACAATGAAGTACTAATGAACGGTTCACAGAAGTCTGTTACGTTATCAAGTTCTCACGCTGTCACGAGAACAATTAAAGAATGACCGAAGTGTGCCTACAACACTCTTCAGCGTAGATTTATTGCACACCAACAGTTCAGCTTCCGTGAGAACACATGGACAGCGTAAAAGGCTCTCAGCCTCCCCAAATCACGGACACCTGGCCAACAAATTAAGCGGTAAACAATCATTTGTCTAAAACCTCAATAAGTGGTCTAATAAAATGGATGTTGGTCGGACAAAGTGTTCATCGAAAATTTGAAGTGACTAGCAGGCCCAGTGCTAGTTCGACAGCCCCAGGCTACAGTACTCCCGCTTCGATCAGTTCTCTGTAACGACTCCTCTAATACGGCTTTATGACCACGGAAGGCACTTCCAAGCATCAGGCTGTTCGACCCCACACAGTATGGCCACCCCCTAAAACAACCGGATTCGCCTGTCTTTCCCGAGTCCGTACTGGAAAATACCTTATGTGGAAACGAAAAAGTATCATTATCGCCATCAACGGCACAACATTAGTGGTCAACACTGATGCTTCGCTGCCGTACAAAAAGCATGACCAACCGAGTGCGTGAGTGCTTGTACCACTCGTAACAATAAGGAGAGAGAGAATAACAACCTTGTCGTGGGGACGACAAAATAGCTGATCCGGTGTGTGGCAATCAAAATAGCAGAATCACGAAGCTGATTCGCACATCCCAGGAACCCATTTTGACTACCCCCCTCCGTATCTAATTGCTTGATTTCTCTTTAATCACCGGTTGGCTCAGTCATCCAGCCAACAAATTCATCGTTTTCGATGGATGAGGTTAACCCGACAAGTCAGTTCGAGGCATAAAACTCTATGGAGTTGGACAGAAAAAATTTGTAGTTGATAACATACCAAGCTACCTACCTTGAAGTACTCCACGTCCAGTGGGTTGAAAAACATGAAACGGACAACAACACGTCGCTGGTGGATTTTGTAAGGGTGTCCAGAAAGGAAAATACGTTTCACTATCAAACGTGTAGGGTCGACTGAATGTAAAGTGCCTGTGGCAACCAACTCGCCTATGTAGGGTGCGGACAAGTCACCGTATTCGTCCTGTGAACGATAGAAAGATACGCGACGCAGGTAAACGGAAATGGATGTGTATTTGGAAGAGGGAATAAATCACATGGTGGTTAAAGCAGAAATATACTACATCCTTAGCTAGTAATTTATGTCGAGCCGAAACCCAGCAGATTTACTTTAAATATTACAGGATAGAAAACCAGACACCAGCGCTCCCGAACTTCGCAGGACAGCAGTGAAATGAGACAAAAGCTAGTCCTAGAGACAGCTGGCGGATGCAGCAAGTAATAGCTTTCAGTGAACTCATCATTCGCTGCGTGCTCAGGTACTGATACACCAACGCTGAGCATCAGCCGGGTGGGAGGAATGAAAACGAAAGCCGAAACAGAAGCTTGAAGTCCGGTGATCATCATCATCATCATCGACAGCATGACATCAGTATTCAACACCGATGATTCACTGCCGCTTAATTCTGTTCTGAAAAATTTGTCTTATGCAGTACGTACACCACTGTTTACAACGAGCCAAGAAAGGACGAGCTTCCGGTCCTGCAGTGCCAGATGGCTCAGTGGTTAGAGCGCGAATTTACTGACCGGAAGGTCCGTGATTCGAACACGGCCTCTGCCTCTCGACTTCCCCTGTCTATGCTTGGGCAACCTGGCAGTACCCCAGCCCTCGTGCTTCCTTCGGTGGTGGCAAGGCAGTTAGGTACCGAAAGGGTGCTACAGCTGAACGGTTTTTTCCGGTCCTGCTAAAAACTGAATTGTCAGTTGGCACAACCGCTTTCTATTGGTATCACCCTGATGGGAACTGTGATGAAAAGAACATATCACATGAACTAAGGCTCAAGATTTAAAAATGTGAGACTAGTCCGCCAGCTGCAACCCAGTTATTGCTGGCAGTGTAAATCTCTGACGCCCCAATTATTCAATTACGGATATGCAACCAATTATTCAAAAGTCGCACGTTCAAAGGTAGTGTATACGACCAATTATTCTGCAGAACACTGAACTAAAGTGTCTCATTTCTGACTGGATTATTGAAGAGTAACATAACACGGGAAACAGTCCGAAACTGCATTGCATAAGGCTCTAAAAATTACCAAAATGACTATTGTCGTCATCGAACTGGATCACTTTTGGTTCATCAATTGAGTCTTCAGTTGCCTAGCAATAAATCCCCCGAACACAACTCTTGACGAGCCCATATAGGCGATTGCATTAGACGGGGGAAAATGTAGTACGAACATTTTCGGTCAGCCAAAGAAATCCCCGTTCACATTATTCTGATCAGAAGCAGATAGCGCAGAGCATGTAACTCATGTGCGGTAGGTGCATCACCGATCATTGCCATTTGACCACCATCAATGCGATCCACGATAGAGATTTCCAAACAAGGAATCACTGTATTCAAATTATTTAAACTCTTTGACAATAACAATTCTTTCTGGTTTCCTTGAGGAACAAGAGTAATGGTAAGACTCATGTCAATCCTCGAAAAACAGAACATTTCCAATACAGAAACGAATTCGCCCGCTTGAGGTGTTCTGATTAGGGCCCAGCAAACAGTGAGAAACTACCAGTAACAGGAAGTACTGTTACTGTGATCAGACAATTTGTATCGAAATCTGTCCAAACATCTTGATGGAACTTGTTCACCACAAGTCTAACTAAAAGACAGAGCTAACGTGAGGTCCTCAGAATATCCTGTACCATCTTTTTTCCACTTCAACCAAATACAGAAGTCTCCGCATCCCACCCGACAAATGAGAAACTTTCCCGAAAGGGCCGGCTTCTTTCCGGTCCCATCAACTTTAGCGCACGAATCAGCAGCTTCGGACCTTCGTCAGAATGCCGTGGTGTTCCCTCTGGCGGTCCCTTCCCTGTTACACTCTGGATGGCTGCCTGACCATAGGACTGGAATGAAGGGTTACGACCGCAGGTACAATGCTGCAGATTACCGACGTCGAACACACTAGGGGCGGGATAGCCGTTGTGTCGTCTACGCTCCGGTTTGGCTGTTACTGTGGTGACCGCAAAATTGTCAGTAGTTTTCCCGTGAACGTGTTGCAGCCATCCACAATCATTTTCTTACAAAGGGTATTGAGGAGTGCTCCAAGAGTTGAAGACCTAAACTACAGTTTCATCATGAGGCGAGAAGCGCCGAGCTAGAAGCGCTCGATTTTGATTGACCCATATCCTGGCCAACCAGAGCACGCATTTTTGGTTAATGGCCCATTGGTCGCAAATCCGTTCAATCGAAGTGACGTTCGGTTATTTCGAGCGGCCTACCTCCGAATACCTTGACAGTCAGACTGGGTCTAGAAGTTTCGGAGATTGCCCTAGTTTTCCCCATTCTGATCCAGTCTGTCGGAACTCATAAAACTGACGGGGAAATAACTTGCCCACGAAGTTCAGTGGTTCATCTACAACAATGCAGTTTGGGTATGACTCCATTCAGTATCATAGCAACAATCTAAGCGTTGCATGTAGGAGAGGTATACCAAACTGTGCGGTAGGTTATTTAAAATGGCTTGTATCTCTAGAAGATGTGAACCTGAATACTTGAAGTATGTAACAGAATATCACGGCAACATTTCAAAGGCAGGGAAGTTCTAGGGAGTTGATCAGTAACAAAGATGAAAATGAACGGTGAGAGAGACTAGCGCTGCCTCACAACACTGGACAGAGTGAACTCAAACTAAAGCTCACCGGAAATTCGTACATTTCTGATTACCACAAACTGTCATAAATTATGACGATTAGTAGCGTTAAAATCAGGCTTTAGATCAAGAAAATCAACTATTTTATGAAGAACCTAAACTCTAAACAGCGTAGCGGAATAAGGTGTTATAATCCGAAATTCCGGGTGCCATGGACAATCTTTGTCAAGGATTTTTTCCAGAATTCAGACCAAGCATAGAGTTATTTGGGTCTGCCATCATGTCTCATTGTTGATGTGCCCCTCAGATCAGCTGGTAGTCAGATACAACCAGCGTATTTATGTGTGCGTGGGTATGCGTTAACCCTGTGTGCATGTACGTTTCATAAGGTGTGCTTTGGCTGGGATGTGCCCCAGTTTGTTGTTGTGGCGGTGGTTGTGATAGGCAATGTTCAAATTCCTGCTGGACGTGTCTGTTACCGAAGTAGAATTCTGTACAGCATACGAAATCGGTGGTCCTGAAGAGTTCACCCGGCGAATCTTCACGCACGAAAACAAATTCCCTCTGTACAGGCCAAGCTGTGCAAGGCAGACGAAAGTTTCCTAGCCAGACATAGCAGCTCATCAGGTGTATGCGCAAACAACATAAGGATGCGAAACCTAGCGCTACGGAGCAGATTCCTTGAGGCAAAACGCTTGATGTCGAACGGACGCCCATTAAGCCGATATTCAAACTGGACACCAGCTACGTCCCTTAGAATAGCTTCTTCCACGACTGTCAGCCACAGAATAAAGACAACAGATGCAAAGTCTTAGAGTTTTGCACGCCCGAGACGACTACAAAATCGCATAAAGTTGATACAAGGATCTGCACCTTGGCTCCTATTCAATCATGTTGACTCGACTAAGACCCACAAACCCCAGCGGACTGACATTTGGTAACGGGCGTTCACAAAGAGGGTATACTGTAGGCGATGCTCACGGCGTTTTTCTTGAACTTGCGGTGCAGCATATATCAGATACTTCGTGTCGTTCTTGTAGTCAAGCGATGGGATCAGATTCGTGCCAGAAAATCGATCAGCTAACCCAACGAACTATCGGTAGGATCCTCGCTTCCCTTCCCCTCATACAACAGCACACTTAGAACATCTCTGCAGAACTTCCTTGTGCTACCAAATTGTGTGGGTCAATTAGTGAAGTGCGCAATCCAACCTCCGGTTAACCGAACTTCCGTTTTACGGTACTCGTCTTCCTCAGAAGCTCTCCCAGGCAATTGTGCGTTTGTTTGGTGGTGAATTATTCAATCCGTTCACTCAGTTACCCCGACCTGCGACTCGGCTGTTGAGTCAGGCGTTTCCGAGCACCCTTTTGCTTTTATTTACCTCGCTGCTTGGACACACGACAGGAACAAGACGGTTACCTGCCGATTGTTGTTGTCAAACCAGTCAAGACGGCTGAGAATCAGTTGGTTTCTCAGTCGCTCGGCTCTACTGTTTGGAGAGAAGCTTTCACGCCAATTTGAAGAGAAAATATACCGCCAACGAAGGCCATGTAAAAAAGTGGTCATGCATTTCACGTTTTCTCACCTCATCAACGCGGATACGGAACTGCAACGCGTTTACCGGACTGTACATCACTGGGGCATAGACGGAAGCCACAACCCCCGAATGAATAGCGGGGAAGAAAGTTTCGTATTTTGCTTTCTCATGCGCATTTGCTGTCTGAGTGGAGTAGATTGGGGCGGTAATGAAACGCCTGATTCCAGCCTGAGGTGAAAGAGAGAAACGAAGTTGGTGTTTCGTGAAACCAATAATGAAAGCACCCGGAGTAGTGCTGTTATGGTCAAATAGTTTTTGGGTCCAAACAAAACTATCGTTGCCGCCATCATTATCATTATTATTATCTTGCCACCTGTTTAAGGAAATTTATGTCTCTGCTAACACGAAATGGGTTACATATATCAAAACAACTCAATAGCTATGCACTGGTGAGTTACTGCTCAACATAATTCAGATAACCCACCGCGTCAGAAGTAGTGTATTGTTGTTTTGCGGACCAAAAACGGTGGCCACATGGAATAGCCATCAGTTTGTCAAATTGCAAACATATTTGGTGCGAATAAAACGTGCCTTGCTATTGGATGACGACGTCTGCATTGAAAGCTATTTGCAGCATGTGTGGGTTGATGATACGCTGTTGTTTTTATTGAGTAGTCTTATGTAGTGATTTTGCTAGTAGATACAAGTAAGCGTCTTGCAATCTCCCTGCAAAAAGGCGATTGAATGGTACGTGATTCTTAGACCCGAAAATCAAATATTTCATAAAAACATGAACTTATCGAGACTTTTATTATGGACAGTGGTTGAGGGCATGAAACATGCCGTGCTAAAACATCAGTCGCGGAGGTTTACCTTTTTACAACTGATTACACGTTTTTTATGTCAAATGATTCAGCAGTTTTACATGGACTCTTGTTGCCACTATCTTAAGATATGGATCAGCAGGGAAGCCAACTTACAGTACCGCGCTCCTATCCGCTAATAAATAAGGTCATATCAAAGCTTCGAAACGGAACAGTTATGAAATATCCCGGGTCTTTCACACAGGCGATACCATAACCACCGCCCGAGTTGAGCGTAGAAAGGAAACATCAACAGCGCTCCTCTGTACAAGATAGTGAACAAAGTTCTGGAATCGAAGGTTACGTTAACCTACAATTCGTTCAAGAACTATTGTGGAAATTCCTATGGCTTTTGGCAGGTAAAAGGGTGGAACCACCGGATTGACTGATTGAAATGGATAGTACAGTGAACGTCAAACGTTCTGAGAATCAAATTACGGGTTCAAACTCAAAAGTAGGGATTGCCCTGGAGTCATCCAACCGCAAACTGACAGAGTGCGTCGAGTGAAATGGACGGAGCACCGAATCTACATAGCTTTAAACTGGATAAGCGAACTAGTAATTGAACCAATTCAGTAACAAACCTCTGTAACTGTATTTACAATGGTAGGAGTCCCAGCGACTGCGACTAACTACCATTCTCTTTTGAACATTGTTCACAAAAGACATTCCAGTGAGAATGGAAACTGTTCACATCTGAAACAGTAAACAACGCCCTGTTTGTCCTTATATATATATACATATATATATATATATATATTGCTTTGGTCAAAAAGGACCGAGTGCAAGGAACAAGGCTATGAGTTAGGTTGCGAAACAGCCTTATGCGCGGTTCTCCTACACGATAAGGAGCCCATGGCTTACGAGCATTGTGTGGGAACTCCTCGAAAAATGAGCAAAGGATTAACCGGGTGATTGCCCTACTTGAGTTAAAAACAGTAATACACATCCCCCGACGAGGCAGTACAGGTTTAACCCAAAATCCTAAGCTAATTGCATTCTACCTGATCATTGTTACCCATCACCTAAGCCGGGTACTCGCTCTGTCCCATACCCAAGGGTATATTGATGGACAAAGACACAAGCAGCGAGGCGCCCAGCGTCAGGAAGGTATTGTTTTTCAGCGACAGCTCAGTAATTAGTGGTATGCCATGCACCAATACAGTCATGACCTACCTGAAGCACCATCAATTCTTTAGACTTGATTGGTTCGGCCTCCGGGGGTATTGCTGGCTCGCCAGGATGATATACCGACCGGCGTATGCTCAGCTTCTGACGCTTACGTTCGTTCAAGGCATTGAGGATTACTTCTTGCTCTTCCTGTGCCTTAGTTGAGGCTTCCTCCCCAAGAAACAACGAGGGTTGATCTATAACGAAAGACTTTGCTCTCTCGGCAGCGTTGTTTGCAGCCGTGGCTATTAATACAAGGTTTGATTTGGCGCGCAGAGCAGGCAATACACGTTTCATTGTGAAGTGACAGACAGAAATGCGATTTTCATGTGGTAACAATGACCAAACCACAAGCGGAGGTGGAGTTGTGGAATTTGACGTGGTACTAGAAGGTGCATGTCGCTGTATAATTTGCTTAGCAATATCTCGACTCATGGGCCCAAGAGCGAGATTGGCATAGACATCTGGAGGGATGCACTTGGGCCGCAAACCTCGATTGCATTCCATATCTCGAGCCCGTTCGCCGAGATAACGAATAATGGATTTCCGGTTGCGATTGTAGTTTCTAAAACTGAAGTGGGAAAAAAGTGACAGTAAATTAGTGTGATCGTTTAGCCAACAAGAACGCAACCAGTATTGACAGCTGATAAGCATAAGCAGCCAAACTGGCCAACCGCCATGGCGTGCCTAAGGTGACAAGCAAGGACTCTTACATACACGTGAAATAAACGTTAAGCAGAGCTGAAGAAAGAAGAGATTTATGTGACCCCAACAAATGCTATCAACACAATCCGGATCTACACTGACAAAAATAGGAACATACCAAGCAATATTTTCGTACTGATTTGGCAGGACGTCCTTCTCAAATGGCCAAATACTGTTTTGGAAGTTGGGAAGGTTGCGGTATTTTGCAAAGCGCTCTCGTGCGGGTTGGTCCACAGGTGTCTCGACCTAATAAAGGAAAGAAGAAACCAAGGGAGCCTGCAATGTACTTAAAAAATATCTTCTTGAAGCATTATCGAAGTGGTATTATCTTTGGCAAGATTTCATCCGGAGAACTACAAGCCATTCTGTGTCTTGACTGAAAGAGTAAAATGAACGTAGCACAGTTCCGTAAAGTTTTGCAGAGCCAGTCAGACTTTTTTTTAAATTAAGCACATGTGACACCTAGTCGGATGGAGTGCCATACTATCGCACTGTATACACGATAAATGTACCCACCAAATAATGCCTACACTGACTATTGTAAATGATCATGAACAGAAAGATTCAGTCCATGGGCAGGCTGCCAGCATTCAGGTTCCAATGGTGTGTTTGATCCAGATAGTAGTGTTGCCTTACATTCCCGAGATTTGACTCACTTGACTTTGCCATCCTGTACAGGACAGAAAGTGTTCATATATATTTATAAAGACGGCCAATGTCTGCCCACTAGTACCACTGCGTCCAGGGTCTAATGGAAACATTTGACTGATTGTGTTAATTATGGCTGGAGTTAATAATACTTTTAGGAATTCAATGCTCAGATTATGTATACCGGATGTCATGGTGCTGGGAAGAGATAGGGCAAAACTTGGTGTTCGGGGGTTATTCGGTTTCTGCGCCCCATTACATTAATTCGAACAGCAACATCGGCTAGCAAATCAAAACAAAAAAAATGCGAAATCAGCAAAAAACAAATACCTCGATCTGCTTACCCTGCTTGATTCTAGTTCACACTTTTTTGACAAAAATGAAAACATTTTGTGCCAGACGAATCACAACACACAATCTAGAGGGATATGGTGAAGCGCTTCCAGTCGTGTTAAGTTCCGTTTAGCTAGAGCGTTCACGGCTGAGTCAAGCACGCGACCCCATCCGTCCCAACTTAGAACCACGCACTCAAGGTCTGCAAATCAGCGAAAACAAAAGTTTTTGAACTTCAGCAAATAAGGTAGCCACATTTTGCTCCGCTCGGTTTGTTTAGTCCCCAGTCATTGCTGCCGCCCGGGTACTAGGATACGTGAAACGCTAACAGAATGGAATAACCCCCATGTAAACCAATCTGCATTTAATGCACTTTAGTGCATTATTTCCTTCCGCGCGGCGAAGTCACTGTCAAGTAGCGCACGGTGTATGGGTGACGATTTTGAAGCACCAATATTTGGCTGAAGTATTCTAGGTAGATCCAAGTGTTGCAGCCATTACAACAGCACGCTCTATCCACTTTTCAGAGATAAAACTAAACTAAACATATATTTTCCACAGATCGCCGACTGTGGAGTTCTCAAACAGGCCAGACAATTACTTCAGGTAGGTGCCCGGAAAAGATCAACTCCCAGAAACTGGAGCGAAACCTTGTATTTTCAAAAAGTGAAATGTGGTACGCCGTCGCTCCTGAGTGTGACCAGCCGCGGTTCCCAGCATCGATACCTTACTGTATATCAAGTGGATATGAATGAAATTGATGACTGGGATCGAATAGTCATACGTTACTCTATCTGAGATGCTCGGGAGATGCAGAAGATGCTTGGAGATTCGGCGGTGGAGGGCTATTAGTGCCGGGATACAGTTCGCACGCAGTTCCGCGTACCCCTGTAATTTTCCATACGCTGTTAGGCAGGAGTGATAACAAACACAGGATGTATGTATGTGCATCGAATACTACACTCATCCAGAGGTATAGAATCACGTAGGTTATGAAAGTCTGCGTGATTGGTTGTTACCTCACACGGGCCGTGCGACAGCTAACTCATCTCTCCTAGGATAAAAATTCTGAAAAACGAGGTACGACAGTGACAGTTCCACCGCGTCTCATAGAAGACAAAACAGACCCGAAAACATCGGCGCGTGTCAGAAATTATCTGATAATAACTCACAGAAAGCGGTTATACAGGTAGACAATCGGATGTACAATATTTCGTGGATTGCCCACATCGAGGAAGAAAAACCGCACGAGGAACATTTCTGCCAGATTCAAACTATTTAGCATAATCATGAGCACATATGCGAAATACACTCACTTGCAAACCAATTTGGTTTTGCGGGAGACTCACCAGGAACCCAGCTGGATCTCTCGTTTATGATGTTTTTAAGCAACTGAATGTGCTGCACCAGGCCGCCTCATGTTCCAGTTGCTACGATATTCGAGATATCGCGATACATGTGTAGACGTAATACACCACTCATAAGGTTGCTGGAAATTCTTCGACAGCCCACAACCGGTTTCGCTCTTCTTTGTGCTCATCAAGTAGGCGCAGTCTTCGAGTTTCCGTCAACCGTCTACTTAAACCCAAATTGCACGAAATTACCGAAATACACTCATTTGCAAACCAATTTGGTTTTGAGGGAGACTCCTCTGGAACCCAGATGAATCTCTCGTTGATGATATTTTTTAAAAGATGTTTTTTAAATGATTTTAAAAACATCATAAACGAGAAATTCGGCTGGGTCCCAGGGGAGTTTCCCGCAAAACCAAATTGGTCTGCAAACGAGTGTATTTCGGTAATTTCGTGCAATTTGGGTTCAAGTAGAACATAAGGCTGACGGAAACTCGGAGACTGCGCCTACCCGACGAGCCCCAAAAAGGGCGATACCGGTCGTGGGCTGTCGAAGAATTTTCAGCAACCTTATGAGTAGTGTAGTACGTCTATGCATGAGCAGATAAGGTTATGCAGCAGCTTCTGAAGACGTACGCAGGAGTTTTGAAAGGTAACAGACTAACTACAAGGCTTCATGATCGGACAACCGTAAGTTCTGAACCAAACAAGTATTGCACACCCGAACCCTCGTTTTCCAATTGTCGGCACCAGCTTACAAGAGCTATGGTTCTAAAACAGTGGTTTTCGAAGACCTGAAGACTTTTCATTTCCGCTGCTTGCAAAGGCCACGTCTTACAGTCATACAACAAAACAATCCGTACTGTAGCCCACCACAAACCTTCCACGAGATTCAGGGACATGCCGCGTTGCCGCCATGACTATCTCAATTAGCTTAGGCGACTTGAGCCTTAGAGATTATTGCATCGACTTCACGTGACATAATACAATTTCCAAGATATTTAAAGACCCGAATACCTCTATCTGGATTGTAAGTGGCGTGGTCCGTGAATGCATGTCCAGGGCCGTGACCTTAGACTTTGTGGTGCAAAGCGCATGCCAAAGGACGGAATGACTTTGGTCAGTTCGTCGAAAAACACCAGTGCCTTTTTCGTCTTTTCGAAAATGAGAACGGCGTTGTCTGCATATTCCAGGTGGACAGAGCTTTCGTCAGCAGCGATTTCAACACTGGGGTTTCGACCACTCTCCAGCGTCCGTCTGATTATATCACCACTCACGAAATTGACAAGGGATAGAGTAAACGTCAGTGTCAGACGCCGCTTACTGTACAGAAGCTTTTACATAGAACCCTCGGTGGTTTCACTCACATGCGCTTTTTGGCGACCCGTCGCAAGGACCAACCGACACCATCTTCTGGCATTCCCAGCTTTCTGGGCCTGTTCCACTTCCTTGGCTTTTCTGTTAAACCATGATTCCCTGTCGGCGCGCATGCTAAATTCCACTTGACATTTGCTTATTCACTGCGCTGAACTATGTTCGGGAGCAGCGCGAATACTGCCTCAGGATTTAAGGACCGCCGCTACTCTATCTACCCAAGTCTGCTTGAGTGGAGCTAGCAGTGACGTTCCGCAGCCATTGTGCAAGGATGTGGCTATCTCGTTCCAGTGCGGATTGAAATCCGACGGTGGAACAGTTCGAAAAGAATAAAATGGTTCTGGTAAATTCTTATATCTTCAGGATCTACGAGCACCTCAGTTGGTAAGCAGGTTGCCTGCCCTCTACATGGGGAGAGCAGAAGTAAGCGACTCCGGGCGAGTGCATGGTCAGAACCCACACAAGTGGTTCGAAACCAGCGGCAGCCGGTTATGATCAATCGGTGACTGATGGCCATGTAATCAAATTGGGTCCGTTGATAGCACGATGTTAGGGGGGGGGGTAATATAGTCAGATGATTTCGGTTAATCCAGAAGTTAGTGTTGCATAAAAGCAGTCTGTAGTCTGCAAACGGCTGACTTTTTATATTACGTCCAACCAAGTCAACCACCTAACAACCTCAAAAGCGCCAGGTCTGTCCACTCGTGCACTCAGATCTCCGGCAACCTAAAGGGTATCGAAGCTTTCAGCCCGCCGTAACCGGGGACTCAAGACGTCACAAATGTTGTCTTTGGTGATGTTAGAGCTACATTTCGTTGGGGCGTACGCAGACACGACAGACAGACAACCATCAGCTTCGTGCTTGAGAAACTTTTTCATGGAAGTCATCAGACGAACCGCACAAGAGCGACTACCAACGGGCATCCAGTTAAGGGAGGATCCTTCCGCCCGGTGACTTAAGACGATACCGACCCTACACATTCTGCCACAGCGGCCTCTGGATGACCAGCCTGAAACAAAAGGAGGGTGATGGAGCAGTTAGCTCAGCCACTACACTTCTACCTTCTATTCTTGTTTCTGTTACGCAGTATGCATCAGATCCGAGTGGATTCAGTGTGAGAGCAAAGGTGGCCTGTTGTCCTGAGCGATGGTAAGTCTCCGACAACCCACTATCGGTTTCACCACTTAGGCGTTCATCAGGGAGGCGTAATCCTCCAGTTTCCTCAAATTTAGTTCGTACGTGAACACCAAACTGAATTTAAGTGAAGCCGAACACTGAGTGTCAAAAAGAGATGAGCCTGGTCAGAGTAGTTCGTTAGCATCATCGCGAGTCTCTAGTTCCGTAAATGTCCAACTTGATGTTCAATCACAAGAAAGCTTGAGCGAAATTCGACGACTACGTACATTTACAGCCGTGTTAGGTTGTCCAAGAGAATTCACCTACCTTACCATACCATGTTCATAGCAATGTGTTCGTTGACTTGCTTTTAGCTTCAGGCTGAAAAAAAGCTGAGCCGCAGAACAACAGCTGATAAGATTTGCTCTGGGAAGTCAGTGACAGCTGTTCATCTGAAGGAATTTAATACGTGCTTAAGCCAGTGAGAATTCACCGGGCTCCTACTCACCTCATCAGGGTAGAGTTCCTCTGCACGGGCTTCTCGGAACTTTCTTAACTGTGAATTAGAGAAAGACATTCTGGATGACGCCATTGATCGGGCACAAAACGCGGACATTTCGGCGGAACTCAGAACCTCATCCAAAGACAGTTCAGCCGTTTCAGAGTCAGTATCCATATCTCCCTGAACGGATTCTCCCCCAGCAGTTTCCCCTGTAGCGGGAGCCAATAACATCACGGAGTTCGACTCTTCGGAGCTTTCACAAACTGCAAATAAAAAGAGAAAGAATTACTGGTTCGACTGGATCAACTGACAGATGATAGAGCTTGACACGCCCTGGAATTCGAAGACAGTGCTTCTTGGAAAATCACAACACATGACCTCCTAAAATACGATTATAAGTTCAGTGGTTGTGTACAGAGAGCCTGCTATATAAGAACACACAATCAATCGAAGAAATCAATTTATCACTAACAAACCGTGTACCATGGGTGCACGGTTTCACAGTTCCAGCTGCTACAGTTTCGATCACCTGAAAGTGGAACCGTGTGGGACAAACAGCCAAACAGTGGAGGCAACGGCATGTTCAGCTAGTTCGGGAACTGGACAGCTACGCATTGAAGGCGACAGCTTTGAAACACGAGCACCAGTAACCATTTTGCCAGTGTCACTAACCATTTGTGAGTTGAGTCACGGGGTCCCCGTCACCAGACAGGCGCAGCCTGAACCTGGAAGGGAATGAGGGTGCAGTCAGTTTAAGTACAGTACTTGAGTCCTGGATCCTTGTTTCTGACAACATTCATCAATGCAGATGGAATAAAGCATACGAACGAAGGCCGCTTGTTGTCGTGCGAAATTCAGTTGCGAAAATTGAAGGTGGCTAAGTAGAATGGCTTTCAGAATCTGAGAAAAGAGTTCGTGTTTAGGTATTCAATGAAGTCGGACACAATCTGAAGCTGAGCGTCATCATCTTCGGCTGTAAAGGCCGCGTACTTATTGTACATTGGCTACAGCTCAAAGTTGCGCTCGGCGATGATCTGGAGAGGCAAGCGCGGATAGCAGCGCATTTGAGGCGATAGCTGACATAATTGATGCGGCGGTACAAGTGTATCAGTGGACTCCTGATCGGTGAGATCGGGAGGGAAAATTATGCATTGAAGATAATAGCTTGGACGCATGTCTACCACCAAGTGCACCAGTGAGCTGGGTATGAAGATGTCTCTAACCGTTGGTGTCACATCTCGAGGGCCCCATCCAGGGAGACGCCAATGACCAGCACGGCTGAGTTTCCTGCTAATTACTTTCACACTTCGCTACTAAGTCATTGTTTGACCTCCCACGTCACGTTTCCAACCTTCGTGTGGTTGTGCAAAAAGGGCTCCACGAGAAAGTCAGTCAACTGTCACACACAGCATGTGGCCAAGCGAGCGCAACCTATGGGGCGTCATCAGCTCATCTATCGTGGGCGGGTTATTTCTTCTCAAAGCCATTCGACGTACTTCAGTATTCAATTCAATTCAATTTATCAGCTACAAACTGTGTACCATGGGCACATTGGTTCCAGCTGCTACAGTTTCGATCAACGGAAAGTGGGAGTGTGGGACGGACAGCAAAGCCTTGGAGACGAACGCACACTCACATAATTCATCCACTGGCTAACCACGCATTGGCGACTATAACCTTGATGCACACGCACAATTGGGGCGATTGGAGCATTTCTGCCAGTGCCATTAAGCACTGATGAGATGAGTCCCGAGGTCCCCATCCAGAGAGGCGGCAGTTGTCGACCAGACTCAGTTCACTAGTTAGTGTTTTCATACTTTGTTGCCAGGTCATACACTGCCCACCACTCGGTCGTTTCCACTCAGCACAGGGCTGGGCGAAAGGAGCTCTACGTCACACAGAAAGGAGCATCATAATAATAGCGCCAGTTCATCTAACAATCGCCTGCGTTCAGTCTGGGATGGCTGGTTCCACATTAAAAGAGAGAAGGGAAAAAAATGCTTCTTACCAGATCCGAGCACAACACATCAGATATAGTGTCAGGTTATTTATTGAGTAAGAAATCTGTAATATGCCAGAAGTCAAGTGCTAGGCATTCAACAGCCAGGCACTACGTGGCTTGCCTAGAAACGTGATTCAAAAACGTTATGGGCACCTGTGGTTCGGTGCTGATGGCAACCATTAAATAACAGTATAGCTTCATAAAAGAGCAGCGAGCATGAAGTACAAAGCACCTACAAAGCCCATATGATTGAGATTGCGTCCAATAACTGGAGCCAATCTATGCTGAAAAGCCGAAAAGCACTCCATAGATGTTTCATTCTTATTGTAAATCATTAACAGTGCTCAGCTCACGAAACTCGAAGGCGTTTCGAACCCGCGACCTCCAAGCTACCAGTTTGAACACTTGTCCAGCCACAAGCGGGCGGTCAGTAGTAATAATAAAATAACGGATAATGGTTCAGCTGTAACACCCTTTCTGTGTCTAGCTGCCATGCCACCCGAAGGAATCACGAGAGCTGGAATACTGCCAGGTTGTCGAAGCCTAGACAGGGGAAGTCGAGATGCAGGGGTCGGGTTCGAACCACGGAACTTCCGGTCAATAAATTCGCATCAAACGTACCGCCATCAATAAGTAGCTGTCCAGTTTCCCGAACTAACTGGTCATGCTGTCGCCTTCAACACTTGGCTCTGCCTCTCACGCTTGCCCATTTTCCGGTAATCGAAATTAATAATAATAGTATTGCAACACACTTCCTGTGCCTAGTTGCCATGCCACCTGAAGGAAGCACGAAGGCTGAGGTTGCCACGGACTTTCCGGTCAGTAAATTCGCGCTCTAACCACTGAGCCATCTCGCCCCCCAGCAGTGTGAATAACTCGCACACTGGGAAAAGAATACTGGAAAGAATAAAACGTGGGAATAGCTAAACACAATCCATAGCTAGCTAAAATGCCTCCTGAGCCCCTAGGTAACGAATCATAGACGTCGCAATTTGTGTTATCTCAGTCATACTTCCGCGACAATACCCGTCACCGCATATGTTGCACAGTGATATGAAAATTGCTGTAACAGATGAGTGGAGTATGTGATCCGACCGAAGGCAGGAAACTGCTGCTCCTGTATTTCTCCAAGTCGTTCAAAAACACACCTATCCCACTCCCCTTATGTTATAATTACCGAAATCAAGTGTGCACATCAATCATGTTCCCAACCATCACCTAAAATTTGGAGCCACTGTCACGAAATCAAACTAGACACGGAATTTGAGAGAGGAATTTCTGTGACGAGCTTTGGAAAAGCACACAGAAATGAACTATTGCACGATACACCGGGTGTACTTTGTTGTATCGCTCCAGGTGGAAGAAAATACAAACGAAAAAAAAACAGGCAGTTGAATATCACCACCTATGGCTGACAAACATTTGTGATTTCAGTAGACGGCAGAACTAAAGCTTCCGGGAATATAGTAACCCACCACTTCCGTTTGTCACGGAGGAAGAACGCAGCACGTTATCTCTCAACTTCACAACAGTTTGTCCAAGGGGACCAATGGCCCATTGCTGTGCCGTAGTGTCTTTATTTATCCAGCTGGCACTGGCTAGTGGAAAATCACCCCAACCGGTCAAATAGACAAAGGGGCGCCTTCTTTCGTCAGCAACCTGTTCAATTGGATCATCGAAGTGCAGTGGAGAGCCACGCAAGAGTCCTTGAACTTTCAGATACGTCTGCGTAGAATTAGAGTTTTCAGAATCCACGTACAGGCCTGAAAGGTAACAAATAAGGACATTGTGACGTGGTTAGATCAAAGGCATTCCTGACCTATCTTGGTGAAATTCTTCTGATAGGAAACTGCACCGGTTTTTTTGGCGACCAAAGCACCTTAATCCCCGACTGCTCTAGCGGCCAACGTCGACATTCGACCGTAGACCAGAAGATACAGCCGAACAGATAGTTTTCGTCTATTCGTAGTCAGAATCCAGCCTGAGTGGAGCTAACTAGATGCATGTAATAGACAAAGCGCATGGCCTAACCGTTTCCCACTTCCAAATACGGGATAAAAACAGAGAGAATAGGTCATTTAGGTTATCTCCGAGTGGTACTGCTACATGTACGCTTCCACCAGCTTACCGAAGGAATCGGCATGGTACAAATTCGCTCTACTGACATCAATCAGTCGCGCGGCGCAGAAAGACTAAAACAGCAGCAACACAAAATCTGGTCGATCAGTGGCGGTGGGCTGAGCACATGGCCCATGAACCCACAATCGGAATACGTCAAACTGATGAGTCGAACACATAAACATCCATGAGTAAACTACGTGTAAATCAGGAAAAGGGAGCGGCCAATGTACGAACCACTGAGACGGAATAAAACGAGGTGTTGACCGTCCGAGAAAAAATACTGACAGCATGGATTGACGTCTGTTCTGAGTCTCAAGGACCAGTCGGTTATGATCACGTAAAACGCTGAATATTCGCCCTTCTAGGAACTAAGGAAGTCCGGATATCCAAAGCCTTTGCAGTTCTGGGGTAAGAGCACAATAACGCACATTTGGTGATACGCCTGTGAATTTCGCGTCCCGGAACTGCGTCCGGAGCTTGTTTACTTGGTTGTATACACATTTGATCTCAGAAAGACAATCACAAACTACAACCAACTCTGACACCTAGTAAGTATCAAGTGGGAGGAAAAACGCATTGCATCTTACTCCACAAAGCTTGAAAATTCTGGTCGAACTGACACCGCAAGATATACATTCACTTCACATTACTCATGTCATGGGTTTTTCGCATGGTGCGGAAAACAAGAGTTGATGGAGAAAATCTCAATCAGTGAGAAAGATTGCTGAAATTTTCCAGACAGAAACCCCTTTCCTGAATTGCATTCATATAAGGGAACCCGATATTTTATCTGCCTGAGTCAAGCAAATCTAAAACCACCTACTGATAATTATTATCCAATTCTTGGAAATGCATCATTGGACACTGCCTGCTTGGCCATTCGCAGTTTTCACCAGCTTGACGATATATAGACAAACAAGACCAAATATCAGCCTAATTTTGCTAGCCTTATGCACATTAATTCGCCTATCTGTTGCGAGAGGAGAAACCAGCTTGACGGGCGTAACAAAATTCAGATCCGCAAACACAGCGATGGGCAGAGAAACTCACACATACGTTCATCCAATGATGGTTTTAGTAGCGCAGGTAACTGTCAGACCGAGGCATTCTTACGATGTTGCCTGTGAATGATGACTCATGATATCGTATTTTGTCGAATAAACGTTAGTTCCACTCAGTGCGGAGCGCATCATACATCCTGCTAAATTTCATTCTAAGAAGCCCTATTGAAGACAGTCGTTTTCAGCTGTCCTCTTCATTGCAGCTCGACTTGCAAATTTGACATTTTCAAAAGTCAGGAGAGTTGTTTACTGAATTTGTGGCTATCACGCCACAGTAAGTGATTTGGTCGGTCCCACTAAATTCTTACTATTACCTAAACTTCTCGTTGCAACGACGAGGACCACCCCCTTCGCACCGTCACTCGATAAGGATTTCCTTCTTGAAAATCAGAGAATGGATGAAAATGTAACAAGGAGATACACCTAAAGGCAAAAAAATTGTCGCGTTACAACATCCTCTGGAATGCTCCTTTTCAACGGCAGCCACTACAGAACAGTTCCACAATGCTTTGTGAGAAAATTTGAACACTTGCGTGGGAAACTTAGAACGCCGCTCACAACGATGCCCACGAAGTCGATGGAAAACCGGACACGATAGTTAAGATAGACTTGATGAGGCTTCCCAGTTGAACCTCCTAAATGTACAGTGCCACTAAAGGCTTCTTAGTTGTTACAACAGCGTGTCTGTGCAGAACTGAAATACAGCTTACATACAATATTTAAAAAATTACCTGGTACGGACATCAATGTTAACGAATCAACCAGCATTCTGGATCGAAACCGACTAGACGAATGCGCTCCAGTCTCTTGGATCCGTGATTTCTTTTTCAGAACACCGATATGGCGTAAAAGATTGAGCGCGTGATCGGGAGTGTTGAGCGGATAGATCACGTCCTCTGGTACCGGAAAACGAGACTAAGAAGCAGGCATGTAGGAAACAGTATGTATGACGGTTGTAACAGAAACCCGGAGTTAGTGAAGTGAAGTCAGAAACATCCAGCTAAAAATCTGAGTAAAATATGTATCACGATTCTAGTCCTAATAGTAGAACAAAAAAGAAAACGAAATGTTGCTGCACGAGTCTGGGGCGTGGTAATTTATGAGGATGCAGGTAGCCCCACGAAAAAAGCAACGAAAAGATTGGTTAGAAACTCGCGAGAAGACCGCAATCTGATATACACATATCGGAACACTGGTCGTAATGACAAGACTGACGCCAAAACTTCGGGTTTCCGACGCCTTACGAAAATGGGCAATTCGAACACCAAAATCATCATCAGGTATGCAGCCGATTACATCCTATTCTGTGCGTTAATACCTTGTCCCCGAGATCAGGCTACGGAAGTATAACTGCGATTTTAGTCACCAAACCCTTTTCCTCATGAACCTATATACACTTCTGATTGGTGGTCGTTCGTTTATTTTTCCTAAAACACTGAAGCTTACTTGGACCGGTCTGTTCCTATAGCTGCCAGTAATTTTAGCTTGTTAAGTTGTTCCTTCTTCACGTTGCCCGGGTTCGTTAGTAATACACACCTCCCAAAAGGACTTGATGCTCAACTTAGCCAACCAGGTACGCGCTTGTCAACAATTCCCACAACGCTGCCGTATACAGGTGCCCTCATCTTGGCTCACCTGATCAGTATGTTTGGCCGTCTTTCCAAAGACATAACCAAAGATAAATCACGGTCGTTTTTTTCTTAAAATAGCCTCAGGCATGCTCAAGGAAAGCGTTTACCAAGAAATAATGAGTGCTAACTTTTCCACCTTTCAAGATCTTAATTTATCGGTGTGTGAACACTTGAATGCTTTGTGGTGTCCTGTTGAAATCATTTACATTACAGCTTACGTATTTTCGCCACCGTATCCCAAGCAACTTCGATGGATGAAAGAGAAAGTCTATAGGAAGAGAAGTCAGATAAGGGTGGAGGAGCTAACGAAACTTGGAAAATTGATCAACCATCTGAACGAAACATACGTCCAAAGGATACTTAGTACTGAGAACTGCTGCGAGATGTAGGGTACCCCAATTAGTAATGTGGGAGCGCCATTTGACTGACGCTGACTCGGACAGACTCCGTGGCGAATTGATAAGCATAGATAACCATTATCTTATCATTATTATCATTATCATTATCATTACAATTATTATCATGAAAACATCACAAACGAGAGATTCAGCTGGGTTCCAGGTGAGTCTCTCGCAAAACCAAATTGATTTGTAAATGAGTGTATTTCTTGAAAAACCATTATCTTTGTTTGCTTTGAACATTCTAGTCATACTGCAGACATTATGAATGATAAGGTACACAAGCAATGAGTCAAACACAAGGCGGGAAAAGCGAATGGTGCTGATCTCCTGTCATCGGCGTTGCCGAAAGTATATGCTGGCCTTTATCCAGCAGGTAACCGTTTTGTCCAATCAGTATGCCGTTGCTGAGACGATTGCTGATCATTAGGGAGTGTAGATGATTACACCAGTTCCTATTAAGTCTAAGTATGGACCCTTATATGCGCATCTGATACTTTGGATGAAAAAATGATTACCTGACACCTGATTACTCCTATCCGAGATCGTGTTCAACGTTGGATACCGCCACTTAGTGCACTTGATCGTAATAACAGAGTGATTCGGTTGTTCTTCCTATATTACAATAATGCGACTGGAAGCATAACAGCTGTTTCGGCTTATGAGACAGGTCTCATCTGATTCCTTCTGGACTACTTAACGAGCCAAGTCCAATTCACAACCTTATGTAAACAAAACACCAAAACACTCCCAGCATACTTGTGTCCTTCAAGGGGCTTTTATCCGTTCTTACTTCTTCATGCGTACCAAAAGTATCTACCTCTGATTTCCTCACTCAGTGCGAATGTTCTGATGACGTATTGTTCAAAAATGCTGGAAGATATGCTGGAAGATTATGTAGATTAACAGGTTTCGCTGAATGTACTCATAAATTTCCCAAAAGTTTACATACCATGATCATCCATGGGAAAGTGCTTGGGATTAACCATCTTAGTGACCTCTGGCGATCTCCGTAAGTCTAGCCAACCTTCAAAACAGTTCGACAACTGGCACTTTGCACTCTCAAGCTTAGACTGCCACATGTACCCCACAAACTCACTTTGAGGTTTGTTATTTAATGTGTTCTACAGTGTATTGACTTTTTCACCACTGTATTTCTCAGACTAGCAAGGAAAAATGCTGCCCGTGTGTGGTGCTGGTGCATGATCCCAGATGAACTGGAATATCATTGGATATTAGTCTCAACTTAGTGGTCAGTAAGCACAGTGACGCTTCTACCTGAAGACTACCGGAAACCCAATACCACGTCCACACTTTTCTAAGGTCGTTTATACTTCCAACGTTTGGTCGATTTTTAGACTCAGCTTTGCTCGTACGGCAACCCTCCGTAACTCTGCCAGTTACGTGGGTCGATACGGAGCTAAAAGCACTTTTATAATAAACGGTATGAGGCTACGGCCTCCGGATAGACAGACTTTGTGTAACATTAAATTTGCATGTCCTCCCCTCTCCCTCGTTTTGTGATGTCCCACTGGTTACATAAAACTCTTCTGGATACATATTTGATATATTTGAACTGCCGCTTTATCTCCTGCACCGTTATGCAGTGTATGCTGCAGTTTCTGTCTGTGGTTGAGAGAAGGGATTTCTACAGAAGAAACACGTTTTCCGTTTGTACGTCCTAAGCGTACATTCGTCAATTCCGACGTATCTTTACAGGGTCGTCGACAGTGATTTTGCGCCTCATCACACACAGAAACAGAATTCACTAGAAATCTCAGTTGGCAGGAAATTTCGAGTTCCTTAAATATACGAGACTGCAATTGGTGGTGTGTTTGGCTGTCGTCGCAGTTGATCTGTTCCCGGAGCTTGGTATCTGGCTTCACTCACCGTGCTAATTGGACCATCCATGCAACCGCACACTCACGATATCTCCTTGTACAGTGACAAAACGTTTGCAAGCCAAGTGCCAACCTTGGTGAACGGATTATTTACCGCCTGACCAACAGCCAATTAGCCCACCCGATCAACCAACACTTCGACAGATCGTCCAGGACTTTGAGAGAATGGTTTTCGAGATTCCTAATGCAGGACTTCCTGGACCATTTTCCAAGGCTAACAGAGAACGCAAAGAAACAAATCATGGTTGCTGGAGCGCCATTCTAAATACCAATCGAAATTTCGGTGGATTAGACTTGTATTCCCCAAAAGTATTATTAACCAGTAAAGCTTCCGCTAAAACTTTCGGCAATCGTGCGATGACGGACCCGGAGATTACCCAATTTAATAAAAGGTTTCATAAGGCCAAACCTCAGTAATAAAAACTGCAAATTACCAGCAAGTTGTGCTTGATCTCTTTTTCGTTAAAACTGGACGACATGACCGCGAAAGACACATTTCCAAGTCCTTGCGCATAAAGTGCCGTCAGAAACGACTCCGTCTTTGAATCCAACTCCGTACGGTCACTTGGAACAAGCATCACTACCCAATCTGCCAAGTTGATCAGGTCGATGCATGCAAACACATCATCAGACTTTGCATTAACCACAGCAAAATGCTTGTCCAGTAACGGGGATCTGATGTGCATCACGCGCTGAAGATTCCCTTCCTCCTCATCTGAGATTTCAGCATCGGGATCAGCCTTCTGTAGAAGTCGCTTAGCCAAATGCACTGGAACATCCGGTGTTATCGGAATGAGGACGCAAAAGACCGGAGTATCCAACACCCCTTGACAATCCATAATTCGCTTCAGCTATGCAGAAATGTGTCAACTGTAAGTGTGAAACTTACCGTGGATACAGTAAACAACCGCTTTTTCTTCGAAGTTAACCTGAGACCACGTTTATTCGGTAAGGTCTATGGTGGAAAAAAGTTACGAAAGGAAATGCAGATCAATCAGATAGAGTAACTCAGAAATTACAATGACTTGCTACAAACTCAGAAAAAATGTTTGGCCTAAGAATAGAGTACCACAGTCATCGGAACATCTTAGTCCTGGACGACTGTGGTTAAATCTAAAGGAACGACGTACATACATACAACTACCTACAACGAGACACTTGATTTTCCGAAAAACTCTAAAGGGCTTTGGTTGCATGAACTCAGTAAGATTTAAAGCCACCTGCGTTGCAAAATTGTGGGCCCATTAAACTTACAGACTAAATAACGTCGCTGAAGAACTAGGAATTGGTGCGGTGCGGTGGTCTGACTACCTTCATACGGCAGACATTCAACTGTGACAAGACACCTAGCAGGTCGACCGATGTACAGAGGTACGAGTGTTCAGACAATCTTACGACGAATGCAAACATGAAGTCAGCAGGAGGAACTATGCTATTGCTTATGCATTTAGCCGTACCTCCTTGTTATACCTTAATTTCTTCTCATATCACTTAATGACTAACTTTCATCCTATCCCCGTCGTAGGTGTGTCAGTCGAGCACATAAATGAAAGACTAAATGATGGTAATTAATCGTGTCCCTCTCTTTAGGTTCACATTTAAAACTGCGCTACCCTACGTACCTTATTGTTCTCAACGTGCGCATCCCCAGCAATTAGATAAGAGGCATCTGTTACGCTGAATCTAGACGGTACCATCAGAAGTATTCTGCACATCCCATAAAAGGGCACACAACCCGAGCACAGTATGCAAGGTTAGAGCACCTTCATTGACCCAAAGCTAGCGATTGTAGACTTTACGCGGTCCTGCCGCAGGCAGTGTAAGCACGGATTTCAGTTCGCAGCCGACTCATCTTTACTTGAGTGAGCACCAGAAAACCGTTGTGCCACTCGACTCCCGAATCCGAAAATGTTCAAAATAGTTACATCGGCCAAAGCCTGTCGAAGATGTCGGCTTAAATGCAATGACTAGGCGGGTGTCTCGGAGGTCTGCTCACATTCTCTCTCTCTCTCTTGCTCTTATTTTTACGCACTTCTTTTCAAGATATGGCGAAATAGCTTTTCAGAAAGGAGGCTAATCAACTCAGTTTCAGGTGAGTCTCCGTGAAAACAAAATTGGTACACCAATGAGCGTATCCGTCGAATGGTGGAATACAATTTACTACGCTGAGTCGCTCAGTCATCATCAACACCATTGTCATCAGCTGTAAAACCGCGTACTTGCTTTGTAGTGGTTATAGCTGCCACAGTTTCATTCACCGATTATTTGGGGAGGTAGGGTAGATGGCTGCGCATTGGAGGCGGGAGATGATATAATTGATGCGTAAATACAGGGTTGTCAGTGAACTTTTAATTGGGGAGATCGGGAGGGGAGCTATACATTGAAGGCAATAGCTTGGATGCACAAGTGCCAATGAGGGCGCCACTGGGCCATATATGACAATGTTTCTAAACATTAATGTGTCCCGTCACGGGGTTCCCGTGCAATGACCAGCGCAGCCGAATTTGCTGGTGATGGCTTTCATACTTCACTGCCACCTTATTGTTTCACCTCATCTGGCTCGTTGAACGTGGTTGTGCGAAAAGAGCCCTCCGTGTAGGTCGGGCGACTGGCATACGGAGCATGTGGCCAAGCCAGCGCAACCTATGGAGTGTGATCACTTCATCTATAATGGACCGAAAACCATTCGACGTACTTTAGCATTACTGATGGGGGCGAGACGGCTGTGGTTAGAGCGCGAATTTAATAACTGGAAGGTCCGTGGTTTGAACCCGACCTATGCATCTCGACTTCTTCTGTCTAGGCTTGGACAACCTGGCAGTATCCCAACCCGGTCGATGGATAGATGTCTGACTAAGGCTCCTGGACATCCAGATTGGGAGTTGGAGCATGTTTGGTAACTTGTTTTTTATAATAAAAAAGTCGCAGTTTTTGGTAGTGTGCCAGCACCTACCACACCGACAGGATTTTAAACCGAAGACTTTGATACAGAGCCTAATCTTCCAGCGTGCGTCCAAACACGAACTTTACAACTAAATAAAATGTCAAGCTGGCTCGGCTGTCGCGTAATTCCATCAGCCAGATCACCTGACTTGGTGCAGACTGCATGGTGGCTAAGCAAAAGCAGGCTACTTCTGACACCTTTCTGAAACTTCCTGGATTCCTTCTTCTCGACCCTACTGGATCGCCACTAACTACTTCATCTGTGCCTTAAACTAAAATTGTCATATTCTCATGCTGGTCAGGCTTCAGTGCTGCAAACACCCAGCTATCATGTCCTTATGGATCAACCACGCCAGGAAGGCCAAAGAACAGCCTGACAAAGAACAGCGAGTCCCCGTACTGCGAGATATCGTATTATGAGGCAGTCTGGAGGTAAATTCGCACTGTCCTCTGCGATAACAGTGTGAAGGCAAACGACAAACACGTCCATACTTATGGAGGAGGGACAGGGTAGAAAAGGTCGGCCCGAATAATCACACACTCCGATCGCCCAACGGTTGACCTTGACTGTCGGCCCATTATTCAATACAGTCGAAATACGTTTAAAACCAGAGGGTCTGATGTTGCTCACAATGCATTTGTTGTGTGCCGCTTTACTTCCTGTGCCCTGGGACCTAACCAGCCACCTGTAGCCAAGTGGGTCAGGCTAATGAGTCATTGATTAAGGGAGGGGTTCCTCAAGAAAACTCTAACAACCTCACCGGTCATACTTCTGAGTCAGAGGCTAGTGAAAGCGTCGCTGAACAAGACCCTATATCCTCCCACTGCACCGTGAGCCAGGCTTTTGAGTCGACGACTCAAGGTAGGGTGCCTGAACAAAATCCCCTTCTTTGGCCCGGGTAACAAGGAAGTATCATTCGCCCTTACAGCTATTCATTCACAGACTCCTCCTCACCCAATTCTTTCCGAGTCATCTGGCTTTCAGCCAACTAACCGTTGCTGCGCATCATAGCTCCCGTCAAGTAAAACAAATCAAAGTATACTCTTATTAAATTCGAGGGATCTGTTGCACCTTGCGGCTTTCAGTGTCCGTACTCTCCATCAAACTGGGCAACAAGCAGCCCTTGCTCAGACCTTGTTCTCTCTTTCGACCGATGTCAGTTATCCCACTTGTCCCCAGTCCAGTCCACCTCAAACTGCTCGGGACGAACCCAGACTTCCAGCACTTTGCTCATCGGGTGTCTGATGTTCCTGATGCAATGGGTCGTGGCACCTACGGCGTGTGTGTTGTGCTTAGTCCCAGGGCTGAAAGCGCTTTACCGAGCTGGATTCAGTTCAACAGTAGTCTTTGTGCTGTTCGGCTGATTGGTACAATCAAGATTAATGCACATCGACGTGTTAAATGATGTTTGTTTGTCTGCTCAGATAGAAGGCAGCTTTGAGGCGAACGATAGCCTTTATTGTGATGCCACGGTTGCTCCAGTCAGCGAGAAGTACAGATACCGTTATTCTGGCAGGTGTAATGAATACCCATATCGACCAACTAAGTCCTGAGGAAGTCCATTTTGGCAGCCCAACAGGAGATGAGGCACACCGCACAGATGATGGGGAGTGACCTTTCCAGTTATGTACTAAACAGCATTGTTCCTGGACAGCACATACTTTCAGAACAAGTTCTTACAGTGTGACTTGAAGGCCACCAACTGCAATACAGCTGAGGACTCAGCTGGGTCATGTAGCAATCAGCTGCCGGTGGAGAGCTTCGATAAAAAATTGTCGTTCATTATGGAGTATACAACTTGACTCCAACCACGATATTGTGCGGGTATTCCTATTTATTCTCTTCCACTCTGGAACACGCCGGCTGGTTCAAAACCATTCAGTTCATCACCTAAAAAAGATCAGTGTAGCTCAACAGTATTGCGTTGGGTTGGCCGAGGGGCTTCCAGAACTCGATGGGTACGATGGTTGTAATGTTAATTTGAATGACGATCAAAGTAAAGGTGAAATAAGTCATGTTCACAGCAAATCCGATTGAGGCGAGATAAGTTATGCCGGAAACAAACTGTTATGGTGCCACAAAAGCTGAATAATGATCAACCTAAGTATGGACAGACCGTGCTCGTGGATTGCAAAACCCCGAAAAGTGGAGAAAGCTTTTGTAACAGGAAACAATCGCAACCTGTTCCAGCTTACCCGACCAACTAATCCGAGGACAGTCAGTGTTGGTGAAACAAAATTCGAAAAAGATTATACCTGAATCCACTCGCTAAACACTGAAAGACTCAGCTGGCCTCCATCAATTCAACATCTGAAAGGACCAAATGAAACCGAGTTAATCGATTTAATCAATTTATCAGCTTTAAACCGTGTACAATAAGCGCAATGGTTCCACCTGCCACAGGTTCGATCACCGGGAAGTAGGAGACTGTGAGACATACAAGGCTTGGGCCTTGGAGGCGATGGCATGTTTAGTTAACTCGGGAATTGGGTAGCTACGCACCGAAGGCGACAGTTTTGATGCACGAGCGTCACTGACTACACGACTGGGTTATTTCTGCCAGTGTCATTAACCACTGGTGAGTTGAGTCCCGGGATCCCTATCCAGGGAGGCGGCACTTGTCGAAACGATTCAGTTTACTGGCTAGTGTTTTCATACTTCGTTGCCAGGTCATACACTGTCCACCCCTTGGTGGCTTCCACTCAGCACAAGGATGGGCGAAAAGAGATCTGCGAAGCAGACGGTCTTCTGGCATGCGGAGTATATATCCTAACCAATGTGACCTATCAAGTGTGAGTAATTCACCTATCACGGAAGAGTTGCTTCTTCCTCCGACCACCTGGCGTACCTCAACGTTACTAATCCGATGTTCCCACCAGACCACACCAATAGTTCGGAGACACCAATGGTCAAACAATGACACCTTTCTTATGTCCTCTGCGCGTAGAGGCCACGTCCCTGATCCATAAAGCAGTATGGAGTGCACTGCCGCAGTGGAAACCGAGTGGAACGTCGACATCAGTCCGCCATTAACAACCCAAGTCGAGGAGCAATTTCATTGACTCAGTGCAACAGAGCACATGATCCAGACGGTTTGCACCCTATACTCTTCAAATGTGGTAAGCCCGCGTGGCCAATCTGACAATCCCACCCCAAAATACCTGAAATGAGGAAAGAATATCGACAGAATGACACGTTCCGACAGTGATTCCTACATTAACAGAGGGGGCAACAAGTCACCGGGGAATCAGCCTAGTGATGACAGGCTCCAAAAAGCCCTCTGATATGATCCTACAAGGGTTGACTCATTGTTGAGAAATCCAGGTTTGCGAGGACCATGCTGGGTTTCGTTCTGGCTGGAGACACCGATCATATCATCTATTTGACGGGATTGTGGCACTTCTTCCAGCGACCAAAAATAATTTTTTCGACCTGAAGGCTGCCTCCCAGCCCGGCGATCATCAAAAACTATGACAGTGTCTGGCGATGGAAGGAATCTATTCTAAATCCTTTTCTATTTTAAAAGCTCTGTATGCGTTATTATCGACGTCAAACGCTCTTCTGAGGTCACCACACCCAGTGGTATCAAAAAAAGGCGCCACCTGTCGCCCTTTCTCTTCAACTTCGCAATCAACGCCCTGTTGAGTCTTTACGTGTCTACAGAATTTCGGGGGTCAGAATGATCCCCGTGGGTTTATTCCATCATTCAGTAAGGTGACGCCTCTTCTTCACTTCAGCCAGACCTCTTAAAAATGCGAGCCATTTTAAATAACCTAAGTGATTTTGTTTCACGGTTATGTATGCGATCTACACCAGATCGGGCTAGATCATGCTTGCAGACGAACCGATCGACGTGGAAGATTAGTTCGTCTATCTAGGCAGCTGTAAAAGCCGCGGTGGGTTGGCAAACGATTAAACCACGCACCGAATCGGGAGCAAGATGGCTCAGTGGTTGGAGCGCGAATTTACTGACCGGAAGGTTGATGGTTCGAACCCAGCCTCTGCATCTCGACTTCTCCTGTCCAGGCTTGGGCAACCTGGCAGTATTCCAGCTCTCGTGCCTCCTTCGGGTGGCATGGCAGTTGGGCACCGAAAGGGTGCTACAGCTGGACGGTTTTTTCAGCTGAACGAATCGTGAATGCCAGAAAAGCGTTTGCTAATCCTCAAAATTTGTGGTACCGACGTGGCGTTAGCTTGGATGTCCAGAGTAGAGTGTACAATAGTGCGATCCGATCTGCCTTACTTAACGGACCAGAGACGTAGTCGCTGCCTGCAGAAGACCTTAACAGCCTCTATGTGTTTGATAATCATTGTCTCCGAAGTGTTGCGCGTACCTGATGAGAACATCAGATCGGTAATGTTGAGGCACGTCAGACGATCTTCGGGAAAGGTAACCATCCCTCGACAGTCCAGCATGTCACGTTCCACAGGTTACACTGGTTGGGCCATGTACCTTGTACGCCAGAAGACCGTTTGCCTCTCAGAGCTCAGCCTTGTATCGGATGGAGACGATCTACGGCAGTCAGTCCACGACTTGGTAACGAAGCGTGAAAATCCTCACCAGTCAACCCAGAAGTGTCCGAGCTTCGAGTAATTTTACAGTGCTGCTCGAGATCCGGTACCTAGGTCTGATTAGTCGGACCATTCTACAAGCGAAGCGCAAAGCATCCTGGGGGTTACGGACAGTACATTTCGGTAAGAGCCAACACAAGACGTCTTGTCCGAAATGGACTTCAGTAGCTGGTTCTTGTGGACTTATTTCACATCAGGGTCCGAGGGATTCTTAATGACCATGTAAGATGTGCGTATCTTGCGCGGCCCTGAAAAGCGCAACCAGAAGAAGCAACAAACAAGCGCGTGACCAGAATCCACACGGGTATTTCAGAACGAGCGACAACCACTAACTGGCCTATGCCGTTTATAGGCAATGGTCATGTGGTCTACCCGTGGAGGTTGGTCTGAGTGCGGACACGTCGTGTGACCAACGGGCTTCGGTAGTTAGTACCACGCTAAAACAGTCTGTGGGTGGCACATAACTACAGCAGGCGTTCCTCGTTGTCCGTGAGCCACGACGCCTGTCCTAGACGGCTACCCAATTGAACCTCAGCAGCGCCAAGTCTACCTACTTGTGCATTCATATCTCGACAACCGCAACATTGTCCGAGCGCCTAGCAAGGTGCTTCAGGAAACACTCTCTTGCCAAATGAACCACACAGATGTGACTATCAACGGGTAACTATTTAAGCAGGGACCTTCGATACCGATGGCTTAGAACAATACCAAGCCCAGCAGTCAGTAGCAGTGGCTTCCAGGTCACCGAAGTTGCGAAACCAGAAGCGAGCGTAAAGCGACGGTAAGGTCGGTTCAACGACCGTGCGTGATTTTTCGAACCTAGTTTCAGAAAGACCAATAGAAGGCGTGTCCAGCGTGTGTACAAGAGCAGCCTGGTGTCCAGCTTGTTTCAGTGCGATGGACTGAGTGACCGGGCCTGAAGCGTGATCCCGAAGTGTCTGTAGCCGTCGCGGCAGAGTAGATATTGCAGTTAATGGCAACGGGAGGCGAACGAATGCGTCAGTAAAGGGGGGTCGATAGGATGTCGCCGGAACGGGACTAAGCGAGAGGCGCCAGTAGTACCCCATTTTTGCTTACCCACCCTGCTGTACGTATATAAAGCGACGGCCGATGTAGCATGAGATTATTTGCAAATGTGCAACACATGGTTGTAAGCGAACTGGGATACTGCTAGGGCACCCAGACCTTGAGGACGACTAGGATCCTCAACCAAGGCCTTCGGCTCGAAAACATAACCGCATGGCAGCGGTGGTTGGAACAATCCGAGCAGCCTACATTTCTAGGGAACAAGTCGCCACCCGCGTTCTAACCCCTAGTTTGGAGGACCAGGAGACAGTGTTCGTTAGAGTTCTCAGCTGTACGCAAAAGCTCAAGTGCATTCCTGCATATCTTGAATATACCTAGAGCTAGCACTTATAAACCGCATCCCCGAGGGAAATGACAGCTAGGTCTGCAGAACTCCGGGTTATTCGTGCTCAATATCAATGCTGCACAGTGAACCGGTAGACAGTTCAGCCTCGAATATATCCAACCTCAGTTCGAAGGTGACAGTATAGTTTGGGACTACTTCAGCCGGAAGGGTATGTTCCCGCACAGTATGCGGCTACACTAATGGTTCGATTGATAGGGTGGCCTCTAGGCCAGTTCCGTTCTAAGAGGGAATAACCGCCTGCATGAGTGTCAGGATCTGACGTGATTTTGTTCGTGAGGATAAGGCCTAAATGCCGAAAACAGGAAGCAAACAGACAGATATCCAAAGCCAGTATCTCACTTCCGTAAACCCGAAAAATGATGGTCAAAAACAAACCCACGACACCGTGGGTCGGGTTTTCACGCAAGGATAACGGAAAATAGCTATAACTAACCTACCCGTAGTGTCCTGATCGATGATATGGTCGATTTTGATTCCGATCGTTTTTTCTCCAATTTGTGCCTTTTATTATTTTGTTTCAGAGGACCGCTCCGGTGAGAAACCTCCATCTCGTCGTCGGAAACGTGTTGGCCTCGACAACAAGTAGCGTCGGCAGTGGACGCAAAACAAGACTTGCAGTGTGGAGCGGAATGCAACGCTCTGATTGGTTTATTTCTGGGTAGACATGTCCTCAACCTTCAAGGGATTCGCGGACTCCATGGGCTCCTTTCGTGTCCATTAAAGTGGTAGTCACGATCACGTTTCTTGTGACGTCATCCTCATTCAGAGTGGTTGAGAGCCGGGTGGACGGAACATAAACTTAAGATTCATGGTTGACCTGCTAACACAAAACAGGATTGTATCGGGTTTGCATTTGAGGAATATCTGAACGAGGGACCGTTTTCTTAATTTAAATATGGCACACATTTTATCAATTACCTGCTTTTGAACCACTTCCTTGTTCGTTTTGGTGGCAAATGACTGAATCGAACAACTCAGGAGCGGTTAGTGGTCATCTTGTCAATATTAAAGGAGTGATAATAATGCCCGAAAAGTTGTGGTTATTGTTTTAACCGCTTTCATTCTCGTGAAATGAATGATGCTTAAACTCTACATCCTACTCCAACAATGCTCCGCAATTAGTTAATTACTTTCATTAGACAGTTGATTGCATATTTATGCGTTTTCCGTTTAACAAGTGGCCGCCTCGACTCTCGTTAATAATTCCGAGATTATCGGTAAACCATTGGAAGCGGACGGATCAATCAGAGTCTCCGCTATTATGCCAGAGAATTCCATCTGTTCTCGTTATGTTTATACATTGGAATGGATTAACCGGTGGTTACAAGCTGCTGTGGCCAGAAAACAAATCTGCCATCCATTTAATTACGGTATCGATGGAAAAATAGCTTAAAGCGTCGGCCAAAATATTGATGGACGCATCAAGAGCACTTCCAGTGCATCAGGTAGCCAAATTTTACGAAGCGCACTCTGTTGTCTCATATTATTCCATAGCCAATATTGCAGTGTACTACTTTGATTTCTAGACAAAGAACGAAGAATTACAACTGGATTATGCCTTGCAAACCTGTGGCCCGTCAACACTGGCCACAATTGTACGAACAACAGTCACAGGTACTTTTCTCACACACGATCTTCCACCATCATGTCATAAAGAATAAAGAACAAGACAGCACTCAGCCAAACCATCGCAATCGGTTTCTGCCGAATGCCATGTGCGGCAGCCGTCTCGGTTCCACTCACACGCAAAATATTACTTTATCACATCGCCTTACTTTGCAAACAGACTTCGTAGATGCGCAAACGCAAACGATAGATTATTAAACCTGTTGTCATCACAAACAGACAGACGTGGACACAAGCATACGCAAAGTCTCTCGGATACACTGCAGGTCATAAACAGGGCTTTCCGAAGGCGCAGTTTATCACTTTCAGGCAGGTTTAATTGTTATTCAGAATACTTAAACCTGTTGTCATCACAAACAGACAGACGTGGACACAAGCATACGCAAAGTCTCTCGGATACACTGCAGGTCATAAACAGGGCTTTCCGAAGGCGCAGTTTATCACTTTCAGGCAGGTTTAATTGTTATTCAGAATACTTTCACCGATTTGCCCTGGTGTCCCGAAATACACCAAAAACTAGTCCTCGCTGATTCACATCCTATCTGCGGTTGCTTATCTACGCTTGTCACTCCTATTTTTGCAGGTCATGAGAATGCTGCATGTTGGAACTGATTATGATAGGCCGACCGCCTATTTGAAACCTGCGTGCGTGCGACCGACACTCGAGATCTGCGTAACCGAACAGAGGAGTGTCCAGTCTGTGGACTATGGTCGCCATAATGATGGCCACGTTTAACAATATTCATGCGCAACTGCGTATGCGCACAATTGGTCACCATGATGATGCAACGGCATGTTACGAAATTGCTTCATTGGACTCCTGTTCAACCTGGGCCTCCGACAACAGAGATAAGACGTGCCCATTCCTTGCTTGAATTCCTGCAATTTGAACACACATTCCGTGACAGAACACTGACGACCGTGAAACGTAATTAGGCATATGGCTTGCGTTGGCCCTCTGATGCGTCCTGTGGACTTGCAAAACATCAATTGACGACAAGAGTTGCCTGATAACCTCGGTTGTGCAGTACTTGACCTCGCATTATGTGCGCTAATGAGGCCGCAATTGTGGTGGAAGAAACTCTAATGGTATCACTACAACGAGCATGATTTATTATTCTGGTGAATCGGTGGATGTGCGCAACGCCATTTAGCAGAGACCAGAACCGTATGGGAAACAAGCAAAAGTGAGTTATTTGTGCTTCACGTCTGCTTATACTGAATCCTGACATGGCCGTGATATCATTTAGCCCAGTACCCAATCAAAACAGTAGCCTCTCGGTAATCCGTATTGGCTGGCGGGAAAGACACGCTAAAATAAACGGAGAACGACTGATGCTGGTACATATTCGGTCGTCACGTTGGGATAAATAAGACGCAGTTGAATGTTTGCGTTATGGATATAATGTACATAGGAACACACAAAAAATTAAAGGCAGGTACATGGATAGGAATAGAAGAAGAAGTACGACCGTCTCCAATATCGCTTTATGTAGCCTGTTTTAATGCCGCTTTAGCGTCTTGATTCTTTTTCCTTTTTACCGGCACATCTGTTTTCATGCCTGATGCCGAGATACTAATATTTTCTACGCGCAACAAGGGTTTTTACCCAAGCGTTTCTACGTCACGAGCATGCTTGATTTAATCAACTTTTTGATCAAAGCAATCATCGGAGCGGTCATCTTGAACGAAATATTCGTCAACTTGGTAGAGGCTCCTTATATAGCTCTCCCCTCCAGTTTATTGCAAGATTCTTCAACCGAGCTTTCAGTAAAAAGTTGGCATAACGTGCTCACTTCCCAGCTGGCAACGTTGGGGTTCAAGCGAAATTCTTCTTTAGGACCGCTATTTATTCTCAACTGTGGTGATAACCTGCTAGGAATCATTATGTTCAACCGTTTCCCTTGCTGACGCTCCCATATCTCGGAGCTCAGACACCATAAGCTGGTGAACAAAAAATGCAGGGGTATCAGGCCGACTTCTGCCATGTCCTTCTCCAGTATGAGGAAACAGCGCTAGGGCATACAGTGTCATGAAGACTATTAAACATTCCTTGCTGTGACAAACGCGTGCGACTCTGGAGATGAGAGACTGGCGGTGGCGAGCCCACTGACGATGGAAGTTGCTCGGATGGGTCTGAGTTCTGTCCGTTGACTGTCTGCATAAACGCAGCATACAAGCTTACTCACACCTTAAAATAGGTTTAGTTGAATCGTTTTTCACCACTCGCTCAAATGATACCGGACTCTCTCGACGGGGGCCCATATCCTCATGCAGAAAAATATTCTGTCATTGCGAGTTGTAATCTCCGAGGCGCTGTCACTGTTAGCTTCAGGCCACAGGTTGGGGCCCCATGGTTATAATAACAATAGCAATGTCTATTCCCAACTAGTGGGTAGCATGCCTTCAGGAATGATCATAAAGATACAGTCAGAATAAGTGCATGACTGGTGGAGTTTGTGAGTACTGGGAATTTCGTGGAAAAGGGACAGCGACATAAACAGTGGGCATTATCCGAAGTAAAGTTGGTTACGCCTGAGGCGGCATGGGTAGGGAACCGAAATGACAAGGGCTCATTCTTTCTTATGGGGGACATATCAGATGAGACAAGATACTATCGTTAAGATTTGAAAGTGGTGGACAAAAACACTACGAGAGAGAGCATGGCAAGATGCGTCCTGCCTGGTACGTGATAAAAATAATTTAAAAAACTTCACTCTGCAGAAAAAGTTGAACCAGAATAACGGATCAGGAGAGGCGACAGAATCGGCACGATCTGACCGGCAGATTTGAACTAAAGCGTAAAACCGTTACTGAGGTTTCGTAGCCTTGGGCCGTTGGGCGTATGCTCAGAGTCACGAAAAGCTCAAGTAGGGGAATATGCGGTACGAATAAATGGTGGTAGGAAACTCAGAATCACAGTGTGCAGTGAAACTGGAGGGACTCACTAGTGTTGCTGCTGGAACGGGGTTGGATATAAAAGGTTCCTTGGGCGAAGGAGTTCACGCAAACACACAAGAAGGAACGCGAACTGCACGGAAAATGACTGACTTGGTGAGGGGTACAAAGTAAAAGACACCGAGATGTTTAGATCCAGTGGAAGGTTTAGCAGTCTGGAATGAACGCTTCCCGGGGGCGGCTGGGACCAGATGATTATTTTTACTGTGGTTGTAGGTAAGGGGACGAGTAGGCGAGAGAGCGCAGTCAAAGTAGGAAATTAACACTTGTGGGTATGCTATCAAACTGGGTGTGGCAGTGCGTGCCGTCACTGCACTGAGATACTTCAGTTTCTGGACAGCCCCGTGACAGACGTCATGATTGAGGTAGTTGGGCTGAGATGTGCAGTTCTGTGAGCAGTGGAATATGGGTGTGCCAAGGGATTCCGCAGGGAGAGCAAGACCAATGTAATGTCTCAGGTGGTAGTTGTTTTTTGTCTGGTCGGGGATCCCTTCAGGTGTAATGCACAGATCGGGTGGAGTGGATAACGGCCAAACAGGACGTCCGTAGCACGTATCACCGCAGGTTTAAGCTTGGGAAGAAGATGAGATGGGATGAGATCAATAAGGTCTAGAGAGTTATAGGAAATATCAGACAGGATTTAGTCCTTTAAGAACTGAACGTTTGCTGCGGTCAGGGTGCTGACAGCAAGTGGTTAAACGAGAGGGGATAAGGCTGGATCTACACTCAGTAGTCCAGTCATCAAAGTCAAGCTGAGATTTCCAATATATGCTATTATACTACCTGAGACATAGGACAGTACGATGTATGTAGGAAGAGAGGCGGCGTGGTAAGGGAAACCAAACAGTTTGGGACTGGCGGGAGTGGAAGTTCTTAGATGGTGGACTAGATTTCATGGAGGTTAATAGTGAGTTGGACAATACTAGGAAAATCTAGGATGGAAGGTGAACGCGAGGGGAATGGTCACTAGTCCCCGAAGCACTATTATCAGCTTCAGTCTAAAATTAGTGCATGGCGAAAAAGACTTTCGACGCTAGCCTCGCATGCTGGATATGGAGGGTTTGGAGCCTCTGTATATTTATATTGTATATGTCCGCCGTTTGGAGCAGCTGGTAGGTGTTTTTTTGTTTGGTTGACGAGGTGGGTTTTGGTGCGGTGTAGCCTCGGTTCTGACGAAGGCAGCTACAGCTATTCACGTCGATGTAGGCCATGGGCATCGCAGAGCATATTCAGGCTATCCCAGGTATATTGCTTTTATTATTTTTGACAGAGGGAAGGCTGTTTTTTCTCATCTGTAGTTTATGGCGTTGCCAGATAAATAACTCAACCGAGGCGAGTCCAGCAGCAGCAGAATCAAATAGAAGACAGCAGTGCTCTTTTTTTAATTTCCTGAATTCAAAGGCCAGGCTCAGATCCAACGACGATGGGCGACGCAACCGTGCTACTGGAGGGTTGGCGGATATACGAACGCACCATGGTGCAACGTAACAGGGCGACCCTCCTTGCAGGGCGCACCCGTCCACCACACGAGGTTTTCCTCCTCCGTGCATGCTACCGGATCTGCAAGGTGGAACACCATCCAAGCAGTCATAAATGCGGTTTGTGCATTAATAAAATACTCCAGCCACCTGTTTTTTCCGGTCGGGGTAAGCAAGTCCAGTAAAAATAGCTCAGTCAATTCGAACAAGCAAACAGCAAACAGACCCTGGTAAAGGCAAGTCGTGGACAAGGCAAGTAAAATGACAGTTGCCATTGAGACAATGGGAATGGAATGGTGATATTCAGGGCGAGTGCATTATGGCTAAACGGCGACTGAGCGTTGGTGTAAGCTGCCATGTCAAGCAGAGGCGTACCGTGATATTGCGTGTGTGAGTGTTTGGTGAGTTATGGAGCAAATCACAAGATGGATTTGGTATATATATATCGCCACATAATGCGCTCAACTAATGAAGAAAAAAGCTGAGTTTTGTTTGGTTTTTGTCAGTTACAGTTAGGCCAAGAGCGCCAGTCACTAGACAAAGCTGATAGACCAATCCGGGGCAGGGACTTGACTAGAACGAGGTTTAAGTTGGCTGGGGAAAACAAGAAAAACAACCAGGCCAGTATCACAACATATCTAGGTTAAGTAAGCGTTTACTTCCTACAGTGGCTTGAAGCAAGTCAAGAGGTTAGGAAGATGTGACAACAGGATCTTTTACATGCCCACTAACTGTATCGTCGCTAAACCCAAATGCGCACTAGACCCGATTCATAGAGGAGGTCGGGGGGCAGTTGGGTATTAAGTAAGGCGGCAGCAGTTTTGAAGGTAAGGAAGTTGTCCACGGACTGAGAAAAAGTATGATGATGCGAGAGGTTTCGCGGCTGCTCAGGAAGGCCGTTCAAGATGCGAGCATAGTAAACAAGAAAGAAGTAGTGGCGTAGGTTTGTACGAGCTGGAGGACACACTAAGAGGTTGCAGGAGTTACGGAATCTGTAGCGAGGACGAGGGTTTACGTTTGGTCTAGCCTCTGCTATAAAGGCGTTTTTGTTCAGCAGACGGTGTAAGAGAGTTAGATTTAGCTTAAACCGTCTGAGCCATAATGGTTCAAGGCCTAGGATTTGACAGCGGGATCGGTAAGAGGGAGGGTTGGATCGAGGGAACAGCTTTGTCGTGAATGAGCGTTGGACGCTTTCAATTGCGATTCCACAACTTTGGGTGTAAAGGGAGGGGGTAAGGGACAGGATTCCACTATTGGTCGTACGCATAGCTTAAAAATTGCAGCCATTGTGTCTGGAAGGTGAAAGGAGCGTAGTAATAAGAAACTGAGCCTGCGTGCTCGGGCGACCTGGAACTGCACCTGGTGGGAAAAGCTAAACGAACAGGAGTATATGAGGCCAAGATCTTTGATCTCCGTGGAATGAGGGATAGGATTTCCATCAATTGTGAAAGCATCATCCGGGAGGAAGCAGCGGCAGAAAGTTATGCAGGATTTCGTGGAGGAGAAGCTTAAGCCAGAGTCGCTTGACCAGCAAGTCGGTGAATCTAAGTCTCGCTTAATCTGGTGAAAGGTAAGGACTTGTGCAGTGGGGGAATGTGTACGCGATTTTTATATCGTCCGCGAAGAGGAAGATCTTACCGTGGGATATAGCGCCGAATACGTCGTTGATGTACAGTAAGAGGAGGATGGAGCACATTTCGTTGAATGACTCCACTGGTGATCGATAGTGAAGATGATTGTATGTCCTCGATTTGTGTTATTTGTTTCTTGTCAGATAGGTAGGAGAAGAACCACTGAACTAAGGTTCCAGTAATGCCGACGGTACTGAGCTTATGTAGCAGGGATGCATGGGTGACCTGGTCAAAGTCTTTTTGAATGTCCAGGTAAACTGTTACAGTGGAGTATCCAGCGTCGTAGGCTGCAGTGATGGCCTCGAAGAAGTGAAGCTGGCAGCCACTAACGGATCTGTGAGACAGAAATCCATACTGTCGGTCATCTATGGCATTAGTAGCCAGGAGGAACTTGGTTAATGGACATTTGACCAGAAGTTCAAGGGTTCTCATTAGCAGGGAGGTATGGTGGATTCCCCCGTAGTTGGAAGGAGTTTATCTAGATCCGGATTTGAAATGCGAGTGGATTATAGATTTGTTCCACTGAGAGGGGACGATTCCATGATTTAAACAGTGGGTAAAAATGTTTAATCCAAGGATTCTAATATCTTGGCCGCCCTGCCTCAGAACACGTGGTGGAAGGCCGTCGGCCCCCGGCATAACAGAGTCCTTAACCTTTAGAAGAAGGGAGGAAACATCAACTAGGGAGATGGTTACTGAGCGTCGGATGGTTACCCTGACCATTGAGAGTTTGGAGATATGCAGCAGTGGGTATGGGGTTGGAGTTGGAAGGAATGGGTAAGTAGCAGCTGGCCAAGTAAGCGTTCAGATGGTCTGCTATGTTGACGGGATCAGTGATGGGGCCATTATCTGTGAAATGTAAACAAGCGATTGAGTGGTTGTCTGAGGTGTAACGCCTACGAAACAGTCGGCTGAGTAATTTGGTATAGGAAGGAGCTCTGAGAACAGTGTTCCCTTCTCGGCGTTCGAAAGATATCGGCAAAGATTCTCGGTCAGTAGAGAGTTTATTGATGAAAATTAGTAATGGGAAATCCTGAGATTTCCGATATTCTCTGCTGGCCCGATGTATTTTGGCATCCAAGGTTTTTAATAACTTATCGTGGCCAGAGATACTGGAGTGAAAACGTTTTACTGAAGAAACTAGGCGAAGCGTAGTCAATAGGTTTTGGTAAAAGATGTCACAGACGCGGTGTGTGTTTGTCGAGAGGAAGAAGTCGTCCCAATCCTGAGAAGCCAGCGTGGACGAAAAAGCTCGTAAAATATCCAGAGAGGGGAGATGAGGCAGGGATGTCCCAGAGGAACATTTTGGCCACAACTTGCTGCCTTGCAAGAAAAGACGCAGTGATCACTTCCTGGGAAGTGCGGGCCAACTGCAGCCGTAGCCAAATGGCCACCGTTGGAGAATATAAGGTCCAGGGTATGTAAGCCACAAGAGGGGCTAGGTACAATTTGGGACAAGCCCCCCACACTAAGTTGGGTGAGCAGTGCGGCGTAACGGGCGGGGCCTGTAGTGGGAGACCAAGAGATATCCTGCAGGTTATTGTCACCCAGAAGAAATTTAGACGTATGAGGAAGGGCATGTGCAGTGGAGATAATACGGGAAAGGTCAGCAATAGGGGCGGGGGAGGGGACGGTGGCAGATAGATACAACCTACCAGTACAGGTAGTTTGGTCTGTTTTATGGAGATCCAGATGGTCTCTGGAATCTCTTCTAGGCTAGAATCATCGATGGGGGATGCACGAAGTTCCGATTTGGAATAGATGGCACAGCCTCCACCCCTCGAGCTTCTCCTGTCAGAGCGGTGAACATTATAACCAGGGATTGAAACGGCCATGTCTGGAGTCCCAAATGAGAGCCATGTTTCAGCCACACAAATCAGACATGTTTGTGCAACGGCTAACAATATTTTTGTTTGACGCCGGAAAATAGTGAACCGTGCGTGCTCGATTTCTATATTCGCTGTTCAGCTAAAGTCATTTTTTACGGGATCCATTTTATTGACTCACTATCTTCTGTAGACCCGAAAATCAAGAGATCCATTTTGGAACGAGGGCGACTAACCTAGATGGTGACTCCCGGAAGTGGCCCGAAAAAGCCGCAGGAAATCGACTGTAAGCGGCTTCGCCGCAACTGACCCAGGCTTTGCTTCTGAAATAACGGAAGTACGATTTTTTGGTCGATACCTCAATGTCAACCGCGACATATAGATCACTGACGACACGTGGCCAGGTCGTCTTTGCCGCTGTGTGCTCTAAATGATGGGGATGTGTTCGTCAATGTCTGGTGTGGATTAACTAAAAAAAGTTCATTTTTAAATTCAAGCTTATTTGCTGATACCCGCTGATGGGAAAATTCACCTCAGATTGTAGTATCATTCTATAATGATAATGTTTATTCCCAACTGGTGGGTGGCATGCCATCAGGCATGATCATAATGTTACAGTCAGAATAAAAAACATGACTGGCGGGGTTTGTGGGTACAGGGTAATCCGCGGAAAGGGGACTGTCATAAACATTGGGCATTAATAATAATAATAATAATAGTAACTTGTAGGAAGCATGCTGATTGAGGCATGATCAGGTCGTTACAGCCTGAACGCGGCAGGTAACAACAAAACGGGCATGCTTATTATGTGAAAAGTCACAACAGTTGTGGGAGCCGACAAAAAGGAGGACAATGGGCATGAAGCACGACTAGTTGAGAGATGAGGCCTGCTGACCTGAACTAAAACTGTAAACCGTTGCAGGCCATGAGTGACCTTGGGCGGTCGAGTAAATGGCTAGGGTTACCAAATGCAAAAATGGAGATGGAGGTTGAAGATTTGGATCAGGAGACAAATGGCAAGTTTTGTCTCAAAAATATGGTTTAAATTGGAACTGAGTAGATTTACCGGTCTCACTGTTGCAGGGAGGTCAGGTCTTGATGGGGAGATAGCGCCAATGCATAGGGTCAGTCGTACACCCTAAATGAATTTGAACTTTAGGAAGAGGCAAACCGAAATTGCGGCAGGAATCTAGGTGGGTTAAGTCCGAACGGTATGTTCAGCGGTTTAGAACGAGGCGGCTGAGCCCAGGTGAAAATTTTGTTTGTGGTTGCGATTACATGACCGAGTGGGCGAGAGGCTGCGGTCGGGATTCTGAAGAAAGTAGTTGCATGAATGCCATCAGATTGGGTATGGCAGTGCCATGCCATCATTGCACTGCCATACTTCAGTTTCTGGACAGTCCCGTAACGGTCGTCAAGGATGTCGCAATCGGACAGGGGATGCGCATTTCCGTGGCAGCTGGATCCGGGTTAGACGAGGAGATTGACATAAATAGAGTCAGGCGATGCAGAGTCACGGGAACTTTCCAATCAGTAGGAGGACATGTGAGTGTAGACCGCGGTCAAGCGGACTACCTCAACTCAACATGAAGGTAAGAGTATGGGTGGCTAGTCACCAAGTCACCGCTGCCACTGCTGTCACCTCCAAGAAGCGAATGATGCATGGCAGAAACAACCATTAGGTGCTAGCTGTGACTGCTGGTAATCAGGAAATGATGAGAAATTTACCTTTTATGTGCATATGATTGCTTCAAAAAAACGTGCGTTATGTCTGGATGATGAAGTGGAATTGGGATGGTGCAACCCAACTAAGACGAAGGTGGCCACGCCCTGTACGTCGATGTTAGCCGTGAGCCTCGCCCAGTACCTCCAGGCTACCCATGAATAATTTTGTAAAAAAACGACAGGACTGCTGTCAGTCGTTTGCATTCCTTGTTCCCGAAACGACCAATCAGGCACCCGATTTTGATGTCTTCAACGGAGGCTGACAGCGGTGAACATGTTAGGGCAGCACACCGACATTGTAGACAGAAGATAGTTAGGAAGCGTGTATAGACATCTGAAGCGCTACCCTACATACTATGGTGTTTGGCCGCTGAGTCTCCGTCCACACTGATCCCGAATATGCTGCCAGTAGAATAGCAGAACAGCCTGGGATCACTGGGGATTTGAGCTGGGTTATAACAAGTTAAGATCTAACTTATCAAAGGCACTAGGAAATAACAATAGCTAGTTTCTGTGGGACTAGACCTATCCTTGGGGTCTATTTAGTCGATGGCCAAATAAATCAGGTTAGGTATGCAGCAATAGCCCTCCCCTACTCCTATTTGGTTTTTGCTCAGGGGGTTGGTTACGGCTAAGAGTGCACCTGTGAGGCCGCACATGAAAGTTCTGTTATGTTTAAAGCCACTGAAAGTATAACAGTCGGTCTGTGGTCCACTGACAGGGATATGCTTTTCTCCTCTGTGGGAAGTTACCAACAGGCAACTGAAGTCTGTCTACTTCGAAATATCTTTGACAGAATCTAGCCAAAGACCTCTGTCAGGTTAGCTAAAAGTTCTCCTCAGCTATGATCAGGACTTACACCGTTTTCGGTGCCAGGACAATGCGGTTTTACAAAATGCCAGCATCTTTAAATTTTTGTGACCCAAGTTCGTTAGCCCTGTCAGATTTAGAGGTAGAACTTTTTCCGTCCGACGCCTCTGATGGGAATGGCAAGGCTGGGGGCTCTGTAGATTTTCCTACTGTTAACTGTGTTTCTGCTCACACAAAGAGCCGGCTTGTCTGACTTTTGATCAATCAAGTTATTTAGATACTTAGCCTATTAATGGTTCTCTTTAGCATGCCGCACTAGGCGAGATTATAGGTCACGTCAATTCAGTCCCCCTTTAGAAGTCGCCTTACTTCTTATTATCCCACAAGCCTTGTATGACGATGTAGATTGGGAGGTTAATACGTCCTAGGTTTCCCTTTTCACAGTTTGAAGCTTTTTTCCGTTGCAACTTTTAAGGCTTATTCCGTCTAGTTTCAGGGAAAGGGGTGAAGTTATCTACCACCTGAGTTGCTTGCGCTTGTAGTACAGACACAACGCCCTTAAGCCTGCATATTCATCACGGTCCAAGATAAGTCGGAAGAGTTGTTGGTGACATTTTTCAAGATTCACCCCCTCCGCGTCTCCCAGAATGAGCACTCTGTACAGATGATAGATATGTACTGGAGCTACAGTAACATGGTCATTTACTGCTAGCATTTGCAAGATTTGTGGGCCGTACGCAACTTCGAATTCATCCATGGGCGCACCCTCATTAAACGTTTAAAGTCCACGTTTGCAATCGCGTTTTTCTTTGGACCATCTGGATAGACCAGGACCGTTTCCTGAATTCACGAACTATGGGTAGGTGGCGTAATACCATGCTTCTTCCGGAGGTAACTGCGTAGGACGCTGTGGGCACTTAATGTGGCCATTATCAAGGGGCAGTATTGGGAAGTTTTCCACCTTCAGTTAGGACCCGTAGATGCAGAGGTGGGGCGGTCTGGTGGAATGCAGATGTCCGCAATGATAGCAGTAACAGCAAGTTTACTTCCCAACTTGTAGGAAGCATACCAGTTGCGGCATGATCGGGAAGTTACAATTTCAACGTGGCGGGCAACTACAAAACGAGGAATAAGATAAAACAAATGAGGCATGCTTATCACGTGATAAGTAAATGTAGACTGTCGAAAACAAAAAAGCTAGAACAATGGGGTATGTGGTGAGACTAGTTTAATGATGAAGCCGGCTGCCTTGAAGTGGAACTGAAAAACCGTTGCTGGCCTTGAATAGCCTTGGCGGTTGAGTAAAAGGCCAGGGTCACAGAAGGCGCAAATGGAGATGAAAAGATGGAGGACTTCGAAGTTCATCTGATAAATATGGTTTGTACTGCAAATGGGTAGAGTCACTGTCGTAGCTGTCGGATGGATAACAAATGTAAAGGATACTTGCGATGGAGTGGTACTGCTGATGCATAGTGCTGAATGAGCACCGTACGTGATATCGTTCAACTTGAACAAGGGGCAAACTGAAACACCAAAACATGGATACTTATATCTGAACAAAGGGTTCAGCGGGTCAGAACGAAATCGTCATAGAGACTGTTGGGGCTGGGTAAACGATTTTCTCGTAGTAGCAATTAAGTGCGGGTCAGAGAGATGGGGACAGTCTAGAGTAAGATAAAAATGATTAAAAGGGTGTCATCAGACCGGCTATGGCAGTGCCGTGCCATTATTGCACCGACATACTTGGGTTTCTGGACAGGCCCGTAACGAACGTCAAGGCTGCGGTAATCGGACAGGGGTTGGGCGGTTATTTTCGTTGCTAGATTTGGGTTACGGATTTACAGATTGTTACTCAGGATCAAGGCTATCGTCCATGCTTCCCGGGTCATGCTTGTTCTTGTCGTTCAGCGGCTGCCGTTCGCCTCAAAGGCACAGGCTAACAAAGGGTGTGACACTGCCCCTAACCTTCATTACGCGGGGCGGTAAGCTTTCCAGTTCGAGAAATTGCATAAGAATGCCTCAAATAGTGCTTTGAACTGGGTACTAAACGGAGCGTGGACAACCGTCGGAGGAAGGTTGTTCCGCACAGCAACCACCCGAAATGAGACAAACTGTTTATTGTAAGTCCAAATTAAGTCAGAAAACACATGGGTAGGAACACGAGTGTATTGCTTGCACGTGGGCAAATATGTCCGCCTTGTAACTAGCAAGCAAACAACTGAGTCACATGTCCGGTCATCCCACAAGCAGTTCCCTGATGTACTGAAGGATAGACATGCACCCCTGCAAACCACTCGGACACGCATCTAATGAGCCACTAAAGTCACACGCCAGAACGGTGGTGGAATGACGAACGGACACGCACAAGCACAAACTATGACACACTGAAGCTGCTGCTACATTCCTCCACCGCTATATTTAGCCAAATCCCACGTGGTAGCGTTCGACCGGCTTTTACTCCCTAGCTGATCGGCGTAGGCACCTTGACGCATCTGTAGCTGTTTCCAAACTCTCTTGCTTCAATCCGGAATCCACGTGTACTGTCGGCTCAGGTGTTTGTTCCGCATCTGGTCCATATTTCCTGGTTCTGTTATTGTCTTAATGACGGCGTATTATCCTCCCGTCTTCTAACAACATGCCAACGCCACATATCCACGCATCCATTCCTTGTCTGACGGCTGAAGTTGACATACACCTCCTCGCCGCTTCGTATTGCGCGAGGTCGGGCGTGTTTATATGTGTTTTGCTTCATGAAACTCTGCCGTTGTTTGACCTTAACCGCCATGTCCGGCAGTAGCAGATCCAAAAGTATTCGAGATGTACGTCGCAGCAGCAACTCATAAGGCACCTGGCCCGTAGTGGTATGCGTCGTAACTCTTTACTGCAGTAAAAACTTGTCTAGTCTTATTTGTAGAGGACCTGCGCTTTGTTTCATCAATTCATTCTTCATCGTTGCCACAGCGCGTCCAGCCAGGCAGTTAGAGGCTGTATTGTATGGTGCTGCTAAACCATGTTCTATCCCGTTGGTTTTCAAAAACAGTTGAAATTCCGCACCGGTGAAAGCCGTGCCGCTATCGAAAATAACCGTCTTAGGTACTTTGTGCGAAGCAAAAGTGCTACGAAGTGTAGATATGGTCGACGCACCAGATGCAGTTCTGGTGGGCACCGCTTCTATCCACTTGGAATACGCATCGACAAGCACAAGAATCATATAACCTTCAACGGGGCCACAATAATCCACGTGTACGCTGCTCCACGGTCATGGCGGCCACTGCCATGGTGATATGGGTGCTGCTGCGGGCAAAGCCATACTTTGCTGACATGCCTCACACTTTTGCACTATCATTTCCACATCATGCTCGATACCAGGCCACCAGACATAGTGTCGAGCTATAGCCTCCATTCGCGTATTACCCGGGTGGCCTTAAGGCAATTCCCTCAAAAGTTTTGGACGGTAGTGTCTTGGAGTTTTCACTTCTGTACCCCATAATAAACATCCATCTTCTACATTTACTTCCGACGATCGTTCACAGAATCCACTCGGTCTACTTCCAACATTCTCCGGCCTTGCGTATGAAGTAAAACAAAGCACGCGTGAGATTTCCGGACCTTCTTTGATTCTTCTCGTATTTCCGCGGCAGTCATAGGTGAATCGTCAACGTAACTCACTAATTTACCGGCTCGGTTGGTCTTGGTGTGTGAAATGGCACATATCGTAACGGTAGGCGACTTGGGGCATCCGCCGCAAGATTCACTTGTCAAGAAGCGAACTGGAAATGTTGTAGCCAGTTACGCCCTAACAAGTTTGGACCGCTTCGTCCAGCAGTATATATGGTTTCATTCACTGTCACACCCTTACATGAAACATTCACATTTTTCGTCCCCAACAGCTTCACCTCTACTCTCGTACATGTTCAAAGCCGGACCGGGGTCGTGCTGAAGTCCTTCTTTCTCAGTTGGTCCCAGCTTGCCTTGCCAAGATTTTTCACTGCATAATGTAACGGCACTACCCGTATCCAGCTCAAAAACCACTGGCGCCTTGTTTACCCGTAGTTCTACGTGATACGGCAGTTGGACACGACCCGTGGTAGCAGTCGCATAAAGCACATATTCCGAGATTTCAAACCTTGTACCTTGATTTGTTATAGCAGAGTTATTTTCAAACGGTGGTGCCGAGCGGCACACATTCTTGAGGTGGCCACGTTTCTTGCACCGATTGCAAACAGTTTGTGTGTGCCGGCATTCCTTCGGGTGAGTATGACAGCCCTCACAACGATAACAATTAAATCATAGTCTGTTCGATGAATGCTGTACCCGATTCAACTCAGACGACGGATCCACTGCCTCTGATGTCACGGTAGGTTTCACAGATTGTAATAAGGTTGCGTTATTTCCCGCTGTTTCCAGTGTCACCGCAGTATCGTGGACCGTTTCCAAAGTTAAGTTACCATCAGCAAGCAAACACCGTTGTATGCGAGCGTTTCACGCACCGACTACTAAACGATCTCTGAGCGTAACTTTTCGAAAATTCCCGTAGTCACGGTGCTCTGTAAGGCTCTGTAATTACGCTACAAAATCCGCAATTGATTCTCCCTACTTTTGCACTCTTGTACTGAACTTGAATCGCTGGGCAATAATGGAAGGTTTAGGATTTTAACGATTGGAAACGATAGACACAAGATCTTCAAAAGTTTTCGTATTTGGCAAATCCGGAGCGAACGAGCGACGTATCAAACGTTATGTTTCCGAGACACGAATCGTAAGAATTATGTTCACTTTAACTTGTCGCCTGAGATCTCGTCTTCAAGAAAGCAACAATTCACCCGTACCACGTATTTGTTCCAAGAACATTCACTGGCGGTAAATTCCTCAAGCTTTCCAATAGACATTTGGTAAGATGGGTTAGTCATACCCGCGGCAGTATTGTGGGTCCAAACTAAGTCCTCTGCGAAAACGAGCCTCATGGGAGCGCCACCAAAAGAACTACCTCTCGGTGCTGCAACCCAGCATTCAGGGCCCCACAGAGACACCTCTCCGATCAAACCACGCAACAATGCCCAAAAAACTGAACAGACGCCTCTTTGTCCCAAATCCCAGAACAACGGCAAATCTAGTTGTCCAAAGGACGGTATTGAATGAGCCACAAGTAGCGGCGGTCGTGATTCCCTCCCACGAGGGGAAAACGACGTCCCCCAAAAGTAAGAGGCCTGTGAAAACTGAACTACCACAAGGCGAGAAAGATCCTGTAAATGAAGGCCGCTCTAGAAACCATCAAGACAGGAAGCAGATAAGTATGCCGCAGAGGCCCCCTCGGAGCACTGGACTCAAACTCGACGTACAGCTAATAAGTCTGCTAACCTCCCTGGTTACACACCTCTCGGGTTCTCGCCTTCGGAGGCAGCAGAGACAGTGTTGAAATGCTTGTTCACAAACTGCCCCAGCATTTTCAACAAACTTTGCTATATCAAACTGTAAGTTTTAAGTGAACAGCCGTCCATAATTGCACTTACAGAGACCTGGCTCACACCAGATGTTTCTGACGCGGAGGTCTCGATGGATGGCCACTCTGGTTTTCGAGCTGACTCAAAACGGGGGAGCGCTGGTGGGGTTGCATTGTAATAATAATAATGATGATGATAATAATAGTAATAATAATAATAATGTTTATTCCCAACTGGTGGGTGGCATGCCATCAGGCATGATCATAATGTTACAGTCAGAATAAAAAATGACTGGCGGAGCTTGTGAGTACAGGGGAGTGCTCGGAAAGGGGACAGTATCATAAACATTGGGCATTAATAATAATAACAGTAACTTGTAGGGAGTATGCTGATTGAGGCATGATCAGGTCGTTACAGCCTGAACGCGGCAGGTAACAACGCAATGGGCATGCTTATTACGTGAAAAGTCACCACGGTAGTGGGAACCGAAAAAAACGAGGACAATGCGCATGAGGTACGACTAGTTGAGAGATGAGGCCTGCTGACCTGAACCAAAACTGAAAACCGTTGCAGGCCATGAGTGTCCTTGGGGGCCGAGTAAATGGCTAGGGTTACCAAATGCAAAAATGGAGATGGAAGTTGAAGATTTGGATCAGGAGACAAATGGCAAGTTTTGTCTCAAAAATATGGTTTACATGCGGCCCTGCCCATCCCGATTGTCCTCTCTGATACCACTCCTGCACCTTTTTGTAATGCACTGTGGATTCAAAGTTCGCTGCGCGGGTCCGATTCTCTCCTTCTCGGTGTGGTCTACCGTTGCCTCTTGAGTCCTCCAGAAGATGAATAGTTCCCCATACAAACACCTAAGCAACCCTCCTCCAGCGACCACATTACATATATCTTCCTGGTGGGCGACTTTAAAGCCCTCATATCCTCCAGAATGGAGCACCAGTGCGTCAGGTTTAGTGGACATTTTTCAGAGGCGCTGACCAAATTCGTTCAACAGATAGCTTGGACTGAACATGTCGTCGCACCCACCAGATACCGCGTAAGTCCAACTACCATTCCTCCTGGATTTTGTCATCACCAACGAAAGACAATTCGTTGATCAGGTGACAATTGGCGCTCCACTGCGAGATACTGACCACTATGTGCTCACCTTTGATTGCATCTGCTACTGGGCCAGAAATCCCGAACCTAAAGCGTGGATTCGAAACTTCTGCCGTGCAGACTTCTCAGGAATGCGCATCTTTCTCGAACACGTTAAAATGGTACCAGCATCAATGGAAGACTTATGCAGGACCATTGCCCAGAAAGTTCACGAGGCTGACGCGATGTTCGTCCCAAGAAAACTAGCACGCAGCCGGATGAGCCGCAAGCTAC